>MU827347.1:464552-515566 GCA_029204205.1 Desmophyllum pertusum | reverse complement strand
TTAACAAAGCATTACACCACTTAATAATTTCTTAGGTGTGGGGGAAACTGCCAAACTTGAAAAAATTCATTAAGAAATTCTTGTCTTATGGCATCCTCGGTGTCCTTCTTTCATGAATTATCTTTTTCTCACAGGAGGCACATGACAAGCTGGGGAATGGACCATTGGAGGGGGAGCGGCACTTTGGGGGGGGTCGGATGTTTTACAGGGAGGTCCCAATAGAAAAGGGTCCTAAAAAAAACCATAAAAATGTCATTTTTAAAACAGTGGTTTGGTGGTTGTTTTTCTAACAAAAGGAAACCATTAATTTATAATGTTAAAGCCTACAACAAACGGGGGTCCTAACAAAAAATATCAGGAATGGGCACCTCAAAAAACGAATAGTTTTCGGCGTTTAAAATATCTGTTCGGGAGGGGGCCCCTAGCTTTTACCTAAGCTTTTCGTAGGGGAAGTCCACTTTATGAAAACCATCCTAGAGTTTTCTTGATTTGGCATGTGTACCTAGAGGTGTTTTTCGGTTAACTTGTGTTAAAACAGAAGGGGCTCGCAATTGTTCGTGCGGGTTTTATTGCGTTCCATTAACAAATAAGGGGGAAGTAACCTAGCATTCTTTCGGAAAAAAACATATTTTGCCCTGGCCCGTTTTGTCTAAAAAAAAAAGTTCCATGGTTTTTTTTTGTTTAATTGTAGTTTTTTGCGGCGAACAACGCCCCACAAATCCTCTGAATCTCCGCACCAAAATTATGCCGTTAGTTAAAGGGATGGCGAATGTGCAGTCAACAACTGTACAAATCCTCGTTTCCAACAGGGGCGCTTTTCCAGGGGCCCCTTGGCTTTCAAAACATCATTAGGGGTACTGCGATGCAGTTCCGGATGATCTTTTTCTTCCTCAAGAATCTTTGGCGCGAGCGGGGCAAAAAATGGGTTATATATAACTGCACACAATCCAGGTTGTAAGTAATTTTTGTTTACTTTTAAAATTTTAATTAAATTGGTTTTTGGTTGGCAATGCGGAAACAATGCAAATAAAAGCGTTCCGTGGTGAATGTAACAGTGTAAAAAATGAAAAAATCTCCAGAAATTCTTTAAAAACAAATGGAGGGCACTATCGGGCCCTAAAGAGTGGTTGTAAAAACTTGACCCATGTCTAGGGCACAAAAAAAACAAATTAACAACAAAAAAACCCTTAAAAACTACCTTACGCCGGTGGTAGGGGAAAAAAAAAACCAAAGTCCTCTAATTTAAGGGACCAGGTTAAGGTTGCAATTTAAGCAAAAAAAATCCCAGTGTTGGGGGGACGGTATGCGCGGCAAAAAGTTTTCTTCCCGATCTTCTAAAAATTTACTGCTATAAAAACCATATTTTTTACGACGGGGACAAATTGTGTATGCAAAAAAAAAAACCAATACATGGGACACAGGTTTTTCCATACCCCTGTTTTTAGGACAGGACTCCGCAGTGGAAAAATATTATTTATTACGCGTGTTCAGGGGTCGAGAGAGGGCCAACAAAAAACCTAGATTTTATACCCGGGTTCAGGTCGGGGGCCCCCGGTATAGGTCCCCACGTAAGGAGAGAAACAAAAAACACCCCCCACCCCAACCCCCACCCCGCCCCCCAGTTGTTTTCTTCTAACCAAAAAAAAAATTGAAAAAAATGGGGGAAACTTACTTTCGCAGTTCCTTGATTGGCAATTGTTTATAAAATAGGAAATTTTAAAAAAGGATAAATAAGTACAATTAAAGGTGTGCAACCCCGGGAAAAAAACAATTTACGAGGCAAGGGCAAGCGGGCATGTGCCAAATTTGTGTTGTTTTAGACCGGGACCAGGGGGATTGGACTTAACTTTTGCATTTTTATTCGATCCAACCGACATCTTTGCGGAAATAAATGGACAAAGAGCCTGGGGGAAAAAAAAAAATAAAATGGACTTGGTCGGTACCAGTTATTACGCCGAAGTGGGGAACTGGGTTTATTAATTATTTCTTCTCAAAGGGTTTGGGTGGGAATTGGAAAGCTAGCTTGCAATCGAGGCTTCACCTGGAGGGGGATAGTATTCCAAATGGGCAAATAGTTTTAATGATAATTCCCACCGCGATATCGGAGCCCTCGGATTGCAAAAGCTGAGTTTACAGGCGCCATACCAGTGTTGAAACAAATCTCAAAAAGTGGAGAGAAAATTTTTCTACTAAAAGGAAAAATGGGGTTATATAGATGGGAGGAGTTACATGTATGTAACTTAGATGGTTTTTTATAGTTGGTTTGTTTTTATGCAACCACATTCATATAAATGGGGGAATTGGCTTTACCCCAAAAAAACAATGGGAAACTTTTTCAGAAAAAAAGACATTGGACTCTTATCGATCAAAATGGTCATTGAAAAGGTAAATCCAAAAAAAAGCGGGACTGCGCTTTTTTCTTAAAAAACTGTTTTTTTTCACGCTTCGGAAGGGAATTAAGGAGGGATGTTTTCCGTCAAACATGCAAATGGAATAATAAGTCAAATATTCAGTCATCCCGTTTTCCCAATGGTGTGACTTCTATCCTCAAACCGCAATATGCGCTTCTTCCGCCTGCTCATGTCTTTTCTTACCACTCTAATCGGTACACATAAAACATATAATTTGACACTACCAGGGACACCAAACTTAAAAAAACCATTGGCACACAGCGGTAGGGGGAAAACACTAACTTGTCCCAGTAATGTACTGGCCATAGGGTTCGAGAAACGTCCTGGCTTGTTGCTAAATACCTGCAGGAAAGATGGTTGTTATGTGTTGTCCTCTTGGCCAGTTTTCCTTTAAATAATGAAGTGGGCAGACTGAAAAACAACTTCTCGTTCTTTTTTAAAAGGTATTTTTAATTTCAAGATTTGTGTTTTGGGGATTTTATCAGTGGGGCAGGATTCTTAAGTTGGGAATTTTGTCTTTTTTCCCCAATGGCACACCCCCATTGAAAAAAAAAATTTTTTGGGGCTGCACCTCCTTTTTAAAACTTTAGCAATGAAAAATTATAAGTACCCACCCTCAGCGGCCTTTTATTTGCCTCGAAATCTTGGCCATTTTACAGGGAGTTATTTAAAAAGGCGGGGAACTTAGGTCAAACACTATCAAAAAAAAAAACTAGAACAACACTAGGATGTTGCAAGGATTTCAACGCTTTATTAAAAAAAAACTTTCTTTGTTTGCACTGCAAATCAAAATACGTTGGGTCCTCTGATATAGTTGATTATGTTATTTTCTTTTCAATATTTTGAAGTCATAAAAAAAAATTTTTTTGTTTTAAAAAGGGTAAAAGTTTCATCTCGTTGCTTTTCACCCCGGGGAGATCAGTTTTTTGGTAATGATATAAAAAATAGCGTGAAAACTATTCCCCTGTAAAGTAACAAAAAAAACATTAAATTTTGGGGAATGTCTTCATCACTTTCACTTAGGTATAAAAAAAAATTTACGGGTCGTCGGGGGCTAAGGAAATGTAGAATGGGATTAACACCTAAAAAAAAATTTAATTTGTACCAAACGGATTTTTTCATCGTCTAACAGGCCACCTTGCTCGTGTCTTCCAAAAGCCGGCGGTGGTCCACTAGGGCCACGCGCTAAGAGATGGCCGAAAAAAAAAATATAAACACTGCGATTTTTCAGGCGGACATTTTTTTTTACTACATTCGGTAGCCTTAATACGTGGGGGGTTCGCGCTTCACAAAATTACTTAAACAGCCGCGGGGGGGGAACTTCCGGCCCCCAGGCTCGGAAAAAAAATTGGGGCCTGATTCGCAGGTTACGAAAAAATTACACTAACAAAAACCTGCGTTCCCATAAGGGCGTTATCCAGGTATTCAAAAAGATTAAAAAAAAATGGTTTGTGAAAAAATTGCTTGGAGAGGATCCACGGCTGACCATTAAAAAAACATCTCAAAAAGAGAATATTGGATATTCAAAACAATTTATTACATAATTACCACAACAAGAAAATTATTGCCAATTTGGGGGACAATTTTATTGAAAATTGTGGTTTCCCTTTACTCACCAAAGTGGCATATATGAGGCCATTGTTTACCATTACTAACCTTTAATTGGGGGGAATCACGCTAATTACGATTTACAAATTCCCATTTTTCTTGGTTTTTTACTTACCGTTTTCTTTCACAGTAATTTTTAATTTGCCATATAATCACTGTGGCGGGAGTAAATTTAAAATATAAAAAAAAATAACAATTATTTCCAAGCGAAATTTCATAAGGTTCGTACTCTAAAACCATTAACCTCATAAAAAAGGCAAACGAAAGGCCGTACAAAGGTTATTTGGATAATTAACAAAACAAAAACAATAATTTCAAACCATATATGAATTTTTCACAATATTTCACAAAAAGGGCCATTTGACATAGTTTTTGTCAAATAATTCAAAAAAAAAAATGGGTGGAAAAGGCTCGCCGTTGGTATGAATTTTAAAGGTCACGTGAAATCCCGTAATTCCCAACCGCAATCTTTGAAAAAAAAAATGAGAAGGGACTCTGGGGGAAAAGAAAGTTGGGGAATTACAAACTCCGTTTTAACTCAAATGGCCTCCCGGTTCTTTTCTCAAAAAAGTTATCGCTCCAAGCCCCCCGTGCTGGAAAAAACAAGTGGTTCACGTTTGACAAAGGAACTCTGGGAAAACGGGAGATTGAGTTTAACTTCCAAAATGGCGAACAAAAAAACACATGGTGCAATTTTAAAAAAAAAAATATTGATATGATCACCTTCCAGGGTGGGCCAAAGTTGGCCAAAACAAAAGTCTGATATAATGGGTCCACATGTAATATAAAAACCTCGGGAAATGGAAAGTTCGCGGAAAGGAAGATTTTAAAAGTTCAATTTCATAAAATATTAACGTTAGGGTCGTTTGGCGGGGAAAATTAAGATAAAGCTTTAAGCTTAATTAAAAAAATTATTGCATGGGGGGACAAGTTTGGCAAACGTTTAGAAATCCTTTTTTTTCCAGGTGATTGGAGTGAATTTAACTCAGTACTATTTTGCTTTTAAAATGCTTTAAATGAAAAAAAAGTACTCCTAATAAAAAAAAACAGTTACAGGTTAATGGGAAAACGATGTACAATTCCCTTATGGCTCTTGTTTTTACAGTTCTAACAAAACGGGAGAAGTTTCTGTCACAAACGCGCGAGTAGAGTCGCTTTTAAGACCGGGAATTATTTTATTTTCATTTCGGGGAGTAAAGCTTTAAAAATTATATGACTGACCCCAAAAAAAATCGAATCAAAAATTGTAGAGGAAAAAACACGGCTGAAAAACTGGTCGGAAAAAAAATTTTTCCAGTTGGAAAAATCTCCCCTTACAAAAAAAAAAAAAAATTTCTCATGTTGTTCATTAAAATGGTGTTCTCTTCATTGAGTACAAAAAGGTTTGCAAGGTTTATTTATGAGCGTTCTCAAAAAAATTGAAATTTAACAAAATTTAATAAAATTCCGTTTTTTTGAAAAGGTACATTGTAAAATTAATGAAGTACTGTGATTGCCTTTGGGGGGGTGATAAGGAACAACCCCACTTATTTTTTGGATGCAAGTGGACAAGATGATTGAATTGTAATTTGCAAATTGGGTTATTAAAAAGTTTAATTTTTGCAACAACAAACTGAGTTAACAATTTTGTTCTTCTTTTGTTTTACGGTTGATTAAATTTGGGTAAATAAACAAACCAATTAGGACGTTTAAACATAAACAATTAATTATTAAAGATTGTTTAAATAATTGAAAAGGGGCTTTGTGGAAAACAAAGGCATTACAAAACAATATCAATTTATTATTGTTGTAAAAATGCTTTGGGTTTTTTCCAAACCAGACGCCCTTCAAATTATTTGTTGGTTGCTTCCCAAAAAGGCAATGCATCAACCCATTTAATTGGTAAAAAAAGGGATATGTAAAAATCCAATATTAACAGTGTGATGGCAACTTTACACGTAAGCCAACCCCAAAAAAAACTTTTTTACAAGTGGTCCGGCTTGTCCTTAAATGTTTATAACTTTTGTTGATAAACTTTAGGATGTGATGTAACAAAGGTTTGACTTATTTGTGAATCGGTTTTCAAAAAAAACTTTGGGCAAGGAGGGGCATTTGTTACCGGTTCAAACCAAATGCTAAATGGTCCGGGAGAAAGGGGGACAACTTGTAAAAAAACAACGTTTTTTGGTTTAAAGGGCGCCCATCAACCCCAACTATAAATTGTCCAGACCTTCTATCCTTTGGGATGTTTCTTGATAAGATAAAAAAAAAATTACATTGTTTAGGCCTTTGTTATTTAGTATAGAGGCCAAATAAAACTGGGATTTAATAAAAATTATTTCAAGTTAATATTAAATTTAAATTAATTAATTGTTGCCACTGGCAAAGTGGATTGTACCCTTGTATTAAAAAAAAAAAATGACAAATTTTATTTAAAATTATTATTGTTTACATAAAAAAATTGCCCCTTTTTCCGACCTTCAAATTGGCAAATGAATAATTGAAAAAAAAAAACAACTGAAAAAAAATATTGGTTGAAACCTACAAAAACAGGGGAAAGGAAAGCCGGTTTATATTTTATATTCTACCTTAAAAATTCTCCCTTAATTTTTGGCAAAAGGTGAACATTTTCGACGCGAATTTTTTCCCGACCAAATTGATAGGCAAAAAAACAAAAAACCAAGGGGAAAAGTTACATGTTAAGTAAAACACTTTTGGTTTAAGGGCCTTTCGGGAAGACAACCTACATGTTCTCTGAAAAATCAAATTTAAATAAAGCCCTCGTCCTGAAATACGGGGTACTGGGTAGGGGATTTTGCCGGGGAAAATTTTAAAACGTACATGTGACGCGCAAAAACTATAAGTTGAGGAATAAGGGGAAAAACAAAAAAAAAACTTCAGGGATTTTACAAATCAAAAAAATGGAAAGCTCACAAAAAATTTGCCTTTTAACTTTCGTCTTTTCAATGGGGAACTACATGAAAAACGAATGGAGTTAAAAAAACACCTAAAACAAAACGGATTGATTTTTTCACTCTGCCATCGATCATTATTTCCAAACAAAACAAAATCAAAAAAAGGGGACTCGGAAAATGGAGTCGGAAATTACAATCTAAACGTCAGGGCAAAAATATTGCAAAACCATCCAAATTGAAGCAAACGTTCATGGGTTATTGAAAGAACCAAAGAAAAAAAAAACCTGTTTGATGAAAATGCCTTTTGTGTTTTTAGTTCCTGAAACCAACTTGGTGCAGTTTATTTTGTTGAAGCCAAAAAAAAAAAAAACACTGGAAAATTTCTCCAGTCATTAAATGATAAATTATATCACCTTTTTGATTATACCCGCAGGTCCTGCCCCAAGTTATTCCACAATGTAATGGGGGGGGATTTAATGGGGAACTTTTATGAAAAAAACTCCAATCATAAAATGTTTTTCAGTTGTGTATTACCCAACAGTTTCAATATATATCTTGGGCTGCTGGGGGCGCTACTGTTGGGGCGTAACAATTGATGTGGGGAATCCAAGTGTAATTTTCCGTTTAACTGCTCGTGCCAGTCTTCCAAACCAATTTATACCTCCCAGGTAACGCTTTAACTTCATCTCTATGTCATGGCCTAGAGACAAAAAGGATGATTGTGGTTTGCTGGCCGTGGTTTCTGGGAATTTTATTGGAGTCCAGTATCATAATTGACATCATCGGAAATGGTTTCCACCCTTATATTATCCCCCACTAGGGGCCGCCAAATTGAGAGTTTGTTGCCAAAAAACTGGTACTATGGATGGACAAAAACAATCCGTTATCACAAAAGATAAAAATAAACTTTTTTTTACGTCCAGGTTTCCTTGTAAGCCATTGGGTTAAAAATGTGAATCATGGGAGCTTTTTGTATAAAAAAGGGAATGAATGAAAGAGTATTTTATTTGCAGTCTTTGTTTGATGTTGGTAGTAGTAACAGGTGTTTGATGTGTACAAAAAAGAAAGGGGAAAAAAGTCCAAACAAAAACACTTGCTGTCATCTATTCTCCTTTATTCTTCGGAGACGGGCCATTGCTATTTGGGTCTTGTGTTTAAATGTTTGCAGTTGTTCCATGTGCATAGGGGACCACAGGAGGAAACAGTTTTTGTATCCAAGGGCCATTAAATAAGGCAAAAATGCTGACTATGTCTTTTGGTAAAAACAAACCACCCTTGCTGTCAAGTTCTTCTTGTTGTTTTTTAAAATAATGCTTTTTTTTTTCCGAAACGTCAAATCGCTAATTGTCCCAGATTTTTTCTTGGAAGCAGTTTGTAGTTTCACAAAAAAAATTATTTATAATTAGGTGGGAATGAGTTTCCGCTGGGGTGAAGACTGAAATTTTAGAGCCACATTGCTTGTCCCCCTATCATTCAGGCCATTCCGACTTGGTTTATTCTAAGCAATGGGGGAAATCTACCAGATACCATACCGAGTAACAATAATAAATTACAAGCCCACACAAATAAATCAAAAGACTTTTAGTAAACCAACGGATACCAAAGAGCCATTTTGGTTCTTTTTTCCCAAAAAATTGGTGGAAATGCATCTTCTAACCCTGAAAATCCATCGTCATGTTTTGTCCCTTTGAAAGATGGTGCCAGCCACAATTTCACTGAGGTCACAAAGAAAATTGTAAGCCAGTCATACATAATTGGGTGGGCAGTTCATCAAGTGCTAATCTTTGGTCACCACTGGGATCCCTTCTTAAAACGCAGAGTTGGCTAAAGTGAATTTTGTCTCCCAATAACAAGACTGAGTCCAGATCATTTCTTTTCCAGCAATCCACAGTCTTAACTGTACTATAGAGGAGTGCAGTAAGAGAAATGGGACAACATTGCTGCCCGGGATAATGAAAAACTTGGATGGAGGCCTTGATGAAAGGAGCCACAACATACTAATGTTGGGGTTTCTAGCCAATGGTTGAACACTTTTCTCTGTGTTTGACAACTCATCTCAACTGTCCACAGTTGATTGTTTTTGTTATTTGTGGCAACCCTTTTCGGAACTTCGCTCCATCTCCTTTTTTAGCTGATCGACTTTTGCGCTTTAATGGGTTCTTTTTTTTCATTAACTCTGTGGTCTTTTAATTTTTTTTTTGGTTTGAGAAAAGGCTTCTTCTTCTCCTTCATCTTCCTCTTTTTGTTCTATGCTTACGAATCCTACCACGTTTAGGAAGTCGTTTCAAAGTAAACTGGTTGATGGAAGGCAGAACTAGGTAGCCACATGTCATCACTTGAGTCATAGCCCTTGAACCGTACCTTGTACTCTTCAGTGTGGAATGATTTGTTTATTCTTACGTCCAAAATTTTTCTCAACCTCATAGAAATCATGGTTCGCAATTTCTTTGTTCGGTGTGGTTGATGGAGAAGACTGGCTTTTAGAGACAGCCTGGAAGTAATCCTCTAAATTTTTTCCAGCTCTCCTTGCTTAGACTCAAGCTCCCATTGTCATTCTTCTCCAGAGAAACTTCACCACTGACTTTTCCATGCAGGTATCCATCCAGTGACAAGAACACAGTTCAGGGAAGCAATATGTATTTGTGTCAAGTTTTTTAAATAGTTGACCCCCTAATTATGTGCCTGGGTGTTGTTGACTTTTGTACTAGTAAGTTTCTTTTCCATCTTCACTCTGTATGGAGACAATGTGCAAGAGGTCAAAAGATTTACCAACTACTATGGCCACGTCTCTAAATCTGATGACATTGTGATCAGAGGCTATTGGATTCATGAGTGGCAAATGTTTCGAAACCCAATGTCTTCTACTTCTTTCTTTGGATATATATTCTCTTGGAAGAATGAGCTTTAGTGCCCGGTTAATGTGCACACTCTCTCCATTTCTCTGAAGGTACCATTTCAACTTTTTGTTAATTTTGAGTAGTGGTTTTGTTTTATCTTCTTCATCTGTTTCTTCGTCTGTCTCTTCTTCATCTATTTCTTCCTTTTTTATCTCGGGATTACGTCATATGACGTAATCTCGAGATATACATATGGCTTAGCGGTCACGTGACTTGTCAACAATTTTCTGTGAACAAAAATTTGTCCACACTGATGGTCATGTAAGCCACAATGAATTGAACACTGGTTAGAATTTCAGAATTCTTTCCTCTTGTGATCTTCTAGTGAGGTACAATTCATTGTGGCTTACATAGCGTAGAAAGTGTGACAGATTTTACGAAGCAACTTGGATGGCCAGCAGAGGCCATGGTAAAAAGTGTTTGGCTTGTAAAAATTGGGGCAAAGGACTTCTCAAAGAACGAAAGTTTCAACCATGTCACTCTGAGGTATTCAGGAGAGAGGATATGACACAAAACTAAATAATTCGTGGAAGGATTATCTAGTCCTGTACGCCGGTGGCGTTTCGATAGTTTAGAGGAAGGCGGACAGCTGAAACGTGTGGAACTTCTCGAGTCCGATCGAGAATAGCGAACAAAACATGCAACTACTCTTACCAGCATTGATCAATTTTTGTTGTGCTTCTTTCTTTGGCTTGGAATTGCTTCGGGATATCGTCACTGAATGGCGCCAAGGTAATTATAGCTCTAATGTTTTTGTTTGCTGTTCTGAACATTGTCGTGTCTTTAGGTTCTTTTATTTTGCTGTAGAAATTACAGCAAGGGTTGTACTAAACATTTTAGTTTTTTGTAAAACGTAACCAGCTTCTGGGTCAAAGCATTTCGGGGTATTTTAGCGTAAAGTTTATTGCATTTTATCGTCATCAAACTCAGCAAATTATGATTGCACACATGTACATTGGTTTATTTTGGAGGACTCTTCAAAATTCTTTAATTCACATTATCTTGGGTATTGTAGTTATCATTTATCACTTAGATTCTGTTACAATCATTAGTTTCGAATTTCACAGCAGGTGATTTACCATACACTGTAGCACTTTATGTACATATAGCACATGGTCATTGATAGGGTTTGACACAAGTTGCTCGACAACTTTTCGGCAACTTTAAAATTTTCGGCAACTTTTAAGATTTTCGGCAACTTTTTGGATTTTCGGCAACTTTTAAGATTTTTGGCAACTTTGGACTTTTTCAATCAAAAGGATGTGTATTTTTTACTTTTTGGGTGCATTTATTAGTTTTCGATAGATAATTATACCTTGAAATAAACACATGATTGAACTAGTAATACGACCCGACTCACACAACTCCGGTCACTCCGGTCAGTCACAAGCCCACAGGGTACCCATTTATGTATATATGTGCTTTTCAACAAGGTCAGCGGTATCACATGGCACGTTTTTCAAGATGGCGGACGAGAGTGATTCAAATTCCAGCTCTTCATCTGCAGATGAGGGTCCAATTAATCCAATCGCGGAAGCTAAAAGGCTAGGAGCAAATCTCTCTACTCCAAAGAAAGCTAAAATAGCTAGAGAAAGAAAAATTCAAACCAATCCTGCCGGTAAAAGTCGCTCTGAGCGTGGGGAAAATGACCCAAAGTTGAGTTTGTGGCAACGTGTTCAAGAACATAAGGTGAATACCTCAAAGCAGTTAGTGGGAAATTAAGATGTGAGGCTTGCAAGGAGACTATTAGTAAGAAATCTAGTACTGTCAAGAAACACATCCAATCCGCCAAACATGTCAAGGCAAAGAAGGCTATCTTGGACAGCAAGAAAAAAGACCAGTCAGTACTAGATTTGATCAAAAGGAATGATCAAGCAAAGCATCCCAAAGGTGAAACACTGCCTCTTGATATGCGTGTGTATCGCTTTGAATTGGTCGAATGCTTTTTAGCAGCTGGAATTCCTCTGTCTAAAATTGACTGTCTACGCTCATTTCTTGAAAAGGTATGGGCATAGGCTTACGTCGGAGAGTCACCTAAGAGAGTTAGTGCCTTCCGTTGTTACAAAGAAAAAGAGACGCTGAAATCAGAACTATCTCAGGTGAATGCCGTTTCAACCATCTTTGACGGCAGCACTCGTTTTAGGTGAAGCTTTAGCTATTGTCGTGCGTTTTGTAGACAGGCATTGGAATGTGCAACAAAGGCTTGTGAGACTTCAAGTATTAGCAAAAAGCTTAAAAGGCTAACGAGCTAGCCCAATGCTTGATACAAGCCCTGGCAGTTGATTTTTCGATCCAGCCTGGAGCTCTATTAGCGGCAATGAAGGACGGTGCGTCTGTGAACAAGGCAGCACTGCAGCAAGTCAAGTTCTTTTTCCCACAGCTGCTTGATGTTACTTGCTTCTCACATACAATCGATAATGTGGGCAAGCACTTCGAGTTCCGTGTTCTGGACACATTCGCTCAATACTGGGTCAGCATGTTCTCGCACAGTGCAGCCGTGCGCCTTGCCTGGAAGACCAAGACTGGCACTGCTATGCGTACATATAGCCCGACACGATGGTGGAGCAAATGGGAGATGATGAAACACGTACTGGAGTATTTTGGTGACGTCGAGCCATTCCTCCGGGAGAATGATCAGCTTGTTCCTGCAACTAGAGTCACTTATTGGAGATTTTCAACTCTCCTGCTGACTCTAAAGATCTTGAACTTGAACTTGCTGCTTCTGTTGACGGAGGAAATCACTTTGTGTCAGCTACGTACTATTTGGAAGGGGATGGGCCCCTTATTTTCAGCTGCTACCAGAAATTAGCAACAGTGTCCAATTCAGTAGCCTTGGCCAACTACCCTAATGTTGAAGGAGTTGCTCGCCGCCAGGCAAATGGAAATGTGCTTGTTTTCAACCAGTTAGTAGCCAGGGCCAAAGCCTGTATCAATCCTGGTTTGCTGTTCTTTCAGCAAAAGTTCAGCCTAAGAATTTTATGATATTGTACGTGCTTTCCGTAGTGCAAAGATTGTTTTGTCCAGTTCAAGTCCAGCAGCTTCACCCTACAGTTGCTTCCTGTGGAAGAGTTAAGGAAGTTTTCCTTCCTTGATGATGATGGTATAATACAAGGGCTCGTCGTCGAACTCCCCCAGTACATGGCCATTGCCGATGGCACAGCTTTAGAGACCGAGGAAGAGAAGCTACTTGTGGTGGTCAAGAAATGAAGCAACCTTGCCCAACTGGTCCTCAGCAGTAAAGAAAGTACTTCTAGTGCAACCGAGCTCTGCCTCTGCTGAACGAGTCTTCAGCTTAATGAAGAATTTCTTTGGGAACCAGCAAGATGCCGCCCTAGAGGAGACAGTGGAAGTTGCGGTGATGCTTCGGTACAACCAAAACCAGAGGAGGAAGGTCGTCATTTTCATGACTGATCGCATTAGTATAAATAATAAATAGGAAGTGACAACCTGATTTGGAACTTTCTTTATCAGCATAAAGCCCCATTTAGACGAGCAATTTTTCATTGACAATTTTTAGTTGACAGTTAACAGTTAGCAGTTATCATCGCTTTTGTTAGAGAACTTGTAAACATTAGTAGATTAGTACGTCAGAACCCCGGTTTTCACGTATCACAAAATGTGAGGATGTAAATTATGAATATGACGTATTTACCTGCAGTCAGCACGAAAGTAATCTTAAGAAAAAACGCTATTCGAGTTTGAAATAGCTTTGAAATAAAGTTTGATAAGAAACAAGGCAAGAATGTGAGAAATTTCAATTTTTTTAACCTAAAAACAAGTTAAAAAAGCTTAAATATCTTGGCAACTTTTCGGCAACTTTTGAAAAAGTAGCAACTTTTCGGCAACTTTTAAGCACTTTTATCAGCAACTTTTGGACAAATTATCCGCAACTTGTGCCAAACCCTAGTCATTGATTGTACAGTCACTGTACAGTGTACTTCTAATTCGTTCTTGTTCGTTAGTTCGTTCTTACTTGTTTTTCCCATCCCTCCCACCCTTATGGTGGGCAGAGAGCTTTATTTCTATTTTTCATCGTGTCATTTTACTACGAGGAAATAAAGCTTCATGCCAAACAAAATTGTCTGTCTGTCCTGTTTATTTGGGGTTGTCATAAGATACTAGGGGAATTACTGTAGTTTGTTGATGGTTTGCCCTGGATTTTTTCTCTCTTGTTAAACTTTTGAGTCGTGACTCAAATTGTGAAACCCCGCTTCTTCGATGTTTATATATCATTTGGTTAAGAATATTTTCGCTGGGTTCTAAATTCTTCTTCTCTCGGTTCAGAATTAGTTTTATTTGATTCAAAGTAATGTTTTAATTCATTCATTCGGTTCTCGATTATTTCAATGTCCCAGCTGCTTTGGGGATGAAAGGAGGAATTTAGCAAAAAATTCTGCAGTACAGTTGTCATCTTTTGGCAAGTTATTCAGTCAGGTCAGGTCATGCAAGCAATCTCATAATAATTGTATGATTAATATCAGAGTTGATAAATTCAAGTTCTAACCGCAGAAAAAAAAATCTTCCCCCAAAGGAGGAAGTGAAATTTTACACTGTATTTGTCAATAATCCCCATTATGAACATGTCAATGCTTGTCAAAATTATGTCCCCAAAAAAAATTATTTTATTTTATTTATTTCATGTCAGGTCATGCAAGTAATCTGTGCTAAAATATATTTTCATGTTTGACGATCAAGTGAATCCAGCATTAAAATACAAAGAATGCGTCAAAAGATTTTTTACATAAAATATCAAAAAATTAATATTTAAATATAGCATTTACTTTGTATTATAAAAACGACTACCGAAATGTGTGGTATGTTTCAGCATGGATACTATGAAGATTCTTGAAGGTGGCATTCTTTTGGTCCTCCATGTATCGCCTTTGTGATTCCCACTTTGGCTCAAAATATAAAACAAACCCGACCCTCTGGGGCTCTCGTATGTCAAAAAAATCCAAGCTGCCCCTGGCATGCGGCAACGGTAATAAACGGTTTGTTGTCAATAGTCTGTGTCTGCCCTGTACTCTCCATTATGGAAAGACATTGATCACGTGCATTACACATCTGTTTGTAATAAGCTATGTCTAATAACCTGACATTTTCCTTCTTCAGAATTCATACCATCAACCAAGTGAGCCCAATACTGCAACTGGAGTTAAAAACAGTTTTTAAAGCTTTAATCAAACACCTTTACAAGAAACCCTTCGATATATAATTCCACTTTAAGCACTGTACACTAGTCCATCAAGGATGTGTGCAATTCATGTATAATTAACTTTAATCAGGAAATAATTTTGTTTTACTATGGTATTGGGAGAGACAGTGGTCTAATGGTTAGTGCATTTGACTCTGGATTGAGCAACATGGTCAGGGGCATTGTGTTCTGTTATTGGGCAAGATACTTTGTCTTTGACATTGTCGAACAGCTAGCCTGCTGATGCTGACATATAACTTTTGTCATAATCGAACATTGATATCGTCAGTAATTAATATGATACCACTACGATGTCATCATCAGTTGTCATGGCAATGTTAAAAATGCCAAACAATGCCAAATGTTTGACATTTTGAGGCCAATAACTTAAAATCTACATGGTAAAAGGTTTTCCTTTTCAGACATTTTACTTACCTGATGTAAGGAACATTTCTACCAAGTTTAAAAAAAATAATAATGTACATATGTTTTAGGACCACATTATATTTCATTAATAATTTTAATTAAGGTGGCTCAAAAACACATGTACATAATATTTGTTGAAATTGGTCAAAATGTCCATAATTATTATTACAGTCAAATCTCTATTAAGCAGTCACCCTCGATGTTGACCACTTAATAGAGGTGATCTAAAATTTACAATTTACAATTTAAAGTTAAGTTTACCCACAAAAGCCTATTAGCCCAAACAATAGCATTCTTATGCTGATTACATATATTATGTTCTGTTTGATGAGCTCTTAAAAGAAACTGGACATGCTTCACTTATCGCTGTGTCAAAATATCGTATTGTACTCAAACTAGAGGTAAAATACAATAAAATTAGCCAATTGGGAAGTCTATTAAACGGTGGCCGCGTCTGCTTAAAATAAGTGAATACTTAAGCCCCTTCCACACGAGCAAGTTTTCCTTGACAAGTTTTCACTTGACAATTTTGCCTTGCTCGTGTGGAAAGGGAAATTTGGCAATTTTTTACTTGACAAGTGTCCTTGTTCATAAACTGGCGTTGTTCGTGTGGACGTGCAACAAGGAAAATATGACAAGGAATCCCTGGTGCTCAGCGGCCTTATATTGTTGCTCGCGACCTGGGTCCTATTAAAGATGATAATCCACTGTACAATATTATTGTTGTTACAAAGAAAAATTGTCAAGGAAAAACTTGTCAAATTAAATTTGTTGGAGGGAAACAATACACTAGGATATTACTTTTATCTGAGTGATCATTCATTCTCCAATATAATTATTCAATAATTATGCAGCATAAATCTGTATAAAGCATCCATTCATTATCATATATATATAATCCAGAGATGCCCATTGGGCCCCTTTGATCTCATCATTTGAAGTAGTTGGAAAGTCAATTTCATTATCATTCTTGCCATTTTCTACACTCGGAAAAAGTCCAGCTTCCTCCTTTTCTATCAATACATCTTCCGTTTCCATAACATTTTCAGCATCATGGGTTGCCTTTGAGTGGCTGATGTGATCTGCTAATGAAAAATCTAGCATGTTGTAACTAGCTGGCAGAGCTTGGCCGGTTTTTAACTTTATCTCTTCTGGTTTTCTGAAGTTGTATGGACAAGTCCAACTTTCATTTTTATGAGAAGATCTTCAAATTCTTTAGGAGGTATTTCCTCACAATTTCTTGTGCTTTGACTCCTTCGTAGTGCATATTTCTTTGTTGAGTTGAGAAATCTTCATATTCCTCTGGGTAGTGATAATTTAAAGGAATGTGTTTTGCATTGTTCTTGCGGAAATGTGACAGCTTTCTATTAGATGTTGAAGGTATGGTTATGCCCTCAAACATTTCCAACTCAGTTAAAGCCTCGGTTGTAAATTGCAAGTCTTTAGACTTAAATAACATGTCACCAAATGTTGGTGACACATTAAGAGACTGCAGCTGATTGGTCTTTCCTTGAAGTTGCCCAATTATTTTTTCCGTTGATATGGTGCCACTTCTGTGAGGAGAGCAAAGTGTAGGTCCAGCATCTTTAAAATGAAGAAACATCGCAAGGCAATGTAGAGTTGCAGCTGAAAAAATTAGTTCTGCAGTTGTATATGCTCCATAGGTAATATAGTGACCTCTCTTCTCTTTGTGCTTGGCGGCACCACCTTGTGCATGAAGTTTGATTTTTTTTAGTTCAAGATACTTTCGCCAAAGCCGAAAGATTGTTATTCCTGTTGATACAGATTTCTGTATTTCTTCTGGAGATCCAAACCCAATATCATAAAATGGTTGTGTTAAATGATACACAGCTTTTATGTATAGGCAAGTTCCCTCTGACCCGGTCACATTTTTTTCAAGCATGTCTGCTACTTGTAGAGTAAAAATTCTGTTTGCTGTATCAGGGCGTTGATCAAAGAAGGATATTAGAATTAAATCATTCGCTGTAAAAGGAACATTCTCGCCTCTTTGGAACATGCTTCCCGCAACTGACAAAGATGGTTAATGGTGGCAATTGTGCTGCCATCTTTGCCTTTATAGAAGGTCAACTCTCTTGTTTGATATTTTAGTATTCTTAGGAATGTTCTGCGTAAATGGTCATAGTCTCCATATGCAATGCTTGGCAATTTCCAAAAATATGGTGCCATATATTTTTCACCAGGAATTCCAAGTGCCAAATAGTACACTCCTGCAGAAATTGACTCTGGTATTGGTGTCATCAATGTTATGGATGCAGACAAGGAAAAACCAGCTGAATCCACTGAATGGCCAATAAGCTGCAGGGGTTTCTCCTTCATTGCACATTCCCTCCTAACTTTGTCCCAAATTTTTAGAAGATGTTTCCCACGGTAGCCACTGTGTGGTGTTGGCCACATCATATACACTAGGGGCTTTTTTGATGTGTTTCCGAGGTTGCTAAAATTATGAATTGACACTTTTGAAGCAAGTTGGTCTTTATCCATTATCTCTGTAACCACCCTCTTCAATGCACAGAAGTCATCTTGATCTCCTATTGCAAGAGAAAATGGTAAGTAAATGTTGTTATAATTTGTTTTCAAAATGCAACTGAAATAGAATGAATTTGTTAAGGAAAACCAACAGACTGCATTTGCTGAAACAATTATTAAGGAACTGGACTGGCCAGGATTCAGCATGTTATTGAAAACCTTGTCTATAATCCTCAATGAATTATACCTATACAATGTACATGTACAGTTGTAACTCTTTTTCTGCTTGGATAGAGCAGCATTATTAGTAACCCAGAATCAGAAGGACTTGAGTTCAAATCCCATCAAATTGAAGTTAGTTACTGACAGACTATTTTGAAATTACATTTGCCTTGTTTTTAATATGATTACTGAATGTATTTGACTTTTTTGACATTTGCTTGTGATAACCCTTCGACATGTTCAAGAAAATGTTCAATGACTTTAACATCAAGCCACCAGAGTAATAAATTGTGAATCACCACTGACACTGTCTCATGAGGGGCAATGGACCAGTTAGGTTGGTCACAATATTATAATTATTGTTTTCACTTTTGGCCAAGAAAATTGAAATCAGGTGAATTTACAAAATTTATTTAATTAATGATACATATTGAATATTTAATTTAGTTTGTTTTTGTTTCATGCATTGCTATCGAGTTTGATAACTAATTACCTTTATCCTCGTCTCGTTTAGGTATTCGTAGCACTATGTCTTCTTTATCCCAGTCTGACACATCTGGACTCCAGCATTTACCTACAAGGATGACTTCACCATTCTCATCTGGCATAGGTTGAAGAAACCTGCCCAAACCAAACATAAGTAAGTGATGTTATTGTATGTTAATTTACAACATATATTTTTTGATAGATAATTTTAGCATGTCTATTCCACTAATACGTTTTTAAAAAGCCATGTGGACTGTAAACGGTCAGCGGGTGAATGGAACATTTCCACATAAATATGTACATGAAATTCATGTAATGTTTTGTCAATAATGAAAGCAACATTTACAGCAAATGAAAATGCATTTCTGTACATGTGGTGATATAAGAAAGAGTGGCAGATAGATTTCACAATTTTCTTTGAATCAAAAGGCATGTTGGAGGAAATATCTGCTTTGGCTATTCCTATTTCCGAGTCTTTTGCTTAAATATCCTTGCTGGCTGCCTCTTACAGCTGGCTAATTAGCAATGAGCTTTAGCCAAGTTAAAATTATAATAAGCCTTATCTCAGAACTTTGCTCAAAATTCTCCCCCAAGCCACAAAATTCTTCTTAAACCTCTGGCATGTTTTCACATGGCATGGGTATTCTATTCACCTTTGTTTTTTTTTGAGAATTCATTTTTGATAAAATTTACAAATTTGCACTTTGATTTAGCAAAGCATGGGGGTGTTAGTCTGATGTAAATATGCATACAGGCTATTCTGATCACATTTTCAAGTGACTGTACACCTTCGGCACATTTCAACAAAAATGAACAAAACATATTTCAAACTGTAGATTTAAATTTATTAATAATATTGTTTTGTGTTGTCTGCTTGCCTTAATGCTCTTGCTTCATCACTTGCTTCAATCACGGGTTCATCCAGGTAAAGTAAAATCGCCTGATCTACGACACTATGATTAAATCCTGGCCTCAACTGTTCACACATTTTATAACTGTCACATGTGGTACTGCATGGGAGTCCAAATATATCCTGTCATATAAAAACAAACAGGATTTTAAAAAACAGTTCTAAGTGCTTTTACATGTAACTGAAGTACCATGTGTCTTACCATCATGCTCTTTCCATGTGTTCATAAATCCTGTTTCATTATTAAATTTTACATGTAACTAAGAAATTAGCCTTGAATTATTAACATGATTATTATAATTGATGGTCTGTTTGTTGGAGCTGCCTGTCCCTATCCCCTAGGGATGCAGGTATTACTATTGCAGGTACACCCCAACATTTTTGTCAGGCTGCCCCAACAAATTTGTTGTTACCCTGATTTAAACTCATGCGTGGAGAGAGGAACTGTCAAGTGTACATTGTCTTGCCCAGTCTGAACACGATACATATAGTGTACATTGTAACACCAGCCAGGTTCAAACCTGTACCTATCAATGGAAATACAATTATTTTACTTCTAAGATATTTTTGAGGGATTATTAAAAATGATATTTTATTGGAGTTATTGCTAAATGAATGCATGTGTTTCAATACTATATCATTCTTAGTTACTGTGTCACTTTCCAAGGAAATGAAAATTTATTTTTTGAAGATTACTAGCACAGAAATGTCAGCCATATAATATTTGATAAAATGACACCATTTTGGATTTTGAGGCATAAGAAGTCAAAACCTCTCAAATGCAACCAGCTTATGGGAGGTGGTCGCTTAGAACAGGTGGTTGCTTCTGAGAGGCGATCACTTACCAGAGGTGAAACCAAAGGGGGTCTAAATTTTTAGTCATAGCCCGGCTGTAGTCACTATACTACATGTAGTAGTCATACAGGCATCTGTAAACTCAAAACACTCATGTCTAACACTTCTGGTGCTTCGAAGAAATTTCAGTCCATTCAGTTTGATTTCCAAGTTACACATAGAGGTTTGACTACAGGTATTTCGCTGTATCGCATGATAAACTTTTTGGTTGATCATGTGATACAGAGTCTTTGATGAATCATGTATTCCACTTACCTTGGTTAGGTCATAGTTGGTCTCTCCTAGTCTTATCTTGTGCAGTTTTCCAATCATTTTAATTATGGGTATATATCTATGATTGACTGTTCCACGCAGTTTTCCAACAAGATTTTGCAATATCATGGTTTGAAGTGGCTTCTTTTGGTCTATGTCATGCTGGAATAAATGGAGTAAGTCTACTATCAGTTTCTCTTGGTAGTCTTGCTTGCAACTTTCGTGAAGAAACTCTTCCCAAGATGTTGAATTCCTTTCTTTTTTCATAAACACTGTTACTGTTTTCCGAAGATTTTGATTTTGATTTTGAAGATGTTCAAGTTCATTTTCAAGTTCGTTTCTTGAGGCATAGTTAATCCTGAAGCCTTTTTTGCCAAGTCTGTTTTCATCTGCACTGTAGCTTGCTTGGCTTCTCTTCTTGTACAAGTCACATAAGTACTGCTGCTGTTTAAAGCAATTATTGCATGTTAATGGATGCTTGGTGTTTCCACTTGATTTTCCAGTACATGGAGGATCCAGACTCTTTATAGCACCTTTAATAAACATTTTGCAACCCTTGTAATTTACTTCTCTGTTTAAGAGAACATACACAGCTCGGACTGGTCTTGTCTCTCCTAATAGTACAGCCTCTTCCTTGTGTTTATTTTTCCAGGCAGCAAATGTCCTACATTTCTCATGATCGGAAAGTTCCTTAAAACATTGGTAACAGCCTCTTTCCCTTGCCCTATCGAATAGTGTTTTTGTTGTCACCCTTCGTATGACAGGATCATCCTTGAAAGTTTCAACTATGTGAGATTCTTCAAAGAAATGAAGACAATCTGATGGTCTAGCTCTCTTGCTCTGACAGTCAAATAAATCCAAAATTGTTTTTTGCTTGCAAACAGTTGTACATTGATTGAGACATACAGGTAGTACTAAGCTACAGCATAAGGGAGCTCACATGGTTGTGTGGTGTGATCAAATGTTGCATTTTTTTGGCTTTATTTTTAAAGAAAGTTGGCCGCTACAGTGGAACCCAATATAACGAACCCCTTAAAAACGAAGTCGGCCCTGGTATAACAAACAATATTCTTCTGCCAAGCCAAAGTTACAGTAAAATGTATGGAACAGAACCCTAACATAATGATCGACCCCAGTATAACGAAGTCCCTGTTATAACGAACACAATCCTGAAGCTCAAACTACCCAGATAAAACAAATAAATGTCATCAGCTTCTGAAGTTGTATTAAGTGATCACTCTGAGAATGCATACTGACCACTTAATACAGGTTTGGTGAAAAATATCAACAATACAAACATGATGCAAGAACTGTCATTTCAATCGATAAAAGAAAGCAACACAATGGCTCCACATTAATTTCATTGAAAGGCAGTTTATGGGATTTTAAATGTACTTTGGCAAGAAAATCCAAACATAATCTCGCAAATTTGGCAAGGTGGCCATTTTAATTTCATTTTAGGGACCATTTGGGACCTGCAAAAGGGTGACCGTGTCCATTTAACAGAGGTTAAATCTAAATAGAGGATGGCCGCTTAAAACTGGGCCACTTAATACAGGTTTGACTGTATTATATTCCATGGTAAAAGACTGCAAGTTTTCTGTCAACAGCTCGTTATATGTTGCCAGAAGGCACTAAAATGATATGCTTGGACTTTTCCACAAGTCGAGCTCTGTATTGTAAACCAAGTGAGCACTAAGTGCAAGGGGAAGTGCGGAGTGTGATCAAATGAGCTTGAACAAGCAAGAGCTCAAGCAAGTGAGAACTCGACGTTCGCGACTGGACCTAGTATCCATGTATCATAGTTTCTCAATTAAATGCCAGGGGCGTTTATTTAAAACTCAGCCTTAGACCCTGTGTTAATTTGAATCTGGTATTTATTCAGTACCTGGCATTTATTTTAAAAACACATGTAATTTTTCATTAATTAATATGACAACCTTATATTCAGCTGATTTTAATTATTAATTAAAGGCCAAATTTAACAATTGTCATCAAAATGTCTCTGGTCAAAAACTTTCATATAAACAAGCCATGGGGAATGCAGTACTTAGTGGTTTGTAGAGTGTGAAATGAGCGAAAATAATAAATTCAACTGAAATACTGTGGTGGCACATGAACCTAAATCAATACACCAATGATCAATGAGAATCAGTTTTTATGCTGGATTTAAATATGCTTATTTGAAACTAGATCTGATCAACCCGGCATTTATTTGAACCTAGCACTTATTCGGGCCCAGTGTTGAATTGAGAAAATATGGTACATGTATGTCACACTGTTTAATTTTGAGGCAAAATAATTATTAACCAAACCCCAATATAATGATGATTTTATCTATTTACCCACAAATTTGTTATAACAGGGTTTCATTTATAACGAAACCCATTAATAGTGAACACATTTTCCCATTCCTTGGCAATTTGTTATATCAGGGTTCCACTGTACTTGTTTACGAATTCGAAAGTACTTAATATGTAAACTTTCAAATTCTCCCAAACTTTATTTCATGTTTGCATCACTACAGGCTATTAAAACACAGCCACAATTTTCTGTGTGGCCTGATCCTATATTTATTGCCACGTTGGTTACATTTTTGAGTTGAGCTTTTTGGAAGAAAATATTTAACCAATTTCTTTAATTTTTAGCATCCTAAATGATAAATGTTTGAATTTTAAGACATTGGGTTTTTTTCGTGAGAGTAGAAACATTATTTTGAGATATCAGCATTTTTTTTTTTGAAATCCAATGACAGATTATTTTTACTTACTTTGTCAAGTTTGTATCTGCAAGTTTCATGACAATCACGACCATGAAGCTCGCTACCCAAACTGCAACCTTGATCAAAATACTGATCAACCTTGTTATTAATATTTGACAGTAATGCATGGTACTTTTAGGAGCTGGGTCTACAAAATGTATTAGTGGTTATTTTTATTGGCTGTTGAATTGTGTGGTTCCAGAATATATCCATACCTCCCCCACGGAAGGTCGTTTCGTTTGACCCCCCCTCCCCCCAGAAATTTCCAGTTTAGCTTCATACTTTCCTGCCTTTTGTGAACCCCTCCCCCTTGGAATTTGCAATGATCTTCCTTGGGGTGGGTATGGATATTTTCTGGAACCGCATAATCCTTTTATGTGGATCGTTATTTTTTCTTTCTATTTTTTTTTTAGAAATGGACCGTTGCAGATTTTACTATGAAGTCTCCATGCAGTGGCAATCATAAAAAGCTGGATTATTTTGCGAGATTTTCGTGCCATACCAATCATTTCCGCTGCTCCTGATGTTGCTCGCCGCGAGTGACCATGGAGAATGAGCAAACTACCTCTAGTGAAGTAGTCCTTTGGCTATTCTCGTCATCTCTGCCCATACATTCGTTATTCGAAGCATAGAAACAGAAGCCGCCCATTTCACAAATAATCGACTGAAAATCATCGTTCGATCTCGTAACGAAGTCCCAGTCATTCAAAAGAACTCGCGCGAAGCCAGAGAATTCGAACTCGCCAGTCGAGCTCTCCGTAAAAACTAAAATCTTAATTTAAGACGTTTCGTCTTACCTCAAGCTCAGAACCAGAACAATAGCTGAAGATTGACGTCCGCTATTGTTCTGGTTCTGGGATAAGACGAAACGTCTTAAATTAAGATTTTAGTTTTTACGGAGAGAGATCGGAAAGTTAATCTTACGAGATCGAACGTTGACTTTTAGTCGAAAAGTGAGAGATTAATCCTAGTGAAACGGGCGTTTTTTATGCTTCGGATTATCGGATAACAAATGTATGGGCAGAGGTGACGAGAAATAACGACAATTCTGACAATTAGCCACAGCGAAAAAGAGATGGACCATGAAAAAACCGGGTCCAGGATGTGTTACAATCACACGAAGTGTGAACATCTGAATAACATCTGAAACGTATGTCCAGAAGCCCATAAATCAATGAATCCTAGTATTAATTTTCCTGTAATTATTCTTGGGAACGCTGTCGATATCGTTTTGTACCTAAACAGTGCGACTGTAACTTTCTCTCGAGCAATAAGATAGCGCGGGTATTAAAATGGCTATACATCGCTCGATCGTGTCTTTGTTTGTCCCATTGTGTTAACCCCCATACAAAATATTTTTGATTCATTGTAAATCCTTGTGGATCAATGCAAACTGCAAAGCTGCCTTGTATCTGCTTGTATACAGTTGTATACTCTGTATTAACACCAACGCATAAATATTTTTAAATTCATTGTAAATTTACCTTGGCATCCATAATTGACTCACAACGAACGCCAAACGCGAAGATAATATGTGCACCACTGACGCCACAGTATTCCACCAGACCAGGTATAAGACTGTCAAAACAAAAGAGAGTTATTAGGAGATGGGGAATTTCTATCAAGATAAATCGCTAGTTCAAAAATCTCTATAAGATCCTATAATTTTCATCGGATAAGATGTGTCAATTCTCCACCGACCAAAGGTATAACTTAACTGAAACATTGAAATGCTGGTCAGGGACTTAATTAGCCTGTGGCTTAATTATAAAAATGAGTTAAATTCCATTAAATCAGTACCGTTTTCGGGAAATTACCTCTCAAGAAAGGAAAAACTTCTAGTCAGTTGAACATCAAATCCACGCACATGGGTTGACAATGACAGTACCCTGAGTATGCCTTCCCAGGCGGTGTGCGTTGACAGACTTCGGACTGACCTGCATGCGGTGACCACCACGGGAGTCTTACATTTGATTGGTCAGCCTAGCGAAATACACGTGAAAGACATAACTCTCTTACAAGGTCCTTTTGTTTATTGATCTGGCTTTCGTCTTCTTGATGGGGGGTATGGAATGTCGAATGACCAAGTAAACAGTCAAGTTTTAAAAAATGAAACGCAGTCGAAAATACACTTTCTAATGTTTCTACTCACTGTTTAATTTCAGCCTTGCAGTATAATCATGATATTTTTTTCAGTTTACTGCTGATCAATTGGTCAGAGGATATTCCAAAGAAAATCTGGAAAATGCGCGTAAAAGTCATTTATCGATTTGAATAATCACATTCCTGACATTGTATACCTGAATAAAGTCCCATTGTTACATTTGTCTGATTTGTTATGACGGTGGTCTGGTCTGGCTTTCATCGATTGTCCGGCAAAGTTTTGAGAGTTTTCTCAATCAAGCGACTTGTTTTTTTCTCTGCCATGTCTCTGGAAGAGGCGGACGAGTTCGTTGTAGTTGAAGTCCAAGAAAAAGAAGAGGCCGACCCTGGGTACCGTATAAGAGCTGTGGGTATGTGTTTCTATAGGCCAGGAAAAGATCTGGTAAATGGTCGGCGGTATAAATTGCATCGTAGTCCGCAAAACCCGAAAGATGAGTGGTGCATTGAGATAAAAGAACAACAGCGCGTTAGAGCGACCCTCAACAAGGATATTTCGCAGTTACTTGCTCCATTTCTGGACGAAAATGTCACTTCAGACCCGACTTGGTGAGTATATAATTTATACACTCTTGCTTATAACAAAGCTGACAAAGCCTGAACTGTGTCTGACACTTTATGTAAACTGACGTTCTGTACAACGTTCATAAAAACTAAAAGACCTTCGTCGGTTGCAATGTGCATGCAAAAAACGCAACGGCTTAGATAAGCCGCAACGCCTTATCTCTGTTATCAGTGTTATCTGACTATTTGCGCGTGATACGCTAGCAAACAACTGAACGATCGTTGCGCGACATCGAATTACGCGAGTGACTTGTAAACAGTTGTAAATTACGTACTGCGCCAGTACCGGTCAGCGGTACTTGTTAGTTTAATCACGTGACCGACTCGGGTCGGCCATCTTGTCCCCGTTCCTCGTGTTGATTGTATGGTTGAGTAGTATCCTCGCTATTAAAGCAGTTTGTTCGTGCCTTGGCTCGTCTTCCCTTATCCTAACTGGCGTGGTGGCAGCGGTGATCTTACCCTAGCCTTTGATTCGCCGAAAGTCGCGTAAAAACACAAGAAGAAGAGCCAAAACAGCGTAAAGTCGCCGTGATAACACGTCCAATCTCATCGACATGGCTGCTACTCATCGAGCACCAAAACAATGGTGCCTAAGCAAGATAGAAACCATCAACAGCTTCGAAAATTGGAAACAGAATCTCCTTTACACACTATCTCTGGATAACAATTTCGCCCCTTTCCTCGCCGACGGATCCACCTGGCAAAAGAAAACTAGAGCTCAACTACTTCGCGGATTCCAAGATGATGGCGAAGCCATTCCCGCAGCGAGACGCCGTACAGCCCAACAAAAGGCCGACCTTTTGGAATTAATGTTAGGGCAAATCGCTAACTATTGCCCGATCATCGCCAGGAGCTCACTGGTAAAGAATTCCACATCGCTGGCATTCATCTGGCAGACGATCAGACAACATTTCGGATTCCAAGTCACTGGAGGCCACTTTATTGATTTGTGTGACATTCACCTAGAAGTTGATGAACGCCCCGAAGACCTTTACCAACGTTTAATGGCGTTCGTCGAGGACTGTTTGTTGCGAACCAACGGTCTAACTCACCATGGCGAGGCCACACCTGAGGATGAGGAGATGTCGCCCACCCTAGAAAACCTTGTTGTTCTGACATGGTTAAAACTAGTTCATCCCCACCTACCCAGGCTTGTCAAACAACGATACGGTACAGAGCTGCGATCTCGAACCCTTGCCTCTATCAAGCCCGAGATTTCACAGGCCCTTGAGTCGTTACTTGATGAAATCCGCGCATCAGACGATGCACGGGTCCTACACACCGCCGTTACCACTGAGTTTCGCCGTAACACACAGAGAAACAGGGCCCCCTTCAAGTCCACGCCTAGGAAGCCTCGACAAGAAAAAGTTTGCCCCCTGTGCAAACAAGCCGGACGTCCAGAAAGTAAACACTTCCTGAGTGAATGTGACTTTCTCCCCGACAACGACAAGCGCTACATGGTGAAAGCACGACAGCTAATGGGAATCCTGGATGATGAAACGGATGATGATGAAGCTCGTGATCCCTCCCACTCATCCCACCACACCGACGCCGAGCAAGTTGACGCACGTACCGTCGCCTTCAGGATTCAGACCCGTCAGTCTCCCTACATCGATATGTTTCACGGTCACCATACCATCCGCGTTATAATCCACAGTGGGGCAACAGGCAATATGATACGCCACTCTACCGCAAAGCGACTCAACGCCAACATTGTACCCAGCTCACAGTCGGTACATCAAGCTGACGGTTCCTCTACGCTACACGTTATCGGAGAGACTCGAGTTACATTCAGCAGGGACAACCACCAGTTCCAATTTGAAGGACTCGTAGTTGGAGACCTTGACGTTGATGTGCTCGCCGGCACTCCCTTCATGGAACGCAATGATGTTGCGGTGCGCCCTGCCAAGAAACAAGTGCTACTCGGCGATGGTACAGTGTACCCCTATGGATCTTCTCCCAACCAAGGTAACCAAATGGCAGCCCGATACGCATTCCTGATAAGGGCCCCCCCGTCTTCACAGACCATATGGCCCGGAGACTTCTTAGAGGTACAACTACCCGATGATGCCCCACCTGACTGTGAGTATGCAATCGAACCTCGCAGTGACAGCCCCAGCATGAAACGCCTTATGCCCTCTCAGACCTGGCCCCAACCATGCGTAGTGTCCAGCGTAGCAAGAAGGCTACGCATCCCAAACCTATCATCTGAACCACGCACACTCAAGCGCAATGAACACTTCTGCCAAGCCACTCTCACCTTTCAACCCAGTGAGAAAGCAGTAAAGGACCAACTACCTAAGCCGCCTACTCCTACCTCTACCAAGTGTAACCATTCATCCACGGTACAGGTTGACCCTGATCTCCTCTTACAACCAGAGGTACGAGCTCAGTTCCATGCAGTACTCATAGAATATGACTCAGTCTTTGACCCTCAATTTAAAGGCTACAACGGAGCAGCAGGACCCTTTCAGGCAAAAGTGAACATGGGACCAGTGGAGCCTCCACAACGCAAAGGCCGTCTCCCACAATACGATCGAGGAAAGCTTGTCGAGCTGCAGGAAAAGTTTGACCAACTTGAAGAGCTCGGCGTATTCGGACGCCCAGAGGACGCCGGAATCAACGTCGAGTACCTAAACCCATCTTTCTTAGTGAAGAAAGCCAATGGCGGCCATCGTCTAGTAACGGCCTTCGCAGATGTCGGCCGTTACAGCAAGCCACAACCCTCCCTACTACCTGATGTTAACTCCACCCTACGACATATTGCACAATGGAAGCACATCATTAAGACGGACTTAACAAGTGCATTCTACCAAATACCCCTAGCACGCGAGTCTATGAAATATTGCGGCGTTGCCACACCCTTCAAAGGCGTACGAGTGTACAAACGATCTGCTATGGGGATGCCAGGCTCGGAAACCGCCCTAGAGGAGCTTATGTGCCGCGTTCTCGGCCCACTCCTTCAGGAAGGTTCCACGGTGAAGATAGCGGATGACCTCTACTGTGGTGGAAACACCCCCCTGGAGTTGTTGCAGAACTGGAAGAAGCTACTCCATGCCCTTCACAAGTGCGATCTCCGCCTATCTGCCACTAAAACAGTCATCAACCCCAAGGTCACAACAATACTTGGATGGATCTGGAATGCCGGCACCCTAAAGGCCAGCCCTCATCGCATCAATACCCTTACGTCGTGTCCCAAACCAGACACCGTTGGTCAGATGAGGTCCTACGTTGGCGCATACAAGGTCCTATCTCGCGTCATCCCTCAGTGCTCTACGCATCTAGCCCCACTTGATACCGTCACTGCTGGGCGCCTGTCACAAGAAACCATTTCATGGACCGATGAGCTTCGAGACGCGTTCCAAAAAGCCCAACCTGCCCTGCTATCTGCCCGCAGTATTACCCTACCAAGGCCAGACGATCAGCTATGGATAGTCACAGACGGTGCAGTAAGAGACCCTGGAATCGGCGCTACCCTATATGTAACACGAGAAGGCAAGCTTCTCCTCGCTGGCTTCTTTAGCGCCAAACTTCGCGGCACACAGACCACATGGCTACCATGCGAAGTAGAGGCACTGTCCATCGCGGCGTCAACAAAGCACTTCAGCCCCTTCATCATTCAATCAAACAAGAATGCATGCATCCTCTCAGACAGCAAGCCATGCGTTCAGGCCTTCGAAAAACTTTGCCGTGGCGAATTCTCGGCAAGTCCTCGCGTATCTACGTTCCTATCTGTCGTAAGCCGCTACCAAGCAACCGTACGACATGTAGCGGGGTCAGCAATTCTTCCTTCTGACTTCGCAAGTCGCAATGCCCCCCCATGTGAGGATGAGTCCTGCCAGATCTGCACCTTCATTCACGACACCAGAGAATCTGTTGTTCGAATGACTTCCATCCAGGATGTCTTAAATGGCAAGGTCCGACTACCCTTCACAAGCCGATCTGCTTGGTCCTCTGTGCAATCTGAGTGTCCTGATTTGCGACGTACCCATGCCCACCTTATTCAAGGCACGAGACCATCCAAGAAGCTAACCAACATCAAGGATGTCAAACGGTACTTGAACGTCGCAACAGTCGCATCCGACGGTTTACTTGTCGTTAAGCGTAATGAGCCGCTAGCACCTACACGCGAGTGCATCATTATTCCACGACAAGCCGTTGACGGATTACTGACCGCACTTCACCTACAACTACAGCACCTCTCATGCCACCAACTTAAGATAGTTGCCAAACGCTATCTGTTTGCACTGGATATAGATAATGCCGTCCAACGCATCTCCAGTGGCTGCCACACATGTGCCGCATTACAGCAAACCCCAAGCGCTCGAATCGAGCAGTCAACCTCTCCTCCACCAGACTCTGTAGGCCAATCCTTCGCAGCTGATGTCATCAAACGCTCACGCCAACTTATACTCGTACTTCGAGAGACTGTGACCTCGTACACTGTCACCCTCATACTCAAAGACGAACGCCATACCTCCTTACGCGATGCCCTCATCCAGCTGTGCATCCAGCTGTGCATCCAGCTGCGTCCACTAGACGGCCCCCCTGCCATCATACGAACTGACCCCGCGCCTGGTTTCAAGGCTTTGGCAGACGACAAACTCCTACACCAGTACAGGATCTCGCTGGAGTTGGGTCGAGCCAAAAACCAAAACAAGAACCCAGTCGCCGAAAAGGCCATACAAGAGCTGGAACATGAGCTGCTACGCCAAGAACCACTAGGCGGTACAGTCACGAACCTAAGCCTTGCAGTGGCCACAGCCACCCTCAACTTGCGCCTACGCGCATGTGGTTTGTCCTCACGTGAAATGTGGACTCAACGGGACCAGTTCACTAACGCTCAGATCCCCCTAGGAGATGACAGCCTACTGGCCACCCAGCACCAACAGCGACTACAGAACCACCCGTTTAGTGAGCGCTCCAAGGCTCCCTTAAGTTTAACCCGATCTGACCCTCCCATCGCTATTGGGGACCTTGTTTATCTCCACACTGACAGGAACAAATCTCGTGCCAGAGACCGTTATCTTGTCGTGTCTATCGAACCCCCATTCTGCAACATCAAGAAGTTTATCGGCACACAGTTGCGAAATTCATCCTATCGAGTCAAGATCTCCGAATGCTTCAAAGTCCCTGTGGAGCTATGCACGGTATCCCACCAAGATCGACGATCTACCACTGACGACCTAGATGATGCAGTTCCTAGCTTTGAGCCCAACCCCCCACCTAGCCCACCAGTCATTCCTGATGCCATTTCCGCACCGCCTCAACCTAGCAACCTCGGGCACTTCGAAGCCAACCCACCTATGCGTCCTGAGGCCCCTGCAATCCAACCCTTCTTTGCTGAGGCCCCAGCCCAAGAGGACCCGGATGAAGATGCTTCAACCTCAAAAGAAACCACACCAAGCAGCCACGCCCCGCGAAGATCTTCCCGAGTGAAGCACAGACCTCTTCACTTAAGAGACTTTGTAACTGACTTTTAGCCCTACAGTAGGCTCACTTTGACCCGGATGTCATTATAGTTATCATTTTGTTAGTAACCGTTGACATTAGTTATAACTTGCACTCTTCCTTACAGACAAGAAAAGAAGAGTTGCGCCAGTACCGGTCAGCGGTACTTGTTAGTTTATTCACGTGACCGACTCGGGTCGGCCATCTTGTCCCCGTTCCTCGTGTTGATTGTATGGTTGAGTAGTATCCTCGCTATTAAAGCAGTTTGTTCGTGCCTTGGCTCGTCTTCCCTTATCCTAACTGGCGCTGAGTCTCTCTCAGACTGTCTGCCTCTTGAAATATATGGGAATATATATATCAGATATATATTGGCTTATTCTGAGTACTCACTTTATATTTTTATGTTGTAATTTATCCAAAGCCTAGTTCTACAAGATGCTGCTTGGAGTCACGGGGACAATGGACGGCCAGCTAGGGCACACAAGGTGGTCATCCGATTAGTTGTAAGATACAACAAATTGACGTATCTTCGAGAAACATTCAAGTATTACGAAATTGTGATAGTAGCCGAGAAGTGAGCATATTGGTTCTGACTTTATCGTTGTAAAGTACGTGTGTTGTCCTGAACTGTTCTGACAGGAAAAAAGGACGAAATGTGTTATTTCTGAAGAAATTTACCGATCGATTTTCGACATTTGCGATGAGAATAAAAATAGCTTTTCCTTGATTGGTTTGTCAATGTTGAAACTGTTTTGATTAACTCTTCAGTTAGCCTGAGATCAGGCTCCTGAAGAAAATTTGCGAGCGAAGCGAGTCGAGTCGCTGCAGAACCGTCGCTTTCGTTCTGCATCAACTCGGCTCGCTTCGCTCGCAAATTTTCTTCAGTGGACTCCCATATGAAAGTGACGGGATGCTCCTGCCTCGTCCCCAGTCGCTCGCTTCGCGCTCTCGGGCTCGTCTAGAAAAGCCTGTGGAGGAGGTAGAACAAACACTGAAAAATATGTAATCTTGCCTTAAAGTAAGCGTTTTGGTTGAACAGCTGCAAAGTTATGGCTAACATCCTCACAAGCCTCATTTTCATGCTTATGCAAAAAATTGAAGTGCCTAAAATGTCAACCTCGTCCCCAGGGTCTCTCTTCTTCCTGCCCAGCGGGAAGGACTAATTTTAACATGATCTTCGTTGTTATTGATAGGCATTTCAATTTTTGCACAAACATGAAAACGAGGCTAGGTTTTGATTTCCCATACAAATGTCTAAGTTGTGGACCATTTAACTTCTGAGGGGGGGAAGGGGGGTGATTTGGTATGGGCGCGAATTTTTTTTCAAACCCTTTCATGCATAAGAACCTTTTTTGTCGGGCATGTGTGCATGATATTTTTTTTCTGAAGTTGCAATGTGCACCATTTTTTTTGTACAAGTGTGCTTGAAGTTTTTAATCAAAATCACCCCCACCCTCAGAAGTTAAATGGTCTACCCCTAATTCTGAAAGAGACATAACTTTGCAGCCGTTAAACCAAAAATATCCAAACTTCCCACGATCACGATAACATATTTTGCAGTGCTTGTTATTTTCGTTTTTAAATGTAATAGCATCAACTTCTTTGAAAACCTTGCCAGACAAAAAATTGCTGGCCGGACATTTATGAATATGGTGTGATAGCGCGGAATTCAGTCACAATTCTTTGACAAGTAGCCCAAGAACTGAAATACACAGTAATAGCGTTCTCGTTACGTCACCTATTGTTATTAATGTGCCAACCAGAGAACTATTGACTGTTGAAACAACTTATTCATAAATGGAGGCCGATTAATTATTCTTTTATATTCATGCTAATCAGCCCCCAAGCCTCGTTAGTATGTGCAAAATTCAAAATAATTTTTACTATCAAATGAGGCTAGGGAGGCTGATTAGCATGAATATAAAAGAATAATTAATTCCCGATAAGCAATTTCTCAACATTATTCCTGATTCCAGCAGAGGAAAAATGTTGGAAAATATACTAAATATTAAATAAATAAATGAACGAACGAACGAACGAATGTTTATTATTATTTCTCAAAACGTAATACAAATATTAATACTATATTTAATCGGACGTCATTGTAAGGCGGACACAATTCAATGACCTCTCTAGGCGGACGTGGCTGGCTGGTCCCGGCCGAATTTCTGAACTTGTTTCAGTTGTTTGTCTTTAACTAAACTCTCTTCATGGCGCACACCTCTCTAGCGGACACTAGAATAAATAAGCAAATTTATAGCTCAAATTCACTTTCTTGACAGTGTCTTTTGTAGAATAAAAATACGCATTTAGTTAGTAACCTTGCTTGATAAGAAGTGCAAACAAAAGGCAACAACAAATTACGTAAGTTTTTTATCACCTACCTGAAAATAAAAGCCCCAGCAAAAATTTCGACAAATTCCATCAGCGAAGGTTTGTAAACAACACGGGCTGTCTTCTTTCTTTTAAAAACCTGTTTGTGATAATGTCCCACAACGTCTCTCCAGCTTTTCGAAACTGGTTTTCAGAACTCCCAAGGGACCGATATCCGCCGTCCTAATTGGTCAACAGCCAATTTGGTTACTCCCATGGGAAATACACACGCATCGTGAAAATAACTAGGGATGCCCTTGGCATCCCTAAAAAGGTTAATTAGGCGTATTAGTTTGATTATTTTCTCTTGTTTGATTATTATTTTTGACTAGTTTTGTTTAACGACAAGAGTTACAACAGCTTGATACCGTACTGACTCCATGGGCGTGGTTAATTAGTATTTCATATTGAATTGGTCTGAATTGAGATATTGTATTATCACTGGTTGCAACAATGAGCATTTCTGAGCTAAGCTAAACTAATATATGCCTTATTCTGCGTAGCGGCTGCTTGTATACAGAAAATATAAAAAAAACTGTAAAACTAATGAGCTCGCATTTTCGTTTCACTCATGATCACGAGCTAAATATTTCGGATAATAATTACGACAGCTAACGTTTTCTAATGTTAACGGTATAGGCGTTATCCGTTTTCTAGACGCCTAAATTTTTCGGCTTCACAAAAACTACAGCTTTACTTTTCGGGAATCTCATAGCTCATCTATGATTTTCGGAAAAAGTTACAGTTACCCTAAAAGTTTCGTTGGAAGAAAAGTTGCAGCTGGCAATATCGGAAAGTACTGCCCTATTACCTGAAACTTTCGGCGGCATGAAGAATCAGCTAAAGAATCCGAAAAGATAAATTTGTTTTAGCGAATACAAAAACAGCTTTATACGGCCTTAAAACGTTAAAGGAGATGGAGAAACGACGAATTAAAGCTTTTCGCGAAATGTCCTCGTTGGGTGCCCCTGACAAATGAACTGCGTGTCAATTATGTCAGTCGACATGGCCCACTGTGTGCCATTCCCCTCCCCCAATCTCATTACCATTATGAAACGCGTTAATACCCCCCTTTTTAGAAGAAAAAAATAGGAAAGTAAAATTTATGCCTGTAGCGGATAAGACAAGTGCTCTGCCTATTGTAGTGAATTTAGGCACAATAATTTTTTAACCCTGCATAAGTTAAGACAAGCCCCCCTGAAAGCAATCAACATCATGAAATTGAAAGGTGTTCATTAGTTATGAGAGGTTTGACTGTTACATTGGCTCAAGTATAACAATAGTAGTAAAGGGAGTCGGTATGGGGCATAACCAATCAGAGAGCGGCATAGAGGTCACATGACCAAAATGGACCAATCAGAAGGCGTTATTTTCACATTCCATTCCAGCGCCATGTTGGATGGCGAGTGGGCGCCTGAGAATGAGTTAAGACCGCGCATACGTCAAAGTGAGTAGTTTCGCGTTCATTGTGAACGTATGAATTATTTTCGATTTTTCTGATAGATTTATTTAACGATTGGAGGAAAAGTAAAAAGAATGGACTGCAAGCTGACGTTTGCCATAGAACGTGGTGCTTTAAATCTCTCTACATTATTGCATGCTACGGATCCCTTCAACCGCATAAATAGTTTACATTAAACTCATCTATCTGTCATCTGTACAAAATAATGAGACATCAATGAAGGTATAATTTGATGACTTTATTTCAAACATATATACAGTTGTTGTGTTCAAGAAAAAAAGATTCTGTTGCAGCAGCTTTTCAGCTGTGTTGCTCAATAACAATTAGTTCAGTGAAAATTACACCAAATTTGACAAAAGGCAAGATATTTTTTCCCTCCATAACACTGAGTAAGAAATTAAATGTGCTGTATATTGCTATATGCTTAAAAATAATTTATCTCAGTTACGTTATGATCGACGGTGTTTGCGTGCATGTGAGTTTATAGGTATCATAAACATCTCCTATAAGGATCTTTCTCAGCTAAATTTGCTATCTACACGAAGAAATTGTAAGTTATATATGTATATATAAATATGATACGATCAGTTCATGTACGGTGGCCATAGATTATTACTCTCCAAGATTTGTAATGCATGCAGTAATTATAAAAAAAATGCACAATATATATGTAGTTGTTTATTTTACATTAAAAATAAAGTTTGTCTGATAAAGGCACACACAAAACTTATTAAGTCTTGTTAATTTGTGGACCGGTACATATATTGATGAGAACATGGAAGATTGAGCTGAACATCTATATACCTTCCAGGAAGAATAAATCTTCTTCACAATGCGGGGCATCTACCGCAGTCTTCTGTAGACAAAAATTAAGACAATGCATCTCTTAATTATCAGATGCCTTAAACCTTGAATTAAGATGATAATCCTCTTATAATGTTCCTAAGATGGGTTTGAATGTTAAATTAAGACGAAAATGCATCTTATCTAGGCACCTCGTACATGTATCTAAGACGTTATGAAACTCAATTTCAGATCGGAAAGTCTTAACTTAAGACTATTCGTATCTTAAATTAAGACAAAGTTTTATCTTCCCTCCGCACTTCCTACTAAGACTTTACAATCTTATTTTAAGACGATTTTAAATCTTAAGATGAAACGTCTTAAATTAAGATAAAATCTCCATCTTATCTAGGCACAAGTCTCTAAGATGAAAAAACGTCTTAGTTTAAGACTTTAGTTTTTACAGTCACTGGGGCTATGCCACAACTGTGGAAAGCGAGCAATACATGCAATTGAAAGCAATATACGAGCAAATGAATGCAATATACAAGCAAATGAAAGCCAAATATCAGGAATTCAACGCCAAATATGAACAAATATGTGCAAAGTATGAACAAATCGATGCGAAACAAGAGCAGACATGTGAGTGCAACGCTTCTGTGAGTGAACAGCATGGTAACAAAAACTGAATTTATCGATCAGGGAGTATTGCTAAAAATAACAACTGATAATCCATCAAGCACTCGCACTTTGCATTCAGATGAAATTAAAAAAATGTAGAATGTCAAGGGCAAGGTATGTTTCTAAGTTGCATCCTAGAGAGAAACGTGAAAGAGAACCTTCTAGAATTCCTTATAGAAAAGTTATCAAACTATTTAGAAAGACTAGAATAATTCGAGATGCTACAAAATCATACCTTAAGAAGTGCATTCCAAGTTCATCTAAGGTCAAACTTTTGCTGTCTGAGTATAATCGTTATCATTTAAGTGAACGGTTTGCCAGATCAAAGTGTGCATTATCGTTAAAAAAGTACTTTGTCAGACAAAACTTGTACCTATCTGTTGTACGACTGAGAACAATAAAGCACAAGAAGTCACCATTGATTTGCATGTATGTTGATGACAGAATGTTAATGGAATTGAAATACTGTCGGGTGCAAACCTATCATGTATCTCGTAGAGCTATTTGTCTAAGTGGTGATATTGAAGAAAACCCAGGTCCATCAGATCAATGCAGTGTTAATGCTAATTTAGCAGCATGTGGTGCCTTAGTTGCCAATTCAGTTTCACTACTAGAAACCAGATTGTCTGAATTAAATAGAACTGCTCTTGACGTTGGTGGTGGTGGCGACTGTCTTTTTCGAGCTGTATCCCATCAACTCTATGGCAATCCTAATAACCATTTTGATGTGCGTAGCCTTGGCATTCAGTACTTACTGCATAACCCTGAACAGTTTATAGAAAGCAATACTGACCACTCTTGGCAAGAATATTTGAGTAATATGGCATGTCAGGGAACATGGGCCGATGCAATTATAATTCAAGCAGTGGCCAATTGTCTCAATTTATCAATTCATATTGCTGAATCAAATGAAACTTTTGCTCCTGTTACTGTTGTTCAACCAGTGAATGCGAGAAGAGGATGCACAAACATTTACATTGGGCATATAGGTGAAACTCATTATGTGTCTACAGTAGAAAAAAGAAGTTCTGAGTTACCAAACAAAACAAAATGTGGTCAAAGTTTAGTTGAAGACAAACTAATAGTTAACAAAAATAAAAAAACGCAGAGCTTACATGAAAGAATACATGAAAAAGAGAAGAGCTGATGCAAAATTTAGAAAAAGAGAGAATGAAAAATTACTGCAAAGTAGACACAGCAGTATTGAAACAACTAGGGAGAAAAGGAACAAAGCTGCTAGAAAAAAGGAAAATGACTAACCCAGAACGTGTAAGGGAAATTGAGAAAGAATGTAAAAGAAAACGAAAAGACGAGAACCCAGAACACATCAGGGAAATTGATAAACAATCTTTTCGTAAAAGGAAAGCAGGGAATCCAGAACACATCAGGCAAATAAACAGAAATGCTGCAGCCAAGAAAAGAACAACTGACATTGATGAGTTACAACCACAGAGAAATGAAAACAATGTAATTTGTATGATAAATTTGTTTCATAATAACATTAAATGCGGTCCAGAATACGTATGTACCTGTTGTGACCAGTTGTGGTACAGATCTTCAGTAGTGAAATGTGATGCTAACAAGTACAAGGCATGTTCACAAGATGTTGTCAAGTCTTGTATCACTGGGTTAAGAAGTTGTAATGATACTGAATGGATTTGCACAACTTGTGACTCAAATCTAAAGAAAGGCAAGATACCCAGCTGTTCTAAAGCAAATAAAATGGTTTTGCTCTTGCTCAGCTGCTGAAACAAGGTGGACTCATCTTCTTAAACCTTAGGGAGAATTGTAGAGAAACTCAGAGTCCCAAAGGACAGCACAGAGTGACGTCAGCCCCGAAAGCCCTAGTCAAACGGCACATGATAGTCGATGTCCACGATAGTGAAGCTCGCGCTCCCGTTTGACCACCAACTATCATGCACTAGCATCGACTATCATTCACTTTGAACATGTTCAAATTCTCCCTGATAGTCGATGATAGTTTTTCCCATTTGACCACGCGGCGCATGACAGTTGATGATAGTTGATTATAGTTTATAGGTGATGTTAAACTGTCATCGACTATCATGCGCCGTTTCGACCAGGGCTTAACATTCCATCCCAACCTAAAGTGGTGGTGAGAGTACAAACCCTGAATGTGTGAATGTTCCAGCAAATAATCATACCCCATCACAGAGGGAATTGTTCCAAAGAGGTGGGGGGTTAAAGGCCCAGGAAACCCGAAATATTTAATAATTTTATTATTCTTTCACGAAAAGCAATTTAAAACAAACCTAGCAAAAACGTCAGCGAACACACGCATGAAAGGTTTCTCCTGCTGTTTGTTTATTTTCCACAAGATTGTAATCAGTGTGTAAAATATATCATTTTATAAGACGTTTGAATGTTGCAACAAGGAAAAACGAACATTAAAAATACATTTTGGGCTAAAGCTATAGTTCAGTGTCCGTTCATGCCTTTAGCAGCCACTCAGAAATCGACATGGTCGATTTTTTTTCCCAATCTAGTTCATTTGAGATTATAAATTTGGTGCCTAATATAAACAATACAGTTGAACCTCTCTAATACGGACACCGAAGGGATGGAGCAAAGTGACCGTATTAGAGAGGTGTCCGTATTATAGAGGTCATGAATATGACGTCACTTGAAATGCTCCACTGACGATAAGAAATCTCGATGATAAATGGGACCAAATGGCAAATTATAGCATGTCGATAAACTGATTGAAAGCAAATGCTACTTTTATTGTATGGGCAATGGGACACTTGATTAACTTTGATCTGTAACCACAAACAGGAAATTGTATTGAATAGGAACTGTTATCACTGGAGTGTCAGTAATAAGGAAGTTAAATTTGTATGAATTTGCCGATATTTAGTTTCCGTTGTCCGTATATATTAGAGAGGATCCGTAATATAGAGGTTTTCTTTATAGAGAATATATGGGCATTTTGCCGGGACCAAGGGAACTGTCTGTAATAGAGAGGTCAGAGAGGTGTCCGTATTAGAGAGGTGTCCGTAAGGAGAGGTTTGACTGTACATACAGCTGTTTCGAGAAAGGTTGTCGGAAAAAAGCGCACGCGACAATCCCGAAAGGTATTGTGGGTAGTTTTAAGTTCACGGTTCCTTGACTTCAGTGTTTCAGGAAAATCTGAGAAAATGGCAAGAGACGCCATGGACGTATGTTTGCGAGTGCTAAAAGAAAGAAACAAAAGTAGGCATCGCGGGTTTGATGTATTTATTTGACTTATGAAAATTCATTGCTCATATCTCAGATTACCTTTCGGGATTGTCGCGTGCGCTTTTTCCCGACAACCTTTCTCGAAACAGCTGTATATAGCTGGGCAAGTTGTGTTGTCTTCACGGAATATATGATTTTATTTATGCAAGATACCGATGAGGTTAGGATTCCTAACATCTTCAAAAACTAGCTGAAATTTGCTCAAAATATTAAAACCAGAAATGACAAGTTCTTATCTCTTGGTCTTATCTATTTCCGGTGTTCCTTCAGCTTGAAAGACCCGAGGATTTCAACTAGAGTTGAGTTATTTGTGGAACGTTAACACCGATCTTTACAACTACACTGCAAACAAATACTTATTACATATGAATATTTTCAACAACTGTGTGTTCTACGCTTCTCTTTTCCCCAAAAGTAAAGTTAGCGTACCGTAACGTATGATGCAATAAAAGAAAACGCAAGCGCCGGTCACGCACGCTTATTATTGTTTTGATGTCGCTCAGTTCGAAATGGTTTTTTATCTGATTCAAAGTAATGGTTTTTTTATCAGTTCTGTTTCATGATTTATTATCAAAACACTCGGTTCTGAATGTTCACGGCTCGATTCAGAAATTATTTGTTTACCACTTGTCAACAAAGGTACAGAACCGTGTGAAGTAATAGTTTCATGTCGGGAAACAGTCATTTATACCGCCAGACTTCACACCGCCAGCTCACTCTCAGTTCTTCAGAAAAATATTACGAAGAAATTATTCATCTTATTAGTTCATAGCGCTATAAAAGAGTTTTCATTCACTGGGCACAAATAGACTTGCAAATGTTCAATGCGTGACAGACATAATGTTACTGCGTGACACAATCAAATTGGAAACTTTCGCTCGCATGACTCATGTTTAAAAAAATTAAACTTTGCTTTGTTTTCCAACTCCGTGTCTTTAGACGTGTTATCTTCGAAGTCTTCCGTGTCAAGGCAAGAAAGATTTGCGATACCCAGATGATTGAAAATGATTTTGTCTCAGATGAGCCAACTATAGTTGAAAACGGGTGACAAAATTTGGTAGCAAATCAGTCACACATATGCTACTGGCTAAAAGGATCTAGTCAGGGTAAAAACAATATATTGCACCTCAGTTATAATTTCTAGCCCTGACATATTGACATACAAATAAAATTAGCCACACTGACATGTGCACAGAGGAGGGGGAATTTACTGTAATGCATTAGGTCTGCTATTGACATTACTATTGACAATTACCACCTAGTGCCAGCAGCTGGTGCCAGCAGGTGTGACTTCAGAAATTGAAAAGGATATACAAAATACCTTATCTGCTCCAAGAGTTGGTCAGAGTCAACATTATTATCATCCTCGTCATCTCCGTTCTCACTGTCAATGTCACTCTGGTTGAGCTCATCCAGTAAAGTTTTCATTCTGGAATCAGCAAGGTACAAGGAACATTAAGAATCTTAATGTAAAGTATATTATAGGAAATGCACCTTGCACACACTGCGTGCTATGAATGGTGTAAACATAAAAATTGAAGTCAGTGTAAAGTATTGAAATCAAGTGTGGGGGGGGGGGGGGGAGAGAAAGTTTTGTCCACAATCTGCATGACAATTGCTGATTAGTCAGCAACTCACGTTTGCTCCAAGCCAGGATGACATGTATCAGTATCATAATTATTGGCAATTTCAATCTCTTCCCCAGATGGCTCATTCTCTTCTCCAGATGACTCATTGTCCTCATCAATGCCGTCCGCTTTTGCATCTGGTAGGAGCCATGATCTTGTTAGTTGAGGAACATGCACTCGGGAAAGTTCAAGTTGGACTTCTGAGACTCCAGTACCATCCACAAAGCTGTGACAATATTTCAAAATACAATGCATTACTTACATGTCAAGTCAAGCGTACAGACATTTGTTGAAATATTAGGGACACTTCTGATTGGGAGGGTACAGCATGCTCTTCTGCTATCCACCAGCGAGTTTACAGGCCTGCAAATAGCTCTATTGCTGCCGAATGCTATTCAATTTCAAAGAAGTTTTATTTTTGATTGCAATTTAGAGGGGTTTACTCTACTGTTTTAATCAAATTGCCATAAACTTCAAAAGTAGATTTCTGCATGATGTCCTTTACATTTTATATTACCAGCCTGTTGCTAATCCTTTCTGATCATCCAATTATGAAATAACAATACAGTACTTTACCTTAGGCTGGCTCTGTGAGTGGGGTAAGATGAAGCAAATCCTGCACTATGATTGGCTAATCTAGCGGGAAAGGCTTGTTCCCGCAAGAAGAAAAAATATATTTTCGCCATATACAATGTAATAAATCATTTATTGGCCCAGCTGGCTGGATTTTGGACCGGGACTTTGACTACCACGAATATTCAGCCATGTTGACCTTACACTTGATCAATAACGCATACCGTCTGCCGCTTATAAGCCCTGGGCTTATACAACTTCCTAAAGGGTTTTGGATGGGCTTATAAACGGGGGGCTTATATCCGGGGGGGGGGGGGGGGGGGCTTATAATCGGATGTATTTTTTTGTTTACAGGTAGATGGGCTTATAACCGAGGGGGGGGGCTTATAAGCGGCAGTTCACGGTATATCAGAACCTTCTCTACATGTAGTTGGCATGGTGTTTGGGGCTCAATGGCTAGCTCCTCTTTTTACATTCACAAAGCAAGTCAAATTTATTTTTTCAGAACACTAGTAAGTAAGTAAGTAAGTAAGTAATTCATTTATCCACATATCACGGATGAGTTCGAGACTGACACAAATATTCCATATGCATTTCATGATCATTTCTGACTCGGAAAGAAACATTTCTTTGATGAAAATACCTGTCAGACTGCTCAGGTTGAAACTGTTCGAGATGTCTGGCTGCCAACCGTCCAGCACGTACTGGTGTGGACATAATCGGTTGTTGTTCCGCTGAAATATGACATAAATTTATCTATAAGTTTCCACTGCAAATGCTAGAGGGAACAGTTGTATCTGTGATCGAAGATGCGAAGCGTTCCTTACCATCACCAGGGAAAGCAGGGTATTCAAATTCTCCCTCTTCTTCTACGTAAATTTCACTGTTTGAGCAAGAAAAAAACTTGAATAAGGCAAGAGCTAAATTTAAAAATTATAACCCAAAACTAAAGCTACACGAACAACACGAACACTCCTGCAGCTTACCTCTCGTCAACTTCGACATTATCTTCGCAGCGATGAAGTAGAATTTCAGCAAAATTGCTATCGGAAATCTTCTCGAATCCAAGCTGCCTTTTTCTTTCCCTCCATAGCTGGAAGACATACTCCCGAACTCTAATGAACTTTGGTTTCCCACCCTAACGACTCTTCTTGAAATATTCACATAAAGTAAGAAAACGATACTAAATAAAGCCTCAAACCACGAAAAAGAACGATTATTCTAGAAATTAAAGCTCGATGGAAGTGGATTCTGCTTGCCACTTTCGCGCTCAAAATGGCGATTTGCAGATTTTCTGTCTGAGCGAAAATCGGCGCGGCGCGCAATGCATTTTGGTTGAAAATGGGTCTTTAAAATGACCAAGGAGGTCCATAAATGTCATACACGTCTAAACCCAAAAACCACAGTCTATGTTAGATTTTGTTTAAATAACCGGCCCTTAGTAATTAAAGGAAATAATTAGATTTAGGGTGTACATAACGTTTGATGCTAAATGTCATAAATAAAGCTGTTAATAGTAGTATAAACCTTAAAATAAACCTTGCCTGTGGATTCATTATGCAAGTACAGTGTAGCTAGCACAACACTAAAAGTTTAAATATAGTTAACCCTTTAAACCCCACATAGTGATCAGCATCATATTTCTCCTGGTGATATTAGTGCTTAAATATCAATCAAAGAGGTCATGAGCTTTAAGAATACATGTTGTTGTTTTTCGGAAGTGGGGTTGTAATTGAAGGGCTGAGGGCATATCCGCCTTATGTCGATTTTGAGCAATTATTTTTTTTCTTCTCAGATTTGCCTCCTTTTTGGCATGTGATAAACAAATAAGTTAAGCTGATTTTAAACAAATGTGGATAGCAAATAGACTTAATCAGTGTTTGTGATGGCTGAGCGGTGTTTGTGCGGCATGCTGCTCCACTCAATGATGCACTGATACGACCCGCCCTATGTCTAAAAATGCTGACCCCTTTGCTTGGGTTTGCGTGTCTTTCTCAATTTGTGAAATATCTTCATGTGAACGACATTTCTACACTAAAGCATTTCTTTAGTAAGTCAGGATATGAAAGGTTCATATTCTCAATGTCAAAAGATCTGGGATTGTTTGGATACTGCTGCTTAGCGACAAAAACTGGTCAGAGTAGGGCTCGATGAAACTCAAAGCCACCGGTTTCAGTTTGCCTTTGTTGAGACTTTCATAAAGTTTGTTCATTTTAGCATGCGTGGGGACTTGAACTGTTTGTAATTTTCTCCTACCCATACTAGTAAAGGATTCCGCACCTTCTTGTCCACGTTGCCCAATGTTATCGATTTTTACATCCAAATCCGCTTTTAGTTTTCTCGCTGAGGTGAAATTTATATCCCGCACTTTGGCATAGGGAACTTCTTTCACATATGTGGGCAACAGCACGTACATTTCACTTCAGTGCAAGACAATTTACCGTGGACTCTTGTCCATGCTTCAATGTAAAACAACACGCTTGCTACGTGGGAACACGATTCTGCGAGCCCTGCTTTACATCCTAAGCAATGCGCTGATTTTACTGTACCATCTTTATCGGCTATGATCCAAACTGAGATCAACGGATCGTTCATTCGCTGTGAATGTCTCACCTTTCCTGTGAAATGTGCTTTCCAGAAACAACGCAGCCTTGGATCCTGGTAATGAATCCTGACACCATGAAGTTGTAGGCCTCTAAACTCTTATATGCCTTGAACTGCTGCTTGGTGTAGAAACTCGTTTCAAGGACCAAATAGCTTAGCAAATCCGTTGCTTCGAACGGAGAAAAACACTCCGCGTTGAACTGTTCATCGGGAATAGTGACGGGATCCACTCCAATAACAGCGACTTTTTCGAGATATCTTCGTTTTACGTGGTCGTCTAGTTTTTTGCAATACTCCAATAATATTGGTATCTTACTACAAAGCTCATCTATCGACGAAAATACATTCGTTTGAGAGATATCCATTGCATTTTCCATAGAGATGGCATATAAACATATTAAATAAACCTGCGAAGGGGCACCAACATGGCAGATACCCAAATATGGAAAGGTCTGTGACGTCACGTGCAAACCAAGAATACTTATGAGCTGTCCGTAATATTTGTACTATTAAAGAAGCCTACATGCACGAAGCCTGGTTTTTACTTGGCACACAAGTACAAGTGCAAGAGTCCATATACATGTAAACTGAGAAGCACACGGAGCAAAACCTTTTGATCATTCTGCTTGCACTTGCGTTTCAAATCAGATCAAACTCCCACCTTGGGCAAATTATATCCCTTTAAGTATACTTGTTTGTGTATTTATGAATCATTGATTGGCAAGACTAAGTCAAATTCCAGAGGGTGGGGACAGCAATGGAGATCAAATACCCGTATATGCTCAGCCGTTCCCTTACCCTCAGGCTTAACATTGATAGGTGCACAAATACAAGAGTCAAACCAGAACTTTAAAGTAATCCTAATCAATGATTATTTCAAGTTATTGTGTTTTGGTATGCAATAGTGGAACCTATACAGGCATTTAACTTACTTACTTACTTACTTACTTAGGGCCCGTCGCTCCAAGAGGAGCATAGGCCATCAACAACAGCTCGCCAGCGAACACAAGCTTGGGCTGTTCACTCAACATCTTTCCAGGTGGAACCAATAATTAGTTTGAGCTCTGTATCAGTGTGTCCTGTCGCCAGCTGTTTCGGGGACACCCTGTCTTCCTCGTCCCCTGGGGGTTCCAATTCAGGGACTGGCGGGTGATGTTCGTTTGTGCCTTCCGCACTGTGTGGCCAATCCAGCCCCATTTTCTCCTTAGAATCTGACTACCAATCGGTTCTTGTTCTGCTCGCTTCCAAAGCTCCTCATTGCGATTTTTTTCAGGCCACCAAATGTTGTATATCCGTCTCAGACAGCTGTTTACGAAGGTTTGGATCTTCTGGTATGCCATAGTGCTTGAGCAGTTTCCACAATGTCTCTCTGTCTACACTATCAAAGACCTTTTCATAATAAATAACGTTAAAATAGAGCAATGAGTTCCATTCCAAGGATTGTTCCACTATGATGCATAGGGTGGCAATGTGGTCTGTGCATGATCTGTCTTGTTGAAAGCCTGCCTGCTGGTCCCGTAACCTAATGTCTACTGCTGTCTTCATTCTTTCTAATGTTTCAGTACTTTGACATTTAAGCTTCAAACTAATTCCCTTTTGTCAGATTTATATTATTGAGTTCAGGATGACTGTTACCCAACATATATACAGTATAATCTTGATTTCTCAAACCTCCAAGGGCACGAGCGTTTCAAGCGGTAACTTAATGACGACGAACAGTACTTTTCTTCGGCAGCGCAAAATAAAATAAATTATGCGCGCGCAATATTTTAGTCGCCGCGCGCTTTGGCGCGAAATCCAACCTGCCAATATCAATTAAAGCCGTCCCGAAATGTTTTTTTTCCCCGCTAAGCTGGGTTGCAAATGGCTTCCCGAAAATGTTTCGTTTGCAACAGAAAGTCGTCTTCCCGCTGGTTCTGTATCGCTGAGGAGACTTGAGAAGACGTCAAGAAATGTTTTAATGTCGATTTATTTATATCTAAAGAAGCGCATTTGTGTGCCTCCTGTCGGAGAGACTTTACGAGGTGGCGTAGCTGTCGTGAACCAGTTCACGACAAATACTTTTTCAAAGCGAACTCCAGGGGGAAACCAGGCCTAAACAAAAGATGTCTTGCAAAAGAAAACCGGAAGCTCACGATAGAAATCCAACGAGAAACTCCTTCAGAATCTTCGCCGCTTATTACCTTGCCGGAGGACGTACTTTATCGTATTATAATTTTCCTTGACATATCAGATCTTCATCAACTGCGACTGACATCCATGTATGTAAACGAACTGTGCTCATCTAACTTCTTGTGGAGACAAGAAAATCCACTGCATATGTTTGAAAACACATCAAACAATAAATTCCTTATAACAGTGTTTTATGACAGCATAAATATATGGCTTTTGTTTCTTGATATGTATAATTTTCACTCGAGCCTATTTTACTCCTTTTCCTGGAAAATGCCAGAACAAAATTCCAGGATTTTCCAGAATTTCAAGGACCCCTATCAATCCTCTAATAGTGTTCTGACTCTCTCATTTGTAGGATATGACATCTTTGGTCCTGAGAGGGACATTCGCAACCACTTGAAGTCAATGGAGTTTGCATACGAATGTGGCAATTTTGAAAGTTCAACAGGAAAGCAAGTGTCCTTTGTGAGAGTGGCCAACATCTCAGATGTCAACAAAATCTGTGACACAACTCAATGAAAGTGATCATTTTGTCAAGAAGAGCAACGTCCCCAATAATGTATTGTGGGTTCTTCTCACAGGCGACAAGGGTGGAAAATCTACCAAATTAATGTTGCAATTTCTAAACTGTAAAGAACAAACACTCTGTCAATACAGCTCGATTACTGGCAATTTTTGAAGGAGACAAGGACAACTACGAGTGCATTGAAAAGGTTTTTGGTCCAGTTATTGATGAGACAAAGAAAGTCTTGTCTGACATGTCAGAACTGAACTTAAAGGTGGACCTTTCAAACTGCAGCACGTTCAACAAACAACCAGATGTTAACATCAAAGGAATGCAAAATTGGCCAACTGAGCTTCAGCAGCTTGTCGGAAACCTTGACAATGAACATTACAGCAAACGGTGTTTGTTGTGTACAAAAACAAACAGTTCAACTTGTTTGTCATCCCGTGAGGAGTGCAGCATTTCAGAATGCTGGCTTAGTCTTGGAGGAGACTGGGAATTTATCGCCAGGCTGTTGGGTTTAACAGGACCTAATGGCACTTTTTTCTGCAACTTCTGTCATGCACGAATCAAAGATCTTGAGAAGGGAAAGCCACACACACCCTGGCTGTTGCAGAATGACTCCACTGTTGATCCAAATAAACAGTTTCCAGTGCATAGTTTTGAATCCATATTGTCTGATAATGAAAGTTTTGTGAAAGGTGGTGCTGTCAAATCCAAAGCCAATCAGTTCCAGAACTGTGAGTGCAGTCCCATCTTCCAAGCAGCTGGACCTGTCATTGAGTCAGTGTCATGCATGCCTCTACATTTGTCTCTGGGTCTTGGAAAGCAAGCATTAGAGCTTGTTGAGAATGAAGCTATTTCTCTGGACAATACCATTAAAGAGGCAAATGGAGAGGCATGCCCAGAAATGGCAGAAGCCTTCGAAAGTAGAGAGTCATTGACCATTAAATGTTCCCAACAAGAAGAACAGTTGGATGAAATTAATGACACTGTTAATTCTGCTGACAACACACTTGAGAGCTTTTTGTCTGAGACAGCATCCTTTCACCAGAAGGAAGGAAGAAGGTACATGGTTTACACCAAGTAAAACATCTGAAAAACAATTAAAAAACATTGTAAGGCAAATGCAACAATGAGTATTATGATTCCCCTTGTAATGTAAGCCAATTGCATACATGTATCTTCCCTCCAGTATTTTGTAAGGTTTCCTAGAAAGATCTTGTTTGAGAAGGAACACCCAAAATAATGGTACCTTGTCTAGAGAAAACCAGAAGGGGGTTCTCCTTTAACTTTTTAACCTTCATTGTTGGCCATACATGGCCAAGCACCGAACTACATTAGTGACCTTATTCATGTTAAGAATCCTTCCATGTATGGTCTTCGCTCCAATTCTGAACTTCTGTTAATACCACCGTCCACGAAAACGAAGAAGACACTTGGTGACAGGGCTTTTACTGCTTGCTGCACCATCACTTTGGAACAAATTGCCGAGTACAATAAGAGAGGAGGACAATTTTAACCGTTTTAAGTCCAAATTGAAGACATTTTTATTTAGAAAGGCGTATGAATAGCTCTTGATATTTTATACACATTTTTACTAGGCCCGATTTTTAGCTTTTTAACTTTATAGTCCTATACATAATTGTAAATAATTTTATTTTAGTTTTAAATTACTCATAATCATAGCATATCTTTTATTGTAAGGCGCATTTGATCATATTCATATGTTAATTTGCGCCATATAAATACTAAATATTATTATTATTATTATTATTATTAATGAGTAAATGTAAACAGATTAAGCAAAATTGAGTTTCTAATCTACATAACAGCCTTTTAATTTCAATTTGTTGAAAATGAGCCCAGACTAGTGCTGAAAAGGAGACAAAGTGTGTCAAGAAAAACCTTGCAAACTAAGTGATCAATGACATAATATTTTAGATGTAGTTTCATATGAATTTTACGAGTGATCTATTTTCCAGTAACACACTTGTGTCTATATAATAATAAGGTTTACTTCCATGTTGCAGGTTTATCATTCATACAATGGAGGCAGTAAAGGGAAGATTAAAGGCAAGGGAAACTGAAACGAAAGAGAGATGAAGAACAACAACATGCAAAAGAACATCAACAGATGCTGAAGGAATCCCAAGAGCAATTAACATGCATAAATGCCAAAATAAATAGCATGAAAGGGCCTTTCCAACAAAAATTGGATGGCAGATTGGAAGAAATGAATCTAAAGCGACAAGTGTACCATAAAGGTGCTTTAGTGGGCAACGATGTGGCAAAAATTTTACAATCAGATAACATTAGGAAAATAGTTCACACCTTTAAACCACTTCAAGTAAAACCTGAAACATGGGGGAAAGAAAGTTTTCAGTGAACAGAAAATCATGAGTAAGGTGTCAAACATTACTAACAAAACTGTCTCTTTGTTTCAAACTATACTCACCAAGTGTCCCTCTCTGGCGGCACGAAGTAGCTTTTCTTGCAGTGAGATGTGCCAGCTTTGGTCGATGGTTTCCTGTCAACTTTCCAAACACCAACTTGCTTCGAAAATTCCATGTTCTGACCTTCCATGTTCCTGAGAAAGCAATCTCAAAGGGAACAGTGGGCATGGAAGCAGAACACTGTTCTGAGAGCATCCATCCAGTGGTAACAAGCTTGATAGGATTTATGCCACGACGCAGAACACATAATAATAATAATAATAATAACATTTATATTGCGCAAATTCCATAAAAATGTTCAAATGCGCATAACAAAGCCATTAAATTACAATTAAAAGATAAAATTACAATAAAAAGCTATGATAAAAATGCCCGGCGAAAAAGGTGAGATTTTAACCTGGCTTTAAAAATACCAATAGTGTTGGCGCTCCTTATGTCAAATGGTAGCGCATTCCAGAGTTTCGGTGCAGCACAGGTAAAAGAACGGTCACCAAGGGTAGCTTTAGATTTAAAACATGGATAACTAAGTAAAAGTTTATCACTGGAATTCCTAAGATTATATTTCGATAGGGGCCTAAGAGAAATAAGAGATGATAAATAAATAGGAGCTAAAAAATTAAGAATCTTAAAAGTAATTAAAAGTATTTTGAACTCAATTCTGTATCTAATCGGTAACCAGTGTAACTTAGAAATAAGCGGCGTTATATGGCAAAATTTTCGTTCTTTATAAATCAGTCTAGCACAAGCATTCTGTACCCGTTGCAGTTTGTTTAACAAGCAATCTGGGAGTCCATATAAAAGACTGTTGCAGTAGTCGAGGCGACTCGTTACGAATGCATGGATGAGAGTCTCAGTTGACTGCTGAGATCGCAGAACATGTGATCGCCTGGCACTGGTTGCCAGGAGTCAGTGGCTCCAAAGTGACTCTACCCTGACCAACTTCAAGAAGCCTAAAC
>MU827347.1:12445-464529 GCA_029204205.1 Desmophyllum pertusum | reverse complement strand
CTTCTTTTTAAGCATTGCACTTGACACCACTGTCAATCGAACAATGCCATATCATGTTCAGTTATTCAAAGAATTGTTACAAAAAAGTCTTACGAAGGAATGTTACAAAGAATGCTGCGACGACGACAATAATGGCCACTTGCGCAAGCGCAGTAGCCATAAAAATTGTAAGATGAGTGAAATATACCATCTTGAACACTGTAGAAGAGTTCCGCGCGAGATGCCATTTTGTCACAAAATATTCAATGCATAAATTTAAAATATGCATACATTAATGTTTACAACTCAGTGACCATCAACCGAGCAATCAAGCGAGTAAAATTTGTCCACCAAATGCTATAACGTTGTTCATGCGCATTCACTCGTTAAAAACGAAAAATTAAATGTATTTTTTCTAGTTTTAATTTTATTTCTTTTTTTAGTATTTTATCTACTTATTTCAAACAATGAACGCAAACAAATGTGATGCAACGTGGCATAAATTTTATACTGTAGTTTGACATGTCCTGAAATCAACATTTACCCAACTGTAGCGATTTCAGTCAAAGACCGCAGTTCGTGATTTGAAAATCGAACAACTCAATCCAAACATGGAAGATCAGTTCAGCACTTCAAATATTCTCAATGACCTGTTTTTTTGTCAGTGGAGTCTTTCTCCCATTTAAAACACTTACAAGCCATAAATCGAGCCTCAAAGCCTAAACTCATTTCATTGCATTCACTCGTAAAAAAGGGGTTGGAACTTTATGGGTTGTCAGGTATTCTTTCCAAATATCCTGAAGTTACTCGAGGTCTGTTTGTTATGGAGGAAGCAGAAGAAGGTGGATGCCAACTACCTGTTTTCCTTGATGGCACCTCAATTTTCTCCAGAAGGTTCCTCGCATCGATACAGTGAAGAGCAAGTCATGGATTACTTTCAAGACTTCCTGCTTAGTCTGGAGGATGACAAAGTGACTGGTTACAGAGAACCAGTTGCTTGGAAAGCTGGAGATGATTTGAATGTGTTGCAGCAGGAGTGCTTGGCTGGCTGACAGGACAGAAGCACAGGCAGATTACCAAGTCAGACCTAGGGATCACTGTTATATTTGACCATGACTGTCTGAAGCAAAACCATGAAGACAGGGTATGCTTTCCAGGGTATGCTTTTCTGGTGTGTCACAATGGATGACAAGATGACAGCATGGTCTGACAAGAGACTTGGAATAAAATTCTTCGCTCACCTTCACTTGGTAATAATTATAAAAGCAATATATAATTATAATAAGAACCTTCCCAGAGTCCTTTGCAACTGGAAATTTTTCAATGACAAATAACTTTGTCAATTTGAGGCCCAGAAGGGTGAAACACCACAAGGTAATAACACTTACCATAAAATAACTCTCATATCAAACTTAGTGTGATGACGTCATTAGTCACGTGACCACGCCCGAAAATGCGTTTTTGTTTACTGTGAGAACAGGCCGCTATCAATTGAAAAGCAATCAATCTAGATAGCAAGATATTGAAATGGGGCATTTTAAATTTAAGGAGGCTATACACGGGTGCAAAAATATGTGGAAATTTTGTTCTGCGATATCTCATAAAGCGTAAGGTGTATAGCAACCAAAATCTACATGTGGATAGATGTTTATGTGAAGAACACATTTTTGAACACGTTTCGCACGTGACGTCATCAGTCACGTGACCTGACCAGATTGCTTTGAATATTTTAAATTGCTTTAAAAGTACATTATGCTCAATAAAACAGCGCCTTATTCCTGTCAGTTGTAGATATTGATGTAAGGTTTATCAAAAGGGCAATTATTATTTTTTCTTTTAAATATCAGGGAAGAGCAGCGCATGAGCAGCGCATGAAAAGTTGGTTATTGGCGCTAAATCAGCCACTTATTAATTTAAAACCAAAAAGAGAAATTTATGAGAGGTTTTAGAGCATCCTCTTTCCAGTTCCCTTGTCTGTTTTGCAAAATTAAATTTCCGTCTTAGGGCTCAGTGGGGCTCAGGGTCGCTTGATTCACCGACCGGGGAGGAGAGAGGATTGGGGCGAGACTGTGCTCTCGCGCCATTTTCTGCGGCTTACGCCGGTCGTCATGTGACTCACGTCAACTACTCGCAAGGTTCGTCTACAAAACCTTTTTGTGGACGTCTGTCTTGTGGACTTAAGGTATCAGCCACCCTTCAGGACCGTCCGCGCGCGGATCGCTGTAGCGTTAGTTGTTTTTATAAAAAACCCTATAAGCCAATATTTTTTGAAAGTTTAATAATTCCAGACTATGGCTTTTTACTAAAAAACGATAAACTTAAATGTGTTTCGAAAATGGGAAGCTTTGTGTAAAAGTACATGTCTTTATAAATCCTGTTCCATCCCCTCCGGAAATAAACAGAAGAAAACGATTAACACCGTATTCGCTTCTCAACACGTTCGGCTAAAAAACCGTGTCTCAGATTTTTGACAAGTGCGTTTGTTTTTCTTTTATTGGCAAATGAAGTTGGGAGTGACAATTAGTTAGCACTCCCTGTGGAAAAAAAGCTCTTGCTTTAAAATTAAAAGGAGTATTAAAATTCGCAGACACGGTTTTGTAGAAGAGATGTATGTCATCATTCTGGCCAAATTTCAGCCAAATTAGTTGAATGGCTGCCGACTTGGAGTTCAAAACGCACGCGTCGCTCGGCAAAATTTTCCTTCCGAGATAAAAGGAAAATACATTTTTTTCGGCATCTTACCTGGAATGAGATTATGACACCTAAACGTCTATTCTGATCGATACCATAGAGGGATCAACTTTCTCTAACAATAGGACTTTGACAGGTAACATGTAACAGGAACAAACATTCGCATAAACACTCACGATAGCCAGGCGATAGCGAACAGAACGGCGCCTCAAATCAGATGAAACCGACGAGATCACAAAACGACTGTGCTGTAAGAAATTAGATTAGCTGGGTAAGAAGTTATTCTATCTTCCACAGTTATTTTCACAGGCACAGTATGCGAATATTAGAGTAAACAAATGCACGCGGGTCACACGCTAGCGACTTTTGCGCTGTTTTGTGTCGCAGAATCAATTCAACCTAAAATTAACTTTAGGTAGTATTTGTACAGGGCGACTTCATTTTTGCTTTTAATGGATTTGATGGAAGTCACTTTGCTTTAACTCTGGAAGTGGTAGGAGAAACCTTTGTCGCTCGCTATGAAATCGGCCACGCAGCGCAGACAATTATTGGATAATTGAAGATATGACTGAAATGTCAACAGCTAATTACAGAAAAATAATGAAGGAAATCTTTCATGTTCAATAACTTTCCACAGAAATAACATTTTGAGGTAGAATTTTTTGGAAATTAAAGCTATTTGCGAGATCTAACAGAATTTCAAAAAATTGAAACACAAAATGGCAATTTTGAAGGGATACCTTAAAAAATATTTAAACTTCGTTTTACTGTTAAAGAGAGAGTAAAGTCCTTCGGACAGGAGAAAAAGTGTGGATTCAAGTGGTCATAACATCACATGACGCCAAAACAGCACCATCAAGTAAGTAAGCTAAGTTATTATATAAGCACCGTTCCGCTCGTGAAGGAGCTCGCAGTGCATGTGAGCACTTTGCTAAATATTATAAGCTTAATTATAAGCTTATTAATAAAACTTACCTTTACTTTACCTTTACCTTCGGTTAGTTTTTTTCTACTAGAATAGACCAAGCTTTTAACACCTTCGTTGGTAAATTAACACTGATCATCTGTTGTTTACATCCGTTGCAATCAGCTATGTGTTGAAACGAAACTATAAGGAATAAGCTCTGCCTCTTTGAATTGAAATTCTCAGTCCCTAAGCTGAGCTCGGTAAGCAAACAAACGATTTTCAAAAGCTTTTTTTAGGCTAAAATAGTACGAAATCTAACGGCTTTCCGACTGCGCTGAAATACTGGAAAGGTGTCCAGTGAATTATTATTTGTTTTTCTCTTCACTTTTCAATACGATATTTTGCTTGCCATGTTTCTCGTCCTAGGAAATTAAAATAAGTTTACACATACCAAGGGAAATTGAATTTCTCCATTTGAATGTAGGCGATTTTGTTTCTATTCTTATAGTGTCAGTATTGCTTGCGAATTATAGTAATATTAAATCGTCACTGCAAATTGTGCATCTTTGAATTAAAATTCCCAGTCCCAAAGCTGAGCTCTGCAGTAAACAAACAAACGATTTTCACAAGCTTCTTTAGGCTAAGATAGTACGAAATCTTCCAGCTTTCACTGAAATACTGGAAAGGTGTCTAGTGAATTGTTTTCTCTTCTCTTTTTGATACGATGTTTCAGGGCTGCAAAAGAAAAATTTTGGTCGGACAAAACAAAAATGAGGTCGGACAATTCAAGGTTTTAACGCCAATCAGAAGAGTGAAGCGTTTGTAAACATTGTACTTTTCACTTTTTGTCACGCGTCACACAACTTCAGTTTTTCTGATCACAAACGATATAAAATACAGACGCTTTGGTGCAGTGTATAATATTATAAAAAAGAATTGGCAATAATTAAGTTTAACTTAAGTTTATTTTGTTATCAACTGAAAATTGTTTTCAGTAAAATGAAAGTTGGAAGTCAAAATGTAGCTGATCTATTTAATCAGGTATATTTAGATGAACTGGGATGATAGTAGTCTCCTATGCAGCCCCGTTATTTGTTTGTGTCATCACGCAACTCTTCTCCCCACTAACGTCTGCTCAAATCCGAATCACATTCCTTTCCCGATTTAAGCCAATCACAGTTGCTGTCTTGCATTGCCATTTTTCGGAACTTGCTCGCACCAATACACCAATAATAGATAATTTTTGTGTCTTATCGTGACCTTAGCGTCGGAAACGTCAAGCGGACACCAGTATGCCGCCTTTTAAATTTGACGCACACCAGACATCAAAATAAAACATCGTTTAACTGAAGACAAATGAATGATATTAAAAAAATAATGTTGAAAAAGATTTTCGGCAAACGGTAACAGTCATGTTTTTGCCGATAGGTGTCAAAGTTGCTGCGGTCAAAACAAAAGGAAAGGAATGTGGTCCAGGTTTGAGCAGCCGTTAGTGGGGAGAAGCGCTGCGTGACGACACAAATAACGGCTGCGTAGGAGACTCAGGATGATAGGAGTACTAAGGAATTTCCCATGCACAATGTAGTATTTATAATTTGTTTTGTTTCATCTTTTTCATAGATGGAGGTCATGGTCTTATAATAAACATATTGATTGTAGTCAGTAGACAGTGGATTTTACAGGTGAGAGTGAAGAGCATAAATTGAAGGGATACCGTATATCTTTTAAACACGGAGCGAGCCTATAAAAGGAAAGGACACGCCCCGTCTGAAGCACTTTGTTGGCTATTTTTATCATTAATGGCATGTGGGGAAAGCTGAAACGTCGCACAACAACGGTCGAGAAAAGTTGGGGTTGGTTTATCCAAACAACTAATTGATTTATGTCAAACACAACAAGCTATAATAATAAATATTGAGCGCAAAACAAATATATCTATTCACTCAATGCAAACAATGAATTCCCTTCGCCCATTTCGACATGTACAGTACAGTCCAAATTTTGCAGCTAGCTAAAATTGCTGCAAAGCTCAAGCCTGCGATCAAAGAGCCACCTGTTTCCATTTATCCTGAGTTTGTCGAGAACTTGAACGAGTCTCGTGAAGATGACTTTGACGGGATTTGCAAAATTATTCAGAATTACAAGCTTTGTGATTGTGCAAACAACTTGGACAATACAGAATAATTGCACATAATTATACCTGGGTGAATTAACCAATCAAATCAGACCATTGTGATTGGCAGGCTGAACTCCACAGCCTCGACTGATAGGCTCGCTCCGTGTTTAAACGCATGCAATTTTATTATCTCATTAACAGTATTGATTAAAATTTGGGTGTATGTTAAACCAAGAACAGTGACCCTGGTCAACACCCCCGGAACACCCAGGAACACCAAACATATAAAAAGGTAAAGTCTTCATGAGCGTAGTGGCCCACAACTGTCGGAGCCGGAGCCTTAATCCCAGTTTCTGTAGCATGAAGCAACTAGGAGTATTCCTTAACCCCCTTGGTTGGGATGATAGTCCATCGCAAGTTAGTCCACCCTGGAGCATTTTGTCGCCGGTACTCATTTATACTCCTGGGTGGAGAGAGGCACTGAGAGTAAAGTATCTTTCCCAAGAACACAACACATTGACCCCAGCCAGGGCTCAAACCCAGACCACTCAGTCCTGAGTCCAGCATGCTAACCATTACTCCATTAGGCCACCGCATCTTCCGCCACCAAAAATATACTAAATGCAAATTTCAGACCACTGACCATGTTCCATTTCCCCTTTTGGACCACTTCAGCCATATAATATCTTATTTATTTTCATTTCCTTTTTTCATATTTTTAATTTTCTTCGTATTTGTAATTTTTGGGTGTTTTCGGAGTGTTCTGGGGTGTTTCGGGAGTCTTTTTGGTTTTACATACACCCATAAAATTCACTTTGAATTCTTCAGAGCTATATTCATCATTTAGGGGAGTGTACTGTTAAGTTATTGCTGCGCAGCGAGCGAAGCGAGCAAGCAGCGATCATAATCTTCTTTATAAGGTTATTTATGCAGAAATTGTGGGATTTTGTCGATTTTTCATGTTCCACATTTTGTACCACAATCCCCTGCGTTCCGTTGTCATTTTCGACCACAATGCCTTGCGGCGAGCAAGATCACATTTCATCATTCAAGTTCAGGACGTTTTCAGCTGAGCAGTGAGTTTCTTTTCCTTCCATTTTACATTTTGCGTTTATTTCTATGCTATTCACTTATCTGACTTCATTTGATTTCCTTCTGTTGGATTATTTCGAGTTGCTAATCTGATCTAATTCCTCTTTTCTATTGAACAGGGTGAAGAAAAAAAAAATATCGATATTTAGACGACGCAACAACGAAGCTTATTTCCGTGTGAGTAAGTACTGTGCTTTCCACTAACATTTTGCTGTTTGTTTCTATGCCGTTCAGTTATCTCACTTCATTTCTTTCTGAACATTTTGATTGCCTCTTTTTGAGTTTCCGATCTGATCTAATTCCTCTTCTATCATGCAGGTCCGAACTGGCCGGGGCGAACAAGGAAATCGATATTTATTTACACGACGCAACAACATTCCGTGTGAGTAATTACTGTGCTTTCCACTAACATTTTGCTCTTGTGTTGTTTCTGTGCCATTTGAATATCTCATTTCATTTCTTTCTGAACATTTTGATTGCCTTCCATTGCATTATTTTGAGTTGCCGATCTGATCTAATTTCTCTTTTCTATCGAACAGGGCAAATAAGAAAATTGATTATTCAAGATCTTCAGTGTGAGTAACATTTTGCTGTTTGTTTCTATGTCATTCACCCATATCTCACTTCGTTTCTTGCTGAACATTTTGATTGCCTTCTGTTGCATTATTTTCAGTTTCCCCGTCTGTTGTTTAAGCTATATTATCATATATCATTGTCTACACTAATTTATTAAAAAATCATTGATTTTATTTGCACTATAATCTCTACGAAGCTATGAGGTAAAAATAAGCATATTTCGCATAAAATGCTTTGTTTCCCATCGCGCAACCAACCCGATTTTTTCAAAAAGTAAATGATTCATTTCCTTCGCCCTTTTCTCAGGTGTTTCCAAGTTTAATATGCTTTGTTTACATCTTAAAGTCACTGACATCTAAGGCCCTGATTACATGAGACCGGTACGAACTCAGACCGGTACGAACTCAGACCGGTACGACTTCAGATCGGTCTCCATACAAATGCTTGTTTCTGTTTACACAAAGCCAGTCTGAAAAATCATCTCATACCGGTTTCACTCATTCCGGTTGCTGAACCGACACGAATGACTCGGACCTGTCTGAAGTCGGACTGCGGAACCATGTAAACAAGAGCAGAATGAGTCAGACCGGTCTGAGATGAGTTTTCAGACCAGCTTCATGTAAACAGAAACAGGCATTTGTATGGAGACCGATCTGAAGTCAGTACCTATTAGTCAGTATTATTATTACTGGTCTGAGTTCGTACCGGTCTCATGTAATCACTTCATACTTTCAGATCGGTCTCATGTAAACTTAATTGTACCGGTCTGAGTCGTACCGGTCAGAGTTCGTACCAGTCTCATGTAACCAGGGCCTAAATCAGCCCAGTAATGACGTCTCAGACGTTCAGAATGATATCGGCTCGTTGCAAAATGGTGGTCACCGGGAAGATATAATGAAGGCTCGCTTGGAATTATTTATGTATAATTTGTCCGAATTTCGTTTCTCTGCTTTTTTTTTAATTTTTTTTTACCGACCGACTGACCCACTTTCACGAGAGAGAGAGAGAGAGAGAGAGAGAGAGAGAGAGAGAGGAGAGAGAGAGGGAGAGAGAGAGAGAGGGAGGAGAGAGAGAGAGAGAGAGAGAGAGAGAGAGAGAGAGAGAGAGAGAGAGAGAGAGAGCTAGACGTAATGGCACTTTGGTAACATTTTCGTGGCACTTTTGTAACCTTGGTGGCACTCTTATAACCTTGGTGGCACTCTTGTAACCTTTGGTGGCACTCTGGTAACCTGGCACTTTTGTAACATGTGTGGCACATTCGTACCACTGATTAGAATCGTTATCAATGGTACAGAAATATCGTAAAATCAAAGAGAACTGGAATTTATATACGTTAAGAGGCCGGCTTTTATTCCACATTTCTTCCTTTTTCAGGTGCGGGATTGGTGCTTCCATTACCAAGAGTATTTAACGTTATCGTATACCTTCAAAGGCCAAAATTGGTCAGATTTTTTTGTTCCTTAAATGTAGGGTTTGCACGATGACCTTTCATATGGGCCAAACTCTACAGAAATCAAGTAAATATTTCCGGAGAAATAAAGCATGAAATATTTCACCGGAAGTAAGATTTTCACGGGTGTTCTGGTGTATGTTTACTAACACAGGGCTTTCACGGGAGGGGGCGTGCTTATGTCAACTTGTGCTTATTCCACAAGTGGGAAGCACAAGCATAAGCACAAGAATTCGGCCGCACTTAGCCTGCGTCGCAGACAGACTACACCGCCGGCTGCAACGCAGGCTAGCCGCACTGAGCGTACGTATGTTGCCTTATGCTTGTGCTTGTCGCACAAGTAGGAACCGGGCTAAAAGCAGCCACCAAGAAAATTTGATTCATGAAAGACAGCCTGTATCGTGTCCAGCTTCCAAGCGTGTTTGTATTCAAATAAAGTGATGTTTCTACCACGGCTTATGCTTATTAATAATTGTTATAGTTTTGATTAATACATATATCGCGATTTAAAGAAAAGTTAAATTCTGCTTTGAGAAAAGTTTATTTGAATGCTATGAAGAACACGTCTTTAGGCAATGTTGGATATGAATTATTTAATTTGTTTCAAAATTACAACTAAAATGGTTTATAAATGTGAAGACCAAAATCTATTGGGTTGAACTTCCTTAATATTTAGATATTTTAATTCAAGGAATGATTTTCATATAAATTACATTTCCTCTTTCTGATCACTAGAGTTCCTAATGAAAAACCTTGCGGTTAGTGTAGTTACAACAATGGCCATTCATGCTGTGCAAAAACGAGCACGGTGACCAGCATTTGTTATTGCATTTTTCTAATGTTGATAACATAATAGGCCTTATGTATGGTTACATGCATGATAACGTTAGTTGCTCAAAATTCACCACCAAGCCTGGTTTGAACTAAATTATTTTCATCCTCTGGCACGTGCATACTGTTTACACGTGGGTATTCTTTTCATCTTTGCTCCTTTGGGATTTCGTTCATGATAAACTTTACAAGTTTTCATTCGAAAACGAGACTTGGTGGTGAAATTAGCTAGTCTGACGTAAACATCCATGATGGCCACAATGGCTATAACCAACTGGACCAAGGTTTAGAACACTGTTTAGGCATTAACCGATGTTTTGAGAATTTCACAGGAAAATGACAAAGAGCATTTTATTCTTCCACTTTTTATACTTTAATATAACTTTAACAAATAAGCGATTATGAGTGAAATAACTTGAAAAAAGTTGAACCTTTAAAGGGACTATGTCGGCTATTTTGATTAACAGTAACAGCATCATTGTTGCGTTAAAAATCGTCACCATGTAACATTGCGCACAAACAACTTTTAACGCAACATTTTGTTGCGGCAACATGTTGCAAGTTTTTTAACTGTCTTCAAAAACTTGCAACATGTTGCTGCAACAAATTGCTGCGTTAAAAATTGTCCGTGTGCTATGTTACACGGTGACGATTTTTAGCGGAACAATGTTGTGTTAAAAATCGTTCCGTGTTACATCACCTTACTTAACATCACCGGAATCTTGTATCATTTTATACTGAATTATTCGGTAATAAGTATTTCACAAGGCAAGGAAAATCAAGAGTTTTGATTACGAGTTTGATTACACCCAATGAAATAGTCTCCAGTCTTTCTTGCGATACCACATCCAAACATCAACATAGAAAAACATTTGTTTAAACAGGAAAGCATTCACTTCTAGTAATGTAAACAGATCAATACAATTTTGCGGCAGTTAACAAAACATGTGAAAACCTCAACACTCCCAGATAGGGCATACGTGTATATTTGACTTAAAATGTAGAATGAGTCCACAGGGATTGGAGAATTTGAGGGACTCGACAGAAAATTTGTTTAGTGAAAAGCCCAGTGGCAGGGGAGGGTGCGTGCGCAAAGTTGTTGAAGTTAACCCACGTTTTGTTGTTTCTTCCCATACACCTGCATGCTTTAACATTCCAAGCCTTTAACAACAGGAACTGTAAAAATATCAACTATAAAACTCAATTTCAACGTGTGATGGCAAAATAGCTATCAGAATCTTAAAGGAAACCTTTTCTATTTTCATTTCAAACAATCTAATGAAAAAGGTAAGTGTTTTTTGATGCGTAAAAGTTCTAACAGTCACCCAACTTCTAACTTCTAACTTGAGCTGGGGTAAAGTTTTAAACGGCGTCTTCCCCAAATTGTGCTTTGCCAGACGCGTCGTTATCACCGGCTTTGAAATGGGTGCACCATTAAGCATAAAAGTTTTAACAGTCACCCAACTTCTTGGAGCACTGCTTGAATTTTCGCTCATACTTTAGTCTGTTTACTACTTGAGCTGAGGTAAAGTTTTTAAACAGCGTCTTCCCCAAATCGTGCTTTTCCAGACGCGTCACTATCACCGGCTTTGAAATGGGTTTACCATTAATCATGTCTTGAAACAAAGCCTTCAATTTTTTAACCTGCTCGTCACTGAAAAGGCCTTTCGATTTCTCAGTAGTATCTGTGGGGGGCACCATATCCACCTCAGATGACTGGCTGTTATTTTCTTCAAACCACCTGTTTACCCGAGTGTCTACAGTTTCTTTTTCAGTGGGTAGTGCTGCAAACCTCACCAATGTTGCTGACAGTTTGGGTTTTATATCGCCATTCAGCCCGGATTCTGTCATAAACTCTTTTGGGGTCTTCTTTGCTTAAAACTGGGTGAGACTGGATTTTCTCTCTGACGCAAGGCAAAGTGATTTGCTGTGCTGATATTTCTTCTTCAAATAATTCAAACATCGCTTTTACAGCCTCCTCTTTCCAGGGAAATCGCACAATAATCGGAGAGCTGGTGGCAAAGTGTTCACTTTCGTTCATTTTTGACTCATCTAGTGCCTTTTCAGTTCGTTCCTCTTTGTCGATTTCTTCGCTGTTTCTCATGATGCCATGGAGTTTTTGCGATGCTTTCACAGATGATTTGTTTTTGTCAAAAACTCTGTAATACTTTGCAGCCGTATCTTCTCGGTGTGCCATTAGATCAGCCAGGTTGGCACTAATTTCCTTATGTTTAGCATGGCATTGGGACACGGCACTCTTTCGGTAGAGTGTGTGATGGACTGGTCCTTCAATCCCAGCTTTTTTAAAAATGGAGCTCAGGGCCTTTGTCATCTGATTTGACTCCATTCGTTTCCCTGACCATGTCGAAAACAGTGTCTGTTTCCCCTCGGACTGTGAACCAGGCAGTTGACAACGCATTCGTTTCACGAAAACATCAATATACTTATACAGATGCTTTGTCAGTATCACCCGTGCTGGGCCATGGGTGTCCACAGTTTTGTGATCGAGTACACGAACAACATGTCTGTCGTCTTCAATATTAGCCCTCTGAAATTCCTCTATGGTCATGGTCGAAACTACTCCTGCGCGATTTGCATTGTCTATCATTATTTGGACTATGAGGTAGTCTCTTACGAGAGTATACCTTGCTTGGTTTAGCTCAACTGCATCATCCCCGCACAGTTCGCCCAATATAATTACAGCATCACGTGAGGCCTGGCTCTGATTAAACTCAATTATCTTCTCTGGTGTGATCAGGGAGCCGACTTCTTCCTCATGCTTTTCCCATCTTCGCCGGGTGGTGTCCACGCTTGTAAGATGCCGACCATTTCTTGAACTTGTCACGTAATCTGATCACATCCTCTGTATTGAATACAACACCACTTGGTCGGTCTCCCAGCACAAAGGAACAGTAGTGCTGAAGACTCATCAGGTAAGATTTTATCGTGGCTGGGGAATATTTTTCAGCAGCATGCTCACCCAGAAAAAACGTCTCTTATCTTTCTGGCATCTAACAATGATTCGAGTTGATTTCCTCCACCAACTATTGAAAGAATGTTCTTCAATTGCGCAACATGCTGTTTAGCCGTTTTTTTTATCTTTCTTCTCCCCATCAGGAGATAGCAGCCAATTTCGAAACTCATTCAGTACCTTGGTTGCTAGGGTTGCATTTGAAGTGATGTCATCCTCTGAACTCCCGTCAGACTCGTGAGCTTCCTTGTTGGTTTTATTTGATGGACTTCTTCATGAGCTAACTCATCCATGTTAATCTGGAGGGGGGGATCATCTTCTGCGTCATCAGGGTCCCTATCCACCTCTTCATCTTGTGACATGGAACTTGCATGACTTACACCAAGGGTTTGTCTTCTTTCCTTTTTCATTTTAAGGAATACATGAGGCTTAGCAGATATAACCTTTGCCAGAGGGAGAGCCTTCTTGTACCTGGGATCATCTCGTTTTAATTTGTGTGTCTTTTGTAGATGTTTGGGCAGTCTATCTGTAGTAGTTGAGCACCCACGTATAGGACACAGTTTTCTTTTTCGAAAGGGTGTCTTGCCCTTACGCTCACTTTCAGGACGTACCTTTCTTTGCCTTCTATTGCCCAGCTGATGTCATTTTTGCATTGGAGAACACATATTTTTTACGCATCTTGAATCTTGAAGGTCACTGTTTCTTGAGTGTTCTTTGCTCCATCCATGACCAATTTCGCATGTGCCTTGGAAGATGGATAACTTTGCTATTGCAAGTGGGTACGGGGCATTCTTTCTTCTTCCGACTGTCAGCAGCATTATCATCTTCACCTTCTTCACTAAATTCTCCGTCTTCACCTTCTTCACTTGATTCTTCATCTTCGCCTTCTCTCCAATCCCCATCTTTGCCTTCTTCACTTGATTCTTCATCTTCGCTATCGCTCCATTCTTCATCCTCTTTATCATTACGCCTCTTTGCTCCCCTAAGACCTTCACAGTAAAGACGTGAACTGTTCTCTTGTCCAACGGTGCCTTAAATTAAATGCTGCGTCTCTGCACTGGATAAAGGATAAAGAAAACAGTAGTCTGTTGTTTTCAATATATTAAGGGACTTGTCAGAAATTAGCAGGGGGAGGGGTGGAAAATGGGGGAGGGTCATAACTTTTTGAGCCCCTAAATAGGCAGTGAAAAAGGGGAGGGTCACATAAATTTACGCTCATGGATATACCAGTGAGTGCCAGCATAGATCATAAAGAGCATTTTTTTAAATATATATAGTATGGCAGGAATAGTAGAATCATAAGACAATAAATTTACTTGTTTTCAAAAACAATACAAGCTATGTCAAATGTCTTTGAAGAATACAACAGCAACATCTCAAGTTAATTTATTAAAAAAGACATGCAATGGCTACCTTTGTCCATAAATTGCAAATTACATGTCACATAAAGTTTTCTGTTTGCAAAAAATCCATTTTGAATTTAAAAAGTTCCAGAAATATTCATGTTTTTTACGTTCGCCTTTGGCTGCCTGGTTTCATATCAAACTGCCTTTAAAATGGACGAAATGCAGTCTCAGACAACCTAATTTGTTTTTTAAATTTTCGGGGAGGATGCCCCTGGACCCCCTTAAAAACTTTGCACCATCACCGTGCCAGAGATCGCGCCTTCTGCACACTTATACACCCTCCCCCCATACAAAAATCCTGCCTATGGGCCTGATAGATATGTTCATTGGGGTAGGTAGTATCACTATGGCAGGGTTTTTTCAATTTTGCTTCAGTATAAAATGCTCACACTAGTGTCACAGTATGGGAGGTATTAGTTGCACAGCGGGGAAGTGGGGGGGGTCATGGTATTTTAGGCCAAGGGGAGGGTCAGGAAATTTTATTCCCATTGCTAGGGAGGGTCGCATAATTTTCAATGCTCAATTTAAAATCTCTACCCTCCCCTGCTAATTTCTGACAAGTCCCTAAATATGACAACATCAACTTAAAAGTACTAATTGAGCACAATAATTTGATTGTGTGTGGTGAATCATTAAAATAAATAAAACAAATAAAAATAATCATTAAACACAGTCATTTCAACACAATTGCAGCATTCACTCAACGTCAACATTTTCTGAGAATGCTCCAAAAATAAATATACCAATATCCACTTAGTTTGTACCATCAGTTGTGTTGGTGTATTTTTTTGGGGTGACTGCTAAGCTGTGCTGTTTGCCCAATTCAGGTGGATCAAAGAACAGTACAATGTGGATGTGAAAGGTGTTTGTGGGGGAGGGGGGTGGTCCCCATTTGCTTACTAGGCATAATGTTCAGTTGAAATCTATGGCTACACTTACAGTACTCATCTGCCTTATGAGCGCTGTGCGATCAACGTTTAATAATTATTGTACCATTCGCATATACATTGCTGCAAAATATCACCTGTATGTAATCAACCACAACCAGCTGCTGTTTAGCCTCGTAGCTCAGTCAGAAGAGCAATGGTCATCAATTCCCTTTGGATATGGGTTTAAATCCCACCATGATTGAAGAATAATATTATCCATATTTCCTTACTATGGCTATTGATCAGTAGAAAATATATGGAAATATATGGAAGTCTTAGGATAAAATAGTTGTAGTATTTGAAAATAATACCGGCTCGTAATATTTAAAAATTGTCCAAAATATCACTATTGTGGACAATTTTGAAATATTACGAGCCAGTATTATTTCTAAATACTACTACAACTCATGATATTACCTATACTAATTCTCTGATTTCTCATAAACATTAATTACCCTTTTGGCTGCTTCGGCATCACCTTTGCGCAAGGCCACCACCTCCGCAGTTCGCAGATTTGAAAGCCTTGCTTGTACACCGTGATGATCCATCCTATCTATAGTGGATGTTTGGGACAACTTTCCTAGGAGAGATAAAATAACTTCCATTATATGAACTAGTTAAGTTAAAACAAGTTAAACTCGCATCATGTATGCATACATATAGCCATAGTGAATCACTCTGCCTACTATTCGAATACTATTCGAGTCAAACTCTGCACTAAAAATGCTAGAGATTTGCAATATTATTTGTGAAACAAACAAGGTACATGTCAGGGTACATGTAAAGGAAACATTGATCAGAGGCTCCAAAAGGGTAATTTTGATGCAAAGCCTTATGTAAAATATGTGCCTATGACTATACTGGTGTATAGTTCAGATCAGAATACTTACAGTACTTACAGAAGTGTCAATGAAAAACGATCACTTGAAGTGAAATAAATCGTATTAATAACATCCATATCAACATGAACTAAGCATAGGAAATTGGAGCTGACGTTCTCAGTAGAAACTACGTACTTTCGCTACGGCAAGAATGGAAACCAAGCATTTACAAACGAAAAGTAAACAATAACACAACTCACCGTACAGAAGGTCGCCATCTTGGACCGCATGGTTCAATTAGGTCCCAATCCCCCATCATTGCCAGTGACCGCAAACAATCCCACTGACCAATGATCTAGTGCTGTCTTCTCATCAATAAATTATTCCAGGGGTGGTACCCTACCGAAGTTTGGGCAAGAAAGTGCCGTTGCGTCCCGTAAACCCTGACTCTGTTTAAGACAACAATTTTGGATTTTCCTATGGCTAGCCTGTGTAAGGCAAAATGCCTCTTTTCTGTCATAAGATGGCGTTGCGGCCGCAATTTATTCCAACCGCAACGTGTATCGGTAATTTCGCTGTTCCGATGCCGGTGACGATGTTTTGGAAAGTAAATCAATCTTCTCAAGATGTATTCAAGACATTAGTTTATGTTCATGGTAATCTCGACTCATTTTCGAAAGAGATACCGTCTGAGAAATAAGCCGTTGCATACCCTGTTCGAGACAGAATACCCTAAAAACTATACCCTATCCAGCGGACGTTCCCATAAGCTCAAATAAGAACTGCTCCTACCCAGGTGCTGCGACTATCTTTGCGAGCATTGCCTAGAGTAGCACCCCTCGCAACGTTTTGTGCGACTTATTTTGCAACGATTTCTACTTTGAAATCAGTCCAAATGCTCTATTCATTCTCGTTCTGTTCATTTCTGCTGTGACCGTATCTTTCGCAGCATTTTGCTTGGGGTCTTCGAAATTACTTTTCACGTCAAATTAAAAGCCCAATTCTCACTTCAGGTACACATTATGTAAAATCACAATGTACCGGTACTTAGCCAATTACGTTTCAGGAGGAAGAAAACAACCATTCCACACTTAACGCTTTAAGTTGTTTTAATCACGCGTCAAGGAATTACCCTATACCACCTTCTATCTTGAATTCCATTCGCTCCAAATAGTAATTAACAATCAAACATGTATCAAGCGGACACCCTCGTGGAATGCTGTACTAGAATCCCCCACAGGCCTGGGTCATTGTCGGATTAAAACAGGTTCCTATATTATACATCCTAATTGAGTGCATGTCAAGTACCATCAGTCTAATAAACGTTGTGTACTTATGAGAAACTCCGGGAAACACTATCTTTTCATCAAAGCATGACGCATGCAAAAGTATACATGGAAAAGTATACCGCAAACTTCCGATAATAAACCCTGGGCTTATATTTGTCCAAAAAGCTTTTTTGGTCGGCTTATTTTCGGGGGGGGGAATTTTCGGAGGGTCTTATTATCGGAGGGAGTTTTGCGTTTCAAAATGGGTTGGGCTTGACAATAAAAACAGCCCTAAAACAGCTTGAAACACTATAATAGTGAGGCTTTTGTTGGTCTTTTCAGACTGGGGTGAGGGGGGGGGGGGGGGGGGCGTTTATTCCGAGATTGTTAAGGCTAGCACAACGAAACTTTGTGGGTGTATAGTACGTTCAAAAATCTATCTTTTGACGTATAAATCACATAATTACGACGTCATATGACGTAGATAATACGTCATGATTTCCGAACAGCCGCCATCTTGGATCCGCCATCTTGGATTTCTTGATTTTTCCAAAACGTCAGAAAACCACCAAAAATGACTCAAAAGTAATAAAACCAATAAAAGAATGCTAAAATGATCAAAAACTTATTACCAGAAAATTATAAAAATTATATATAAACACACGAAAATTCCAAATTTGGAAAAACATGCCTGTCAAAATATGGTTGCCATGGTAACAGCTACTTCCGTGAACAATGACATGTCATACGAAATTGTTCCCAGATAAATTTCAGGAAAATTCAAAAAGTTTGGCGGCTTTTTCTTCAATATTGAAACAGTTATTAACATATTTGCAATCGCAAGCACTTATAACCGCAGTTACTAATTTAGTTATTAAACTAAACTGCCTCTAGCGCCGAGACCATGCAAGCCACTTACTTGCAATTAATACACAATAAAACTAAGCACAAGGAAGATGTGCAGAGCGAATTTTATTTCATTTCGACGTATTTGAAGTCCTATCTCCTGCTGAAGAAAGTCTAGTGGAAGTGGCACATTCGTAACCCGAAAAAAAGTCAAACGTTGGGTGTTAGTTAATTGAGTATAAAAGTAAAACAAAAGCACCTACAAGGCTATAACTCGAGGACAATAAAGACCTATAATGGGACTATACAACATACGATTTTCAACTGTTTTGGTAAAATACCAAGAACACAGTGGAACTTTCAAGTTCAAAATTTCATTTCATAGGCTTCAATTGAAATGCCGAACCTGACTCTAGAGTGAAAGTTCATATACTTCTACTGCATTTTTTTGCAGGCTTCATACAACTTTTCCAAAACGTTCGGGGTACTTGAGTGAAGCTAGTGGCCTTTATTATTAATGGGAATATCGACTCGTTGCAGCGAAATTTGTTTCTTACCCTTATTTTCTGGTCGTTACCCTGACACGTGGCACTCTTGTAACCTTGCCCATTGAAAAAAGCAATAGAAGATCGACAAATGAAATTTAGGAATTGAAACTTTAGCATGAGTTAAAAGAGACCTCGATAGACCCATTCCAAAGTTAATTTGGGCATTTAAGGCATGCTGTAATTTTTTTCATCGTTGGAGACAAAAGGTTACAAAAGTGGTGCACAATACGTCTAGAGAGAGAGAGAGAGAGAGAGAGAGAGAGAGAGAGTTAGATTGAAGGGCACTTTTGTCACGTAAAATAGGGCACTTGTATAACGTCCAGGGCACTTATGTCACGTTTAGGGCACTTATGCCACGTTAGGGCACCTTTGAACGTTGCATAGGGCACTTATAGTAGCATGACAGATTACTTAGCCAAAAATCTTAAATCATCAAATTTTGTCATTATCAAGTGTTTCCAAACATATCTGTGGCAATTTAGAAAAGAAGCTGATAATTTCTTAGAAGAACATCTACATAATAAATAACTATTTAATTATTTTTTGGGCGATTTCAGCCTGAAAACGTTCTTAACATAAAATGTATATACAGTTTATGTGATATAAATTCATGTTGGTACTATAAAAAAATGTGCATTCAAGTATTTTGAGCTCATTTGAACTGCGTATTCTCTGAGATATTTTAAATGTTACATTATGTTAATGTTTTGAAAGAATACTGGAATATTGTTAGTATTTAGAGCTCGATGCAAGAAACAAGTGAATAAAAATGTTCTTAACTAAGTCTCAACCTGGTTATGTTCTTAGCATATTCTTAAAGTTTTGGTCAATCTCAGCCTCAACGTTCTTTATAAAAAAGGTTCTTATAAAAAATAAAGAGGGTATATGGCAAAATGGTCCACGATGAAAAGGAGCTTCTGATTGGTTCCCTGAGCGGTCCGAATTTTGCGATACGGATCGCTAAGATGGACCGCTCACGAACTCATTTCGCCGAATTCCTTTTATGAAACAATGAACAAAAGAAAAACTGTTTTCTATTAAGTAGAAATGTTTCCTCGTGTCCGGCGGACAACTGTTTTCTATTAAATAGAAACTGTTTCCTCGTGTCCGGCGGACAATTTTGTGCGTGATACAGTATGTACAAACAATTTAGCACAGTGTGCGTCATACAGTATGTACAAACAATTTAGCGCAGTGTGCATGATACAGTATGTACAAACAATTTAGCGCAGGGAGCGTGATACAGCATGTACAAACAATTTAGCGCAGTGTGCGTGATACAGTATGTACAAACAATTTAGCGCAGTGGGCGTCATGCAGTATGTACAAAGAATTTAGCGCAGGGAGCGTGATACAGCATGTACAAACAATTTAGCGCAGTGTGCATGATACAGTATGTACAAACAATTTAGCGCAGTGTGCGTCATACAGTATGTACAAACAATTTAGCGCAGTGTGCATGATACAGTATGTACAAACAATTTAGCGCAGGGAGCGTGATACAGCATGTACAAACAATTTAGCGTAGTGTGCATGATACAGTATGTACAAACAATTTAGCACAGTGTGCGTCATGCAGTATGTACAAACAATTTAGCGCAGTGTGCATGATACAGTATGTACAAACAATTTAGCGCAGGGAGCGTGATACAGCATGTGCAAACAATTTAGCGCAGTGTGCATGATACAGTATGTACAAACAAGTAAGCGCAGTGTGCGTCATGCAGTATGTACAAACAATTTAGCACAGTGTGCATGATACAGTATGTACAAACAATTTAGCGCAATGTGCGTCATGCAGTATGTACAAACAATTTAGTGCAGTGTGCGTCATGCAGTATGTACAAACAATTTAGCGCAGTGTGCGTCATGCAGTATGTACAAACAATTTAGCACAGTGTGCGTCATGCAGTATGTACAAACAATTTAGCGCAGTGTGTATTGATACAGTATGATACTTGATACTTGCAAAAAACGACCTCGACCAATATTTTCCCAATACGGACCTCACGCTAGTTCAATTAGTTCAATTTTGTTCAGTTAATTCAGTGAAGGCAACGTTTTATTTGTCCCCAAAACGTTAATATTAATTTCGTTATTTTTGCGCCTTGTCAACGGATTATGAAAATTAAACCCACGTAAAATTGTTCATAGTTTGCAGCACTGATAGAGGGTAGTAATTTACCCACACTTAGCAGAAGGTTTTCGAATCATCACTTGTGTTTCGGGTCAAGAAAGTATATATTTTGCCCTGTACTATACAGGGTACTAGTAACGATTTCCAACATATTCAAACAAGCATATTAAGTGCTATTTATGGAAATGTTTATCATATCGAAAAGTAATTAACAAGACGCAGAAGAGTTTTTCTAATCTAACGTAAATCTTTAATGACATTTAAACAAGATGTAAATCTTATTGGTGCTGAAAAACAAAACATGATTTGATTTACTGTAAACGTTTAAAGAGAAAAATATAAGAGTACAATCTTCTCATTAACTATCATAAATTTCAAAGTTATATAAGGATATAAGTGCCTTTTCTAATTAACTCAACTATCTTAGAATCAACTGCCGATTGCTAATAACGTTTTGACACAACAAACCTCGGCATTAAGGGCATGGCTCCCTCTAAATATTCTAAACGTACTACTATTTTATTGGTACAAGAACGCTAAGTTTTTCTAGTTGTAAGCCTACAATAAAACATCAGAATTTCGGTTCTTACAAGGCTAGTTAAATGTTTTCTAATTAGATAACATACTTAAAATGAACTACCCATGCCAAATAAATTTCAACACAACAAACCTCGGCCCAGTATAAAGGTACCCTGCAAAACAGATATTCACTTTTCTTTCCGCGCGCGACGAGAAGGAACCTCTGCACGCAACCGCTCAATTTTCTATCGTGTATGCGCGAACTCTGATCAGCACGCGCGCGCTAATTGTACGGGTAAGCTTTTGAATTGCTTTGCATATGTACCGAGTTAACTTGGCAATTTCCCCAGTAATTTCTCACGACAGTGGTTAATTCTCAGTAAAATATATTTTTCAATAGACTATTATTGTTTCTTCTGATTTAAGGTGATGTTACACGAGACAACATTTAACGCAACATGGTTGCGGCAACGGTAAAAGCAACACAAGACGATTTTTAACGCATTTTGAACATGCATACTGCTCGAGCGCGCTCTAATATGATGTGATGTTGCATTAAAAGTCAGCGACAGGGATGTTACACGAACCAACTCCAACAAAATTTGGCAACAATGTTGCAGGTTTTTGAATCGCTTTCAAAAACCCACAACATGTTGCCGCAACGAAATGTTGCATTAAAAATCGTCCAGGCCGCCATGTTACACATAACTATTTTCAATGCAACACTGTTGTGTTGAAAATTGTCGTTAAAAATTGCCTTATGTAACATCACCTTAAGCGAGTTTTCAAAGGAAAAGTTTGTACTGACACATACAAGTGGCTCGTACCCGTGATAAAGCGCGTGCACTTTTAGGTTTTAAACCGCGCGGCAAGATCAAATAATCGAGCGGCTGCGTGCAGAGGTTCCTTTTCATCGCAGGGTAGTATAAAGGACAACTATCCTTGATATTCTAATCATTCTTCCTCTACGTAAACAAGCAAAAGTTTGATTAAAAATTGCCCGATATGACAATTGACAATGTTGCTCCTTGGAAATTTGATCTTCTTAAAACTAGAATATAAGCTTCTTTATGAAACATCAAATTTCCGTGGGGCTACTATCAGGATTTATAGTTTACCAGTCAATTTTCTGTCATTCTGAGTGGCCCTATGGAGGGTCACTATTAGGTGATAGTGTCCGCAAAAAACAAGGATCAATAGTGCCCGCGTGAGAAAAAAAACACCTGTTTTGTTCAGTTTTGAGTTACCAGTTGAAACAAAGAATTGAAAGTAGCGAGAATTTACTCTCCTATCACAGCATTTCGGTTAGAAGGAAGCGAGAAAAAGAAGTGTTTACAAAAAAATTTGCGAACCGAGATTACGGCAAAACAACAAATAGATGTAAAATGGTTCGAGACCATTCGAGTACATATTTGTGAGTCAACAGTTGAAATACCAAAACTGGTCGTTTTCAGTTTTTAACCAGCTGTACGAAAATTTAGTGGTGAACAATAAATACAGTGTTTTTGTCTCGAGCCTATGGGCTGACAGTTTTCCTTGGATATTTTTTCTAAAAAAATAGCATAATATTTGTTTTTTAGGACATAAAACTTCCGCGGGCAGCTATCAACCCACAGGCCTTCAACAGAAACACTCTATTGTTATAATAGCTCCTCATTAGAAACACTATTACTTAAATAGTACACTGCAACATCAGTGCTCCAAGCTTAACGCCTTTTGTTTAACCGTCGCTCATACTTCAAACGGTTTATGATCTGATCAAATGAAAATTTGCGCAAGAGTTTCTTCCCACCTTCGTCTTTTTCAAGAATTTCCTTGACGGCAGGTTTTGAGATAACTCCTGCCCTAATTGTTCCTCCAAAGAGCTTAAGCACAAAGTCTTTATCCTCTTTGGAAAAAATGTTGCTGCTGACATAACTTGCATTCGAAGGTGGCACAAAGTCCGAAGAACTGGTCAAGAAGCGGCCCATTTTGTCCGAAAGCGTTTCCTCTTCTTCTGGTTGGTTTACTTGCGGGACCAGTCTCCATACAGTTGTTCTTGTCGTTATCGCGCCATTCGTTACGGACTTTGTCGCACACTCTTTTGGGGTCTTGATTGTGTAGGATGTGATGGTCTTTAATCTTCTCTCTAATGACAGCCATTGTGATTGACTTTTCCTTAATTTCTTCGCAGAAAAGCTCTTTTATGGCTGCTATTTCTTGTTCATTCCACGTTCTTTGCTTGTCCTTGCTATCTTCAGGTCTAATAGGATCTTCATCATTCTCCTTAGTTGTAGGAGAGTCTTCTTCTGGTGCTGTATTTGACGCTCTCATAATAGAGGGAAGGTCTGCGGCCGCCTGAATACATGATTGTTGCTTCTCATGTGGCCTATAATACCTTTGTGCTGTTGATTCCTTGTGTGCCATTAGATCTGCAAGGTTTCCCTTCATCTCTTTGTGGTTTGCATGTACAACACTCACCACTGACTTTCGGAATAAGGTTGAACAAACATGGCCCGTCATGCCTCCTTTTTTCCATGCTGCGTTAATTGCAGTTGATATCTGGCCAGACACGAGCCTTGCGCCATTCCATGACAATATCACGGGATCGTCATCTTCTTTCGTTGGACTTACTACTCTTCTAACTTCATCTACAAACACTTTCAGATAACCAAACAGCGTCGGTGACAGCACCACCCAAGCAGGGCCATGGACGTCTGCCGTCTTGTGCTTGCTCACGCTAATTACGTGGCTGTTCCCTGCTAGCTTTACTTTCTTGTACTCACCCATAGTCATGTTGGCTAGTACACCCGATCGATGGGCATTAGAGATTGTTATTTCAGTTAGGATGAAATCTCTAATTAGTGTATATGCTGCTTGGTTTACTTCAAGGGAGTGAGCTCCACTAAGCTGACCGATTAGGGAGATTGTCCTTCGCACTGATTCACTCTGCTCAAACTCAGCTACCATTTGAGGTGATATCAAGTTCGAAAGATCTTCATCCTGTTTTTGCAGGTGCCTGCGTTGACTGTCTTTCTTGTATGATGTGGACCACAAGCGGGCCTTCTCCTCGATTACTTTAATACTAGCATGGTCGACATTAACACCATCAGGATTCTCTGTTGAGATATAGCTACAGAAATACCTTAAACTCAACAGGTACGATTTAATTGTGTCAGGCTTGTAGGTATTTTCTGCGTGCTCTTTTAAGAACTTGTCACGAATGAGGTTCTTATTAAATAGTGACACTAGATCTTTGTTCGGGTCAATGACACTGAGCATCTTGTGTACCTGTGAAGCATGCTGCTTTGATATCTTCTCAGGTTTTCTTCCACCGTCCGCAGTCTGCAGCCAGCTTGCAAAGAACCAAAAACGCCCCTGCCTGTAACTTCCGTCTTTTCCACACTCCCGCTGATTTCACTATAAATTTGTGATTCACTGTCAGATTCGCTTTCAGCTTTACTGCTACTCTCTGACTCGTGCATGCTGCTGACCTCTCCACTGTCCTCTTTGACACTAATTCTGGGTTCTCTATCCTCGTCACTTTGGTTGCTGTGCCTGTGTTCAGCTTTGACAACTCTCATTGAAACCAGTGTTAATGATTGCAAAGGTTTTACTGACCGAGCCTCTTTCAATACAGCTTTGTATTCCTAGGAGCCTTTGCATATATCACTGTGTACTTGTCTTAAGTGGTGAGACAATCGCCTTACTGTTGAATGGCAACCTGCAATAGGGCACTTCCGGTGGTGGTGATAATCTTTCCACTTCTTTTCTTTTCTTTTTCCCCCGACCTTAGATGAAAAACTGTCCCTCATTCCAAAATGGGAGGTCGCTGTTTTAGCTCTTTCTTTCGTCCACTTATGCACCTCTCTCAAATGGCGAGGAAGATCAACTACCTGCGACTTACATCCTTTTAAAGGGCAAACATGCTTTCTTCTGGGTTTAGAAGATGCCTGACTAGATGTTTTCTTGTTTTCAGCAGCTGGATTAGACTTCTTCTTATTTTCCTTAACGCTCTGACTGCTGTTATCAACTCCCTGATTAGAATTTTCAGTTTTGTTGCTGGTGTCTATGTGATACTCACATAGTCGTAATCATTCACTGTCTCTGAACTGCTACTGGTTAAATCAACATCATCATTCTCTTCATTACGAGGCGTACACTCGTCCACGGGCATCTCCATCCATTCATTTCTCAGGTCTTCCAACTTCTTCCTGCACTGCAATTTTAGCGAAAAGAAATGTCAGTTAATTTGCGCTGTCACTAGAACATTCATTAGGCCTCAATTACCTACAATGTATTCTCTTTCACTCACTCACGGAACATAGGTCAATAAGAAGGCACCGCCATCTAGCTATACATATTGTAGTGCTTGAAAATAAGTTCCCAGCCCTGTGCACTTCCAGCAAGTTTGGCACTCTCTTTAAACATTAGAGTATACAATGAAATACATATAAAACGCGGCGGTAGAACAACGGGGAAAAGACCTCCATTGTAGACGAAGAGTTAAAAACAACTTAAAAGCAGCGTATCTCGTCAGAATGTCAGACAGCTCGAATTTCGTAAGCTCTGCGTTTTTTTCAATTGCTTTCTTCCTGTTAGATTTAAGGGGATGCTCGCACTCGAGGGAGTTAGGGAGAATTGAAAATAAGTTACAGTACCGCCTGACAATAAGTTCCCTAGCAAGCGCGCTGTATGCACTTCTCTTGTGATTTTAAATATTCCCCGCATGATGATTCCATTTGCGCATCCAAGCTGCCCCATAAAAATAATGCAGTGAGAATAATTATTTATTTGATTTCCTATTTTTTTTTAGGTGATCTGTATAGGGTTAACCTCAAGATCTACCTGTTCAAATATTTTTATCTTTTAATTATATTTGAATAAAGTATTATTATTAACCTCGTCCAGTTATAAATCAGTGCTACAATAAAACCAATTTTCAGAAGCCTATGACTCGCCTTCATTTACTACATATAAATACTTCACTCCACTACCCGCTACCCCACCCCCACCCCCCAAAAAACCCCAAGAGAGCTTGCTCGCAGGCTATTTTTCTTGTAGCTCTGTGACCCTACAGTTTTTGGACCTCGCATGCCAAACACTCTGGCAGGCAACATAACAAATAAAGAATACATTTCTGATATTGATTTCCCAATTGAAGAAGCGCTTTGGTCAACAATGTCTTTTCGATGCCCGTTCGCCAATGATTTTTCATTTCGCGTACCAAAAAAATAATTATTTCTACTTTATTGCCTTGAACATACGTTTCCACAGAGTTTAAACTTAAGATTAAGTGGGAATTTCTACAACTGCTCCCTGTGTTATGGAAGAATTTGTCGCATCGTCCTTGTCCTTAATAAACCTTTGACCACCGATTTATCCATAATAGCGTCCAAGAAAATCCAGGGAGTGGTTGCAGAAATTCCCACTTAATCTTAAGTTGCTTTATGCATCCGGGACCTAAGGTATGTGGTATACACACAAAGTTACTGCCTCGACTGTGACTTTGTTTATTATGGACAAACTGACAGAGCCTTAGCGACAAGAATTAAAGAACACAACATGCAAATCAGTTGGTCGACTTTGTCCATGATAAAAATTATTAATTTTGATAATGCCACCATTCTGCTCAGGTTGCATAGATATATTATGCGATGGTCTTCCACGTATTTAGAAAAACCGAAAATGGAGTGTTTATCACCACAGGTGGATTATGCGCTTTGCATGCATTGACATAGGTAGGTTTTATTTTTCAGATCTCCCTTTTCACACCTAAAAAATTTCAGATACCCCCCTTTTCTCATCAGTCCTCCCCCCACACCCCCCTCCCCCCTACAAGTTTTTTGTGAATGCTCACTAAAACTTGATGATGATATGAATTAATGTAATGCAATACAATAAAATGCAGTAATTATTTTTCATGGCTTGTTTATGTAATAATAGGCCAAACCAGTTAAAACTTATTTTGGCAGAAAATAGTAAAGTCAATTTTGGTCAAACAGTGACGTTTAGGTTTAAATATTACATGCCTGTAACACACATGGGTGCTGTAATAAGTTGTGTATTTGTAGAAAATAATTTCAGGCTATCTATACCAAAAAAAAAAACATTTCTGAATTTCAACACAGAGAAAATAATTAGCATAACTCACCTTGTCAATTTTGTCTTTTTCTCCAGTCATAATCGCTTTCGCCAGATTTGATTTAGACACTTGTATACTTGAAAGGAAATTGTCTTTGTTCTCCATGATTGAAACCCTGCAAACAGTTAAGAGAAGTTAAGACAGTATTTCTAATAGTTGAAGTAGATATCAGTTTGGATTGGAAGACACACAAAGAAACAAACAAATCAATCAATCAATCAATCAATCAATCAGTCAATCAATAAAAGAATGAACAAGCGAAAACATGAATGTAAAATGCAACATCACTCCGCAATCCCAGTTTGGACTTGAGTCCTATCCATTCCAAATGTCTTACTTTGCCACATACGATCTCAATTCAGAATAAAATTCAGCGAGGAAAATACGAAAGGGCTCCACGATCGTAGCAATCACGTAGAAACTTCAAACGCTTGTACGATTTACACCTTTACAAACATTTGTTAAACCTGGTTTTCAAAAATTATGATCGTTGCGATCGCTGAATCGCAGGGCTCTTTCATCGACATGACATCGAGCACATGGAAACCGGACGTCAAGTTTGCTCGAATAATTCGAAAATCGTTTAGGCTGTATCGAAGAAACAATTGGAAATGAGTTATGCGAAGCTCTAACATTGCATTTTATAGTTTTAACCATTCAAAAAAGTGGTCTATGGTGTAAAAAACATGTATTAATTTGCTGATCATAAAAGCACGTGCTACTCACCTTTAAACACGGAGTGATCCTATAAAGCAAGGCTGAGGTGTTCAGCCTGTCAATCATAGTCCGCAATGAAAGCGCCTCATTGGTTAGCATCGTCGAAAAAAAGCCAGTAGAATGAGTTTCTAAATAAAATCACTTCGAAAATAGTTTACGCTCAATAAAGCGCAACTCGACAAGTAATAAGACATTTATAGATGTGCTAAAAAAGGTAGGGTGAAAGAAAACGAATAAAGAAAGATTTCGCAGCTTGTAATTTCAACAAGTTGATTTCTGTACTATTTTGCCGGTAAGTGTATTTTGCTCATTGCGATTTTTTTCTCGGCAAGTCAACGGATACAAGCATATTTACGGCAGTTCTGAGACATGTACACTGTATGTAGTGTGTGATGAATTTAATAATATGAAGGGGAATCTCTACAGTTTTTGGCTGAATTTTGAATGGCCGGAGAAATTTGTAAAGAAGGGAGGCAAAATACTTGGTGCTGGGCCGACGTTCAATACTCCTGTTCAAATTTATCTTCTTCCACCTTTAAAACTAAAATAAAAACGTTTGTAGTGTTTTCCCCAAAAAGAATGAACCAGTTCTTATGAATCGAGCAAAGAAACATCTCATTTTATAATAAACGTTCAATCGTCTCACGACCGTTATTTCTTCTGCCATTTGCGATCAATTGAAGCCAACAAAGTGCTGTTTCCAGTCCTTTTATAGGCTTGTTCTAGGCTTAGCTACAATAATCTCGAAAAATCGTCTAAAAATCTATCCGGATAATCTTAAATAAAGTTATAAAAATCTCCAAACATTTTCCTAAAAATCTCGACAATTCGTCTAAAAATCCCTATATATCGCCTGTCATTTTCAAAGGTTAAAAGAAACAAATGGTTAAACAAAGCCAATGATAGGCTTTTATTCCAACTAAACCCTAACGAATTAGGACGTAGTGATAAACTCGTTATTTAAGCAGCGGAAGTGAAATGACTCGCCTTAATTACCGTCACTCAATATTTTTTAACTTCTTTGGACTCTTCTAACATTTCTTATTATAAACTTTCTACTTACACAAAACAAGGGTATGCATGCTATTTTATACATCTCCGAGACAATACATTGCCAGTAAACTGCAGAGTTACTAGTTACTGCATTACACTCCCTGAGTCATCATACTTTACTTTAATACCGATCCTTACAAGTTAAAACTAGCCGCCAAGCTATACTTTTTAAGCCTTTTACAGATTTTTTGGCTCTCAAAATTCTAAAAATCTTTTAAATTGCTAAATTCTCCTAAAAATCTCCAGACTTTCTAAAAATCTTTTTAGTCTCTAAAAATCTCAAAATCTAAATATTAAATTATTGTAGCTAAGCCTAGCTCACTCCGTGTTTAAGCTTTCTTGAAGGGTACTTCAAATATGCATCACAGAGTTTTATTGAAATCTGGTCAGTAAAATAAAATGAAGACTGTAGACTGGTTTAAACTCTGGTCTTAAAATGCAGACACTATTGTAGGTATAAATTATTTTGTCATTTAAAAGCGGACTGTACCCAGTCTTGAGTGCTACTCCACAGCAGGAATCTCTAGTGTATAGCCAACCCACCCACCCCCCCCCCCCCCCACCTCCCCGCCCCCTGAAACTGAACTTGGTCATCTGAGTTTTCAGTTTTCCAACCGTCTGATATATCTTTTCAGATAAAAATCATAGGAAATTACAGTTCTAGTAACATACAATCACATTCAAAGAACATCCACCTTACAGTTTTTTTAATGTTACCAAAGTGCCCGATTCCGGCCAATTCCCCTTCCAAAACCCTACTTACATATCCTCTGCTAGAAATAAAAAATTGTTTTGGTTATTGTCGTGGATTAAAAGTGATTTCATTAGCGTATTCTTTGATGTGAATAATTTTTCAAAAACCACAAGAAGAGATAGTTTTAAACGAGTTTTAAAATGTACTTGACAATAGGGCACTTACGTAACGCGGAACGGCTGCAAATCGGAAATGCTAAATTTTGAAAAAAAAGCACTTAATCGCTTTTTTCCAGTCAATTTTTTTTATGGTGAAAGATTACTATATTATTTAGTTTTGTGTGGAATTTCAACTGAAAATTTTGCGATCTTCCAAAGATATTGCATTTTCTGCTCCAAAATTGTTCCTTCATTATTTTGATTTACTTTCGAGACTTCGCAGTCTCTGACAGAGTATACGCTACTACTAAACTTTTTGTGTTAGGCATTTCTGGGAAGAGAGAAATTGTGGAAAGTGAGAGAATTCCCAAAAATAGTTAAAGGGGTCGGATACCCCTCAATCCACGCAAAAAACCGCTTGCAAGGACCTTAAAAACTACAATCCACGCGATAGGGAACTTATGCAACGTACCGATGAGTTTTAATTCTGTAAAAAAATCACAAATAGAGCAATAAACTTAAGCCGTCGTGTGAGTGTAGGTTAGGTCGTTATCTATCAGGAAAATATAAACAGCAGTTGTTTTATTCGTTTCAATGTAAGTTATAAAGAAAGGAGGAAACGTTATCGAAAGTGCCCTACTTTCAATCTCCAGAGAGAGAGGGTGATGGGAAACAAAACATTTTATGGGGATGGCCTAAGTGATTAACAAGCTCGGGTAAAATATACATTGCTTTTGCCAATCATATTAGGATGAATTGATTTCTCCCTGTATTCTTTTTGCAGTTCACTTTTCCCATTTTACTTATTTTACCTCATATTGTTTAGGTCTTTCTTCTGATTAAGAATAACCCATCCTAAATAATTCATTCAGGCTCTGCAGGGTACATGTACAGTTGAACCTCTCTAAATACGGACACCGAAGGGACAGAGCAAAGTATCTGTATTATAGAGGCGTCTGTATTATAGAGGTCATGAATATGACGTCACCACTGACAATAAGAAATCTCATGATAAATGGCAATACCATGCCAATAAACTGATTGAAAACAAATACTACTTTTATTGTATGGACAATGGAACAATTATTGATTAACTTTGATCTGTAACCACTAACAGGAAGTTGTATCAAATACGAACTGTTATCACTGGAGTGTCCATAATAATTATTAAAGAGTTAAGTTGATATGAATTTGCTCTCTTTGGCCAAGATTTAGTGTAGAGAGGTGTCTGTAATAGAGAGTTGTCCTTATTAGAGAGGTCTCTGTAAAGAGAGGTTCGACTGTATTTTGGATATTCACGCCTTCAAACAGCTATCATGTGTTCTTTTCTGATATTGTGTGCTTCTTTCTTGCACGCACTGCTGCTATATTATATGAAACACATTTGTACTCGCAGCCATTTCTCAGATAAGTATTTTTCATACTTTTTTGCAGAGTGGAGGAACAGAAAGCAAAGTGGTGTAAAGGTACATGCAAAACTCAACTTACAGTATGGGGAACTGTCTAATGCAATACAGAGTGGTTATCGGAATGCATTCAATATATTTGAAAGCTAGAGACTATCATGAATGTTTCAAAGGCAAATTCTGGAGTACTTTATTGTTAATGTTTTACTTAGAAGCATTTTATTTACCTGCTTTAAAAAAAGTTGTTCACCGTTATGAGGTCATGACATTCAATCGCCTTTGGCTTACACAGATATATATTTACCAATTTTACATTTCTGACTTAATACGGCTTGCAAATGATGTTGAAACAAATCCAGGGCCTAGCACAGGTTACATTGATCCTGGAAAAACAATTTGTACACCTTGTTATCAAGGCAGAATTAACCAAGAATGTTTATCAAGAAATGAACCATTGAATAACAGTGATGAAACCTTCATAAAAACAACTACAAAACAGTACAATTTAAAGAGAAAGAATGAAAATATTGAGGACAAAGTTTACAGTGGAAAGAAACCTACACTGGCAAATAATAAAATGTTGAATACAATAATGTCTACCTCGGAAGAAAACAAAAATAAAAACTGCATAGAGACTATTAATGAAAACTTAAATGAGGACATAAATGCTGCTTTTCTTTTTACTCCATGTAATGAAAGAACACAGGCATTGATGTGTTCAGCCATCAATCTACCATTAATTCTCAAGCACAGTTCAAAACCTTCAAAGAAACTTGAACAACCATCAAAGCTATTCAAAATACAAGGTGATGGTAATTGTCTGTTCAGAGCACTATCTTATGTTATAACTGGTAGACAAATATATCACACTATTGTAAGACAGCAAATATTAGATCACATGAGACGTATAGAGCATATTTTGCTTCCACACATGAATACATCTTTAGATAATTATTTAGCTAGAACAGGAATGGCTAGAAATCACGTTTGGGGAACAGATATTGAATTATTATCTGCTGCTTCGTTGTTATCCACCAACATTTATGTATACACCAGAGTTGGTACCACCAATAATAACAAATGGCAAACGTTTTCAAAAACTATGCTAGATGGGAAGATACCAGATAGCGACTGCTCAATTTACATTAACAACTCCACTGGAGATCACTATGATGTAGTACTTGATGTATTTTCAAGTGGCTCACAACAGGTTCCACAAAGCTGCCTAGTTAGTTACATCTCTGACATTCAACAAAAAACCCAAACAAACAATATAGACATATACAAAAATGTGCGTTGTCAGAAAAAGCGAAAATGTCATGCCACTATCCAAAAAGCAAAAAGACAACCAAATACAACTGTTTTATTGCATGGAAACAAAGAAAATACTTGTTCACAAAAAAGGAGCAGTTTCCTAAACAGAAAGAATGTGAAACAAATAATTCCTTCTGCCCAACAAAATCAAAAGAAAAAAGGGAAAAAAGCAAAGTCGCTTAAGGTTACTGTAAACCTTCGAGGGTGCCTTCCGGGAAATCTTTCTTATGCGCGTTGTTTTAGAGGAAACCCTAGAAAACTATATATCACTGTAAAGGTAATAGAATGAAGAATCCGATAAAAGCACTACTTTTGTCCGTTTTTGTTCTGTTAGGCGCGCGCAAGCCTTCGAACGCAAAACTGACAGTGTCTGCTTAACTGAGTTACAAGCCTTCGCGTTAAAGCGGACATAAAAACAATCTGGACTATATCATACAGGAGATAATGGGCTAACAAAGTGTGTGAGGCATTTCCAATACTCTCATTGGTTCCCGAAAAAATCTATTTTAAAGTTAGACAATGGATATATTTTCGATGCGTGTCACACGCTGGGATGCCACGCGAAAAATATGTCGAATTTCGTGAAAGCCTCACACACTTTGGTTCATTAATGTCAAACAAACATTTTGGCCAAATTTCAATAAAATCCAACAAATCTACATACCCTGTTAATTCATTTGAAGAGAGTGAACTCACACAAAAACAAATCCGGAGTTTTCGGGCTGAAAAGATTTTCGTAGTTTTCACACTTAATCAAAGCGGGTGTGAATGCGGTCATGCCGCCGACCAATAGAACACAACATAGGAATCCCCCAGAGAGCCTTGTGACAAGGCAGTTTATTGAAATTCACGGGGAACGACATTTCCATGCTTAGCGACAGGAGAATATTGGGGAAAGCGAAGTCTGGAGCACAAAATTCATCGGCGAAACCGAATCAGTGGAAAAGAAAACAACCGCAGCGGAATGCACTGGAAGAACAAAGGAAAAAAAAGGCTGGCGAAAGTGGCGACGGAACTGGAATTCATCCAAAGCAAGCGTTGTTTGCGGCTATAAATGCACGCGGGTATTAAGGCTTTCCTTGATAAAAGCCCTTTCCTCTCTTTTCTCCATAAACGGCATACGGAAGCGTAGATTTTGGTGTCATAAATTACAAGACACAAGTATAAACACAAGAATTCAAAGCGACGTGAAATACGAGGCGGGGAGTGATGCGAAAAAACGTCACGGGGAGCTCTGGGTTGACACATTCTAATTGCCTTATAACACTTAAGCGGATTTTTTACTTTTATTTGAAAACACGTTTTTGTCTATAACTCGCGCGCATTTCAAGTTTTTCAAATTATTCTTTTTGGAAAATGAAGATAAAATAGTAGTCTTTAATTCGGCTTGGAAAACAAATTTTTCAAAAAATTGTCCCTTGAAGGTTTACAGTAACCTTAATGAATGCCAAATTAAGACAAAATGCCGAATTGCAAATGTGACAAATACAAGAAGTGACGTGGATAAATTTGCTAAAAAAAATATTGCTACATTTCACAAGTCTCTAAATTATACTATTTACCAGTGTACAATCTGTTCCGAGGCTTGGCCACAAAAAAACAAAAAGAAACAAACAAGGGAAAGCACTTTCTAAGTATGTGTGTTCTAGGTGTTCAACAGACAAACAGACCCCTAAAAAATTTTCAAAAGAAAATTCAATGATTCCATCCTCAGTTCCAATAGAATTGAAAGATCTTACACAAATAGAAGAAATGTTGATTGCCAGGGCTCTCCCATTAATCAGAGTTTATATAAAACCCGGAGGTCAAAGGGGTTATTCTGGTCATTGCATCAATTTGCCGCAAAGCATTAACGAATTAGCTAACTCATTGCCTCACTATCCTAAAGATATCCCAGTTATTGTTGTTAGCATGAAAGGAAAAGGAAACACTTTTAAAGATGTCACAGTAAGAAGGAATAAAGTTGAAAAAGCTTTACACTGGTTAAGTGTACATAATCCTCTATACAAGGACATTAAAATTAACCAAGATTGTTTAAATTGTCTACCTGAAAATGGCATTCCATCAGACCTTCAGACGCTTCAAACAGATAGTGATGATACCTTAGACAAAGATACTGATCAAAGTTTTTTAACTAGTAATGAATCAGAACATGATTCTGATATAGTGTTTAACAACAGCACTGACACCAGTAGTTTTTTTCCCTTCAAAAATAATGAAAAACCAGAAACAGAGACAATTCAGGATCAAATAGGTCTCAAAACTGTCAGTTGGCCTACTGTCTCAAATGAACCACTCAATGAATATACAACACCATATTTGGCAACCATGGCATTTCCAACATTGTTTCCAGATGGAAAAGGTGACCCAACCACTCCTAGTGTAAACAGAGATGTTCCTTTTTGTAACAGAATAAAACACCTGTTAAAATTTGGCAAATTGGTTAATCAACGATGGGTCTATCGTTTTGCTAACCATCCTCGATTCTCTTATTGGGCATTAAATATGATTCAAAGGAAACGTACTTTGCAACAAAGTTCTGTCTTCATCAAACAGAATCCAGGTGAATCCCATCTTACAATAGAGCAGTTACATGAAATGGTATCAGACAATACTTCCACAGCTTTCATGACAAAGTTGTCTAGATATGTAAGCAATATTACAGGTAGCAATACTTATTGGAATAAAGTAAGGGATGGATTGAAATCAATAATCACCACTAAGGGAGTTCCAACAATCTTCTTTACTTTTTCTTCAGCTGACATGCATTGGCCAGAATTGCATTCACTCTTCTCAAATAAACCACATGATTACACTAATGAGGAAAGAAGACAGAATGTAATCAAAAATCCGCACATTGTTGACTGGTTTTTCAACAAGCGTTTGGAAAGTTTTATTAACAATTGGTTATACAAAACCCTTGGAGCTTCATGGCACTGGTATAGATATGAATTTCAAGCTAGAGGTAGCATTCATTGTCATGGTACAGCTAAATTGAAGAATGATCCTGGCCTTTGTCAGCTTACAGAAACAGCATTGAAAGGTTTCTTAGCTGAAAAACATGTACAAGAAAACGTGTGTGATAAAAACCAAGATATTCTGCAAGATATTCTGCAAGACATTGAAAATGGAAAAAAGCAGCTGCTACAGTTTGCGATTACGTTGATTCAATAATGTCAACTTATAATCCACAGTCCCCTTTGATAGTAACTGGAATAAACCTGATCTCCATCCGTGTAAAAGACGTTATACAGACATTCCATGTGATGATCAAAATGAGGACTATATCAACCTTTTAAATACTGTCCAACGGCATACACGTTGTAGTACAAACTATTGCCTCAAACACAAGCAAAATGAAGCCGATCTTCAGTGTCGCTTCAATTTTCCATTCAATCTTTGTGATAAAACCAGATTAGAGTTTGAAAAAGTAAACACAAAAGACAAAACAGTTCAATACAGGGCTAAAGTTGTCACTAAAAGAAATGATCCTTGATTAAATAACCACCAATGCATTCAACTTCAGGGATGGAGAGCTAATTGTGACATTCAGATTATTATTGATCATCATGCTTGTGTAGAATATCTTGCAAAATATGCTGCAAAAGGTGAACCAAGATCAATGCAGTTAAAGGACGCTTTCAATTCGGTCATCAAAAGTTCGCATTTGGACAATAACTCTAACATAGCAATTAAACGACTCATGATGAAATGCTTAGGAGAACGAGATTTTAGTGCTCAAGAAACCATGCACCTATTGCTGTCAATCGAACTACACAGTACCACATTTAATGTTGTACCATTAAGTTTAAATGGTTCCCGTCGACTGCAAACATTCCCAAACAAAGAACATTTCAGTTGCACAAGTGATTCTTTTCTCGATGTTTATGCAAAACGTAGCATCTATAAACATAATTTCCAAGACATAATGGATACAAATTTTGTAGAGTTCGCAACAAACTACAAAATGTCTAAAGGCAAACTATTGTTGCGTTCAGATAATATAGTACCAAACATATTCCCGACTTATTCACCCAATCCTAAAGGTAAATATTACAGTATGTATTGCAAATATCAACTTTTGAGGTATAAACCATGGAAAAATTCTCAAAATGATGCATGGGGCACCACACAAGCAGGTGATCAAACATACATAACTGAATGGCATAACTTTCTCAATACGTCATATGCTAAGACTCATGTCCCAGACTGGAATCAAAAGCTTTCAAATGTATTGGAAAATATAGAGCTTCCAGTTTTTGAAGAGACTGACAATCCACAAACTGAACAACTAGAGGAATGGATGATTTTGTCACATTTTTACAACGTAGGCAAACAATGCAATTTTGATCCTATCACTGAGCAGTCAAACTATGACTGGAGCTTAGACTCGATGAAATATACTGCCCAACAGATCAGTGAAATGCCTTCATGGATAAATACATCTAAGAACAACCTTCACCAATCATCTGCAGAAACAAAGAGTCAACATTAATTCTTTCTCTGAGATGCAAAAGCTTGCATATGATATAGTTATGTCAAATTTCCAAAACAGACAAACAAAGGAACCATTGCTGCTAATCTTAAATGGTGTTGCAGGATCTGGGAAAAGTTATCTAATCAATTCTTTAAGAGCTGAGCTTCAAGATAAGTGTGTTATAACTGGAACAACAGGAAAAGCTTCGTACATGATCAGAGGAATAACAATTCATTCTCTTTTAAAACTACCGATTACACAGCACTCACAAAAAGAGCTGTCTGGCCAAGCCCTTCTAAATTTACAAGATAAACTTTCAAATGTGAATTATATTTTCATTGATGAATATTCAATGCTTGGTCAAACACAACACTTGGCATGGATTGACAGACGATGTAGGCAATCATCTGGTGCAAAAGAAGAATGGTTTGGTGGGAAATCAATTATATTAATCGGAGATCCTGCTCAGTTGCCACCAGTGGGTGACAAACCATTATATCATGCAAAACCATCTAATGTCATTGGCGAGCAAGGCTATTATGCTTACATGATGTTTGACAAAGTAGTAACATTGTCTGTTAATCAGAGAGTAAAAGGTTCACATCCAGACCAAATGACATTCAGAGATTTATTGCTGCGCCTACGTGATGCTGAAACCACTGAAGAAGATTGGAAACTCCTTTTAACCAGACAACCATCACATGTGAATAATATTGAAGACTTTAATGATGCAATACGATTATATTATACAAACGAAGAAGTTGCCAACTTCAATTATAATGCACTCATACAACTTAAACAACCAATTGCAAAAATTGATGCAAGACACTCAAGTTCAGCAGCTGCAAAAATAAGACCCCAAGAAATGTGTGGACTGGAACCAACATTGCTTATCTCAAAAGATTCTCATGTTATGCTTACAATGAACTTATGGCCACCTGTTGGTCTTTGTAATGGAGCAACTGGACAAGTAGTAGACATACTTTTTAAGAGTAATCACCAACCACCTGATCTATCTATTGCTGTTGTTGTCAAGTCCAATGATTACATTGGTCCCTCTATATCAGTAATACCTTCTTTGGTACCAATAGTTCCTGTAACTATGTCTGTGCATTCTGGGAATTCAATACATGAAAGGCAACAGCTATCACTTAAACTTGCGTGGGCATTGACTATCCATAAGAGCCAAGGATTAACTTTGCATAAATCATGGACAGATATTGGAAAATCAGAAGCAACTCTTGGCCTTACGTATGTTGCCATTAGTAGAGTTAGACATTTATCATCTCTTGTACTAGAACCAATGTCTTTTGACAGACTGAGAAACATTAAAAAGTGCAAAAACTTAAAGTACAGAAAAGCAGAAGAACTGAGGCTTAAAAAAATAGCAGAAAGAACAAAGAAACTCTTCTTGAAACTATAATAATTTATGTACGTTAAGAAAGTACATGTATCATACAAACTTGTACAACTTTGAGAACTGAAATCTCTTCTGATTATATTCAATATTATTGATATTAATATCATATTTAATTCTTGCATTTTTAACTTGCACTTAACGTGACAATGGATAATTCCAAGGTTATGTTAACCGTCATATTACACTTAACCATGATAAGAAAAAAGACTTGTTTACATGTTAGCTAGCACATTTTGGTATTTTGCTACTATAATGATTTCTCAGAGAAAGAGTATGTTCCTAATGAGATCACTAACCAGTAAAGACTAAATATTGTTAAAACATCTTCCCTTTCATTCTTTTTCAGAAAGTACAGTAGCATTATTGGATATCTACACCATCTCTCACCGATAAAAACGAGCAAAAACAATAATCAATACTTTGAGATACAAACCAGTAGCAACATTTACCGAACAATTTGCTTCTCACCGGAGAAACACACTACATTCAAGCGCAAGTGTGAATCATCATCTCCAGTTAAGCTGACAAAGTTTCGGCTAAAGAAAAATGAGAGGACTTCAGAACAGGAACTTGTGATCAACAAGAGAACCAAAGTTGAGGATCCAAGTGACTATTGTGCAATAAAGACACAAGAAAAAGAAACAAAAGACGCCTCAGCCCAGGAAATATTGGATGGTGAAATAAACATTCTTGTGAACATTTGTGGAAGAATTATTATTGATGAATAATTATTATTCATGCACGTTCATTTTAAAACTTTTGACAACATAACTGCTAGTTCATGGTTCATAAAAAGTGTTAATAGGTACATGTCATTGTTTCACTGAGAAACTGTGTTATATTCACTTATTGAGTTACAAATAAAAAGTGCTGACAACCTCTGCAATTAACCTGTTTATTTTATTGACTACCCAATGGCATTAGAGTTCAAATTACAATAATAATTATTACAGTCAACTCTCTAAAGTGGTCGGGACCAACTCTAGCTGTCCACCTTAGAGTGAGAGGTGTCCGCCTTTTAAAACACTATAGAACCCCGTTACGTTAGTCCCTTTTTAGCTCAGCATTCGCGCGCATGCGCGAAGGATGAGCTTTCAGGTTTGTGGGGAAAATTTGGCGTTTGTAAACTTTTCTTGGTAATTCCGCTGACCAGTGTATAAGGCCTGGGAAATCACAACACTAAAAAATATTGCGGGCGCAATATTTGGTAGGCATTAGGGGTCAGGGGTTATAGCCGGCCCTCATTGCAAAAATAAAATGGCGGCCGGTTGTTTCTGTAAGGACGGTATTTCTCTCGTCTTACACATTTAAAATATAGACCTTTTTGGAGATCCGATGCCAACAAACGGATACATTCTGCGCCCGGATTCTGCGATTCCTTTGTTCCTCGGTTTGAGAAATGCTACTGAAGGATTGAAATTATTTCTTTCACGAACGGAAATCTGTGGTTTCTATATCGAAGCACATTTGGACCCATGCCCGACCGATGAATCAAGGGGTTATACAACTTCAAAAACACCAGGAATAACAGAACGGTTCTACCAGGGCATAGTTTAGGCTCGACCGCCGAAAAAGATCCGGGAAATTGAAGCGTTCAACTGAACTCTGGCATTTGGAGCCCTTCACTTCAAATGGATTTCAAGACTTAGGATCTAGGAAAGGAAAACTGACACCACAGGACGGTCGGTAATTGTTATGTCTACAGTATGTGTTATTTGCTTTATAACAAATATTTAACTTTTTAATTTAAACTTTTGTAATTTCGTATACAATTCGATCGATCAATCGATAGCTTTGAACCGAAAACAAATAAAGTGTTTATTTGAATCAAAATTTTGGCAAAGCCTTTTTGCCTGTTATTGTAGCTTATTGTGTTGACCTTAAAGTTTGTTCATAGTTTCCAATTACATTGCTGAGCTGGCTCACGAGAGCCTTTGATTCACCTTCCGCACACAAAGACATTCCTCAGATTATACAATAAATAGTACCTTTTTAGCGAAGAATGAGCTGATCGTTATGGTTGGGGGAAATTTGTTAGTTTATAGGTGTTTATAGGTGTAAACTTTTCTTGGTAATTCCGCTGACCAGCGCATAATGCCTGGGAAATCACAACACTAAACAACTCTGCGGGCGCAATATTTGGTAGTTATTGGGGTCGGGTGGGTCGGGGTAGTAGCCCGATCGCACAGGAAAACAAAATGGCGGATTGCTTACGATTTTTCAGGACGGTATTTCTCTGAATTTTCTCGTCTTACACATTTAAAAGATAGATTTTTTAGGAGTTCTGATGCCAACAAACGCATACATTCTGCAATTCTTTCGTTCCTCGGTTTGAGAAATGTTTCTTTCACGAATTTACATCATGTTTCTTTATACAACTTCATTGAAGCACCGGGAACAGGACGGTTCCAGCAGGGAATATTTTAGGCAAACTACGCGTTCAACTGATCTTTGGTAAGTACGGTAAATGTTATTTCTAAGTTGATTTATAACAAAAATTAATTAAGCTTATTGTTTAACTGAGCTAATCTTTTGATTCCAATTCCAATATAAAAAGTATTTAAACTTTTGTAATTTGGCATTCGAAGGTGTACAATTCGATCGATCGATCATCGATTGATAGGCTTTGAACTGAAAACAAATAAAATGTAATGTATTTGAATAAGCTTAAATATTTTGGCTGCACCTTTATGCTTGTTATTGTGTAGACCTTAAGTTTATTCATAGTTTATTTTCTGTGTAGAAAAGCAGGCTTCATTGATCTGAGGCTTGTGTTTATAATAGCATATATTATTATAAATTTCTCTGATGGATTTTTCTACTATAGTTGTATTAAGTTATATTGTATGAATAAAGTCCCTATCTAAATCAGTCTATAAACACAAAACATTCATTACCTCTATTACACATACTTATGAATTGTAGATAATATTAATTTTGCACTAAGACGCCTACATGCACCTTCACATCTAAAGCCTGGTTTTTACTTGGCACACAAGTGCAAGTGTCCAATAGTCCATTTTACAGTTGTGTGCTTAGAATCCAGGCCTTTGAACAGAAGTGAGGCTGGAGGTGACTTTGTTGTGATACAAACCTTCCTTCTTTTCAAATGTAAATTATTCTGTTCTTATGTAAACTAGTTTCTGATCTCTATCATCTCATGGTCACCCCTAACCTCGCTTTCATACAGAGGCTTGGTTACATTTCACAGAACTGTAAAATGGTCTATTACATGTAAACTGAGAAGCACAAGGATGAAAACATTTTGATTGTTCTACTTGCTCTTGCATTTCAAATCGGATCAAACTCTCCCACCTTTGACAAATTATATGGTGTGCGACAAATGCAGACTGCAGACTAAATTATATCCCTATAAGTATACTTATTATTATTATTACTTGGTTGTGTATTTATGAATCATTGATTGGCAAGTCAAATTCCAGAGGGTGGGAACAGCAATGGAGGTCAAATGCCCCTTATATGCCCAGCCATCCCCCTCCCCTTCATTAATAGGTTCATACATAAATACCAGAGTCAAACCAGAAATTGAAAATAATACTAATCAATAATTATTTCAAAGCTATTGTGTTTTGGTATGCAATAGTGGAACCTATAGACACATTGGAGCTTCAAAATAATTCCATTTTGTCAGATTTAAGCTGTTTCCTAATATATACAGTGGAATCCCCATTTATCAAGCCTCCAATTCAAGGGATTTCACTGGGAAGGGCCAACAACTGCATTCAATGAATGTCATTAATATCAATTACATTCTGAGCTGGCTCATAAGAGCCTTTGATTTCTAATCAGATCAGTTTCAGATTGCTGGTACCTCAATTAAAAATAAAATCATGCCCAAAATCTAATAATCGTGAACAAAAGCACTTCTTGTGTCCGCCTTCAAATATATTTTCACCAAAATGTGGCTAAAAAAGTGTCTGCTGCCCACCTCAGAGAGGTGTAAAGATAATTTTTAAAATGGCAGACAAGAAAGTAAAATTCAGCCGAAACCAACCAATCATGTCCGCTTTAGGGAGATGTCCGCCTCATAGTGGTGTCCCCTTAGGGACTGTGCAATAATTATCAGGAAGTTTGGGGGGGGGGGGTTGGAAAATGGGCTTCATGTACGGAAATATTAGGTAATACCCCCTCCTAAAGGAGTGAATTTAGTTATTGCCCCTCCCCCCTCTAATCAGTCAGAAATTATGTACGACCACCACCCCTCCCCCTCACAGTATATACACACCTTTATACAAGTACCTGCATTTTCTCTACACGCACGTGTGGATTAAAATCTTATAACAGAAAGAAGAGCTCCTACTACATGTTTAATTGTTGGATATCCGCGTCTGGAAAAGAGCATGTAATAAGTACTTGAAATACAATATTAAGCCCCCCCTCTCTTGAGAGACTTATTTTACCTTGAGCCCCCCCCCCCCCCCCCCCTATCCTTGCTTTGATACTTTATGCCCCCCCCTCCCCCCTCTGGTTTTCCACACCCCCCCTCCTGGTAATTATTGCACAGTCCCTAATAGAGAGAATTGACTGTACTACCACTGAAATCAGCGCAGCAATTACTATCTATATGATATACTAGTTATATATTATATAAGCTGTACGTGGGCTAAATATCTGTTATTTGTTCAAAAGGTTTTTTTTTGGTGGGCTTCTTTTGGGGGAAATGGGGGAAGGGAGTTGCATCTCAAACCTTTTTAGGTGTATATAAAAGAATAAAGCATAGTAAATATATATCTATTTAAAAGTTGAAAATCCCTTTCTTTAATTATCCTTGATCTAGAGCATAATAATTAATTATATGTTCTCTTCTGAGGTGGGTTAATACTGGGTACCAGTATACTGGTCTACCACTTAAGCCCTCTCTCCTCGATCCAGCTGACCTGATGGTTAATTACATTCTCTGCTTTGTTTTCTCTTCAGATTTGTACTTCAAAACCATTGTAATATCAGGCAGCACTTGTGATGTCAGGAGAATAAATTAAATTGATATTGGTTTGAAATAATTTATAATCTATATAATATATAAAATTGTTTGTTTTACTAATTCAGAGGGTGACACTTGATTGATGGTGTTGCAGTTAATCATGACACTAAAAAAAATTGTGGCCAGAAAAAAAAGGACCAAATAAATATTTGAAGAAAGATTTTGAAATGTGGTGGTTGTCTGCTGTATTTAGATTTCATTGAATCTGATCCTAAACAGTGTGATTTTAATATTGAATGTTTAAAATGTTAAACGTTAGCACATGCTGTTAGTGTATTTTGCCCCTTTAATAAATATACATGTACATGCATGTGTAATCGAGCATGGTATGAAAAGTCAAGCCTTTGTTGGAAAATGCATATACTTTTGGTCTGATTCACACCAGTCTGTCACTCCTATGTCAATTCATGGCCTGTTAAAATTCAGACCATTCCAAATTTATGTTTCAAATCATGTACAATTTTGGTCTAAAATTATTTTTGTTTGATATTTATTTCCTTTTGTCTTTATTTTGTCTTAGAGCATGGTACTTAATGACAGTACTAACTAATGACATTAAATTCAAGAGAAAGGAAAACAAAAAATTTGTAATGTAAAAATAAATTATAGTCACAACATGATAATTTTTAAAACAGTGTTGGGTTTCTATTCCTTCTAATACTGCTACCATATTTTCAGAGTTTAACATTTGAGTGACTTTCACTGGTGTTCTTTAGTATATTTTTTGTTCCAGGAATTTTTGACATCACCATAATTCATATTCACTGATACTGATAGACACATGTAAGTTGCCGAGTCGCTTCATGTAAACCATTGGTTCATTGATATAAACTACATGTAAGCTCTCATTTACCTTCATATGAGGCTTTTGAATCCACTATTCTGAGCTATTTACATATTGCTCTGACTATGAATTTTACAAATTGCATTACTGGGGTTTTTGATATACACAATTTAAACTCAGGGTTGTTGTCTGAGGGTGCATTTCTTTTTGTTGGTTTGTGCTATACAAAGAACACTGTCAATTGGTTTTGTATCTGATAATACATATGTCTTATTATTAACCAAGTTTGACAGTACAGATCGAGTGCAACGAGGTCCATACAGAAAAGACTGAGGGCCGACTGAGGGCTGATATTTTACTAACAAATTTGCACGATTTTCGCAATTTCTAAACCCCACTAAAACTAAAATTAAGGGCAGTAGGTGGTATCATATTTACCATTTTTTCCATTATGACAATTAAATTATATATTGCTTTTATTCCGGTTCCACTTGTAACAATAATAATAATATATAGCACAGACTGTTTGGTACACAGTGGCAAGACAAAAGTACTAAAGGCACAGTTGACTCCACGTCTACATACAGCCACATCTACATACAACCTCATAGGAGACATCTTATCTGTGCTTTTAGCATACGTCATATTATAACTCAAGTCATGACTCGACTTGGTACCAGGAATATTATCTGAGATAATATTTTGGCAACATACAAGCACATGATGCTGGTTGATTCCCATTGGAGTGGTCTATGTCAAGTTAACAGAGGTGGTGGCTTTGGACTCGAGGTTCCTGGCGAGTATCTATTTGAAGGTGACAGTCTTTTCTTGTGGTTGGTTGCAATGGAAGTACCCTGGGTACTAGAGGCTTTTCTTGCACGGTTTCTGGTTTCAAGTCTCTATTATGACTCGCGCAAAAAACCTCTGGAACAGGGCACTATTGCTTTGATAATGCCAAGCTAATGGCAAGCCTGCTTAAATCAATCTAGTCCAGAATTTGGACTAGATTGCTGATTGGCTCCTAACGACTCCCTGAGGTATTTTGAATCTAATAGTCTCTATGATTGATGACTGCGGGAAAGAAACCTGTGAAATTTAACGTGATGAGGCTAGGAAGTGTATTATGATGAAAGTTTGGAGAAAGCAATAGAAGATGTATTAGCAATAGTTTTGAAAACGTTCGATGATGTCGACAAGTTAAGCGCCAAGCAGATTGATGGCAATGTTAATTTTATTTGGCGCAAGGACGTTTTAGCAGTGTTGCCAACTGGCTTTGGAAAATCATTGTTATTTCAGCTTATTCCTGGGCTATGTGTTGAGCTGAAGAAGATGGAATATCATCATCCAGAAAGCCCAATGATTGTCATTTGCCCACTGAATGCACTCATTGAATGCCATATGATGGAGTTGAAGAAACGAGGCATTCCATGCACATGGCTATCTGGTGATGATGTCGACAAAGATGGCGCCATCGCTGGTAAATACACTTTTGTGTTTGCAAACCCTAGGCGCTTACCTCAATGAAAAATGGAGGAAGATGCTTAAATCCCTGATTTATCAAGAGAACCTCTTTGGGATTGCTGCTGATGAAACAGCTTATGTTGAAATGTTTTGTTTACATTTAAGCTTTAGGGATGTCGATCGATTGTTCTCAGTTTTGGATCAAATTTTTCGCTAAATTTGTAGAGCTGTTTACATTGATATTCCGTATTGTTAGCATGAACGGGGGTGGGTGAGTGGCATTTAAGAGGCTGTCTCTGTAAAAACCACCCACTCAATTTCATGTGAAAAATAATTTTGCCTGAAACTCTGGTAACTGAAAGACTTTACCGAGGCTAGAATTAAAACAAGTTTGGTTTGGTTCAAAATGATTTTCTGGCTGCACAGGGAGCCGAAAATATTTTGCCCCGTCAGGGCCCGTTGCAACATCTCAAAAATGAAACATAGGCACGCAACACATGCAGAAGCGATGACGTTAGTAACTATTGTAGCTAGAGTGCTACTGAATTTGTCAGTCGCAATATTGGGACAAGTGAAAGTGTTGGGAGTGGGAGCGGGGTCTGAACAAAGAGGAAGGACAGGGGAGGGAGAGGGAATTTAGCGATCGCTTGTAATGGCTGAAGTCGCAGTCAATCTCATGGAACTATTTGTTTCCAATTTTCGAATTGAAAAAAAGAAATCTGTCAGTAACTGATTCCCACGGGAAAATGGCTCAAATTAGCTCCAGTTTTTGCGAATCTCCAGGATCCAACAGAGATCCGCTAGTTTATTTCAGTGTTTTTGCAAACCACTCCAGATTTCCATTTCTAACATGTTGAGAAGTCTGGCAAATCGACCTTTTACGGCTACAGTTTTTGGCGCCATCTTAGCCTTTTTTGCGGGGGGTGGGGTATAGGGGTGGAGTGGGATACAAATAAGACAAAAATTACATTTAACATATAGCAAGCAGGTGTTTCCTTTCTTTAGTGAAAATCTATGCATGCTTGCCAGGGGTTGTTAAATATAAATTAATGGCCCTTGTTGTTTTTAGGTAGATTTGAGGGTTTTGAGTAATTTTGGAGTAGCTGTGGCTTAGAGATATCCTGAATATTTGTACGTAATGATTACAGGGAAAAAAAAGAAAACGACAAGAAATTTGACACCAGTTAAATGGATTGAAATGTGATGAAAATGTAATTTGAGGCATTAGGTGGAGATGGCGTCAGACATTGTGAAGAGGTTGAACAACTGAAGCCAAGGGGTACATGTATGTCGTTGATCAGATATGTTTACAGGAGTGTGTAACTTTCATATCCTCTAACCTCGCGACAGTCATAGAACGTCACCCTACAGATGATGCAGGGATTCTTAAATAAGTGGTCATATTAACAAGGTGGTTGTAATCAGGGATTCCACTGTACATTCAACAGCTGTTGTACTCAGAAATGAGCAGACTGCAAACAAGTTTGTTGTAAAGCAAATATAACAAGAATTTTCGAAGAAAATATAACCAGGCTTTTTTTATCAAGCAAGAAAGCAGTTTTACCTGCTTTCTTGCTTAAAATCTATCAGATTAATCACGGCAGTCACGCTGAAGTCTGATGTTTGCATATAGTGCCTACTGTTGATTTTCTTGCCTCTGAGCAGTCTTTGAAGATCATTCCTCAATATAAAGCCAGAGTTGAATAAGAGGAAAAAACACGACAACATAAGTACAAATCGTTGTTGAACCATCAATCGCAGACTTTCCGCGTTGCACCATCATCATTCGCAGCTATTATAGTCACAGTTTGACAAATTGCGCAAGTCAAAATGTGATATTGTGACGTAATGGTTGTTATTTATAAATCTTCTGTGTACAAGGAAGTGAAATGATGCACCAACATGAAAAAGTAATGTATTTCACACTAAACAAGAATTTTCGAAGAAAATATAACCGGGCTTTTTTTTATCAAGCAAGCAAGCCGTTTTACCTGCTTTCTTGCTTGAAATCTATCAGATTAGTCACGGCAGTTACGCTGAAGTCTGATGTTTGCGTATAGTGCCTACTGTCAATTTTCTTGCCTCTGAGCAGTCTTTGAAGATCATTCCTCAATATAAAGCCAAAGTTGAATAAGAGGAAAAAACATCAATCGCAGACGTTCCGCGTTGCACCATCATCATTCGCAGCTATTCTAGTCACAGTTCGACAAATTGCGTGAGTCAAAATGTGATATTGTAACGTAATGGTTGTTATTTATAAATCTTCTGCATACAAGGAAGTGAATTGCTGCACCAACACGAAAAAGTAATGTATTTCACACTAAATAAACAGCAGAGTATTCATGTTCAAATCAAAAGTAATAGCTTGATATGAAATTGGTTTATCACAGACGTTGTGAAATCTCTTCAAGTCACAGTTAGACGTGACTCATGTGACCCCATGACGTAATCGTCCTTATTTATAAATCTGCATTTCTCAGCAAGTTTCTGTTTTTCTCAGAAAATATACGGAAAATATATGTATTTCACACAAAATGACAATTATTTAACAGGACAATATTCATAAAATATCATTTAGGCAAAGGATGACCCTGGCGAAATCTAACGTAGTTTGATCAAAAAATTGATCTAATGGCGCTTCCAGTGTATGTGATGTACGTACGCACCTCACAGACAATCTCTTCAAGTCACGATTCGACGTGACCCTATGACATAATCGTCCAAATATAAATCTGCACGTCTCAGCAAGTTTCTGTTTACATAAATCTGCGAGTCTGGGCAAGTTTCTGTTTTCCTTTTCGGAAAAGAAATGTATTTCACACAAAACAAACAGGACAATGACCCTGGCGAAATGTAACGTAGCCTTGATAAAAAAATTTGATCTAATGGCGCTTCTAGTCTATGTGATGTACGTACGCAACTCACAGACAATCTCAAGTCACGATTCGACGTGACCCTATGACGTAATCGTCCAAATATAAATCTGCCCGTCTCAGCAAGTTTCTGTTTACATAAATCTGCGAGTCTGAGCAAGTTTCTGTTTTCCTTTACGGAAAAGAAATGTATTTCACACAAAACAAACAGGACAATATGTCATGACCCTGGCGAAATGTAACGTACCTTGATAAAAAATTTGATCTAATGGAGCACCTAGTGTGCCCACCCAGTAGTGGGTACAATGATTTAATATTTTGACGAGTCAAACTCACCAACGTTGCGAAATCTGTACGCCGCTCCGATGTGTTTACGCAGTCCTAAATTATTATTTATTTGGACCAGTCCAACTTTCACATAGACTCAATTTCCACTGCTCTCTCGAGTCCGGTCTTCGTTCCTCCCCGAGAAAAACTTTCACAAGGCGAATATATATTTCATACTCTCTCCTAGCTCTCCTCCTAGCACTTTGGCGGAGTAGAGGTATAAGGTGAATCACGACAAAAAAAAAAAGAAGCTATTTTACTAACCGGGCTGGGCCCTAGGCCCACGCCCGGTTAATAAATACTTATACCTCAGGCTAGCAGTAGATCACAAGATATTGATATTTTGGAGAAAAGTTGTTGTGTGGAATACATGCACACACGTTTGTGGCACATGTATCCAGTTCTCTGCTAGGTTACAATACAGTAATTCTGTAACATTTGCAAAGATCGATGTCCAGTCTGTATGAAACTGCATGATTGTAAGCTGTCATTCCAGACCAGTCCAACTGTCTGGATAGCTGTATTACAGATGTTCTGATGTACTCTTTTCTATGTAGCACTGTCATGCCAAAAAATATAAAGCCAAGTGCCGAACATTGCGAGACTGTCAGAACAACAACAGCAAGAATGCTTCCTTCATATACATCTACCAATGTAATGGTTTGTAATGAAGGTTGGGTCCAGTTCTGAATATGTTTGCAAATTCCCTTCCTTTTCAATTCAAGATTGTTTGCATCAGGTGATCTCTTGAATGCTGTCACAGCAAGGCAGTCTTCAAGTACTTGAAATTAGTGAAGATTATACAGCAGGCACTTTTATCTTCATCACCATGATCATCTTAAGTTGATATCATCAATTTATGGAACTGTATACAGGCTGTGTAGTATGGGTAGTTGACTGCCTTGATGTATAAAAAAAGAAGAAAAAAAAGTTAAAACAGAAGGCTTGGCGCGCTGCTTTTTCTTTCTGTGTGAATTGGTTAAGTATTTTGTACTACTTACATTTTGGTAAGGTCGTTAAAAAATCCCTTGTGTATCTCGAATTCTGATTACCTCATAAATTGCTAACTTTAATACCCAACAGTTCAAATGGATGGACACTCTTTACACTATAAATGTTTTGAAGATATTGCACTATTTCCTCTATACTGTTCAATTCCAACAGAATGGCTCTTCCATTTACAGTGAGATTTCCATACATATCTTGTGAATGAGAATCAAAAATTCTGTAATGACCTTTATTGTCAAAGATAATGGCAATTGTGCTGCTTTCAATAGTAAACAGAAAGGCATTATAGTCTTTTATTAACACATTAAGCACATGTTGCAATGGTAGAAAACAGTCTCTAATATCAGACATGTAAGTCCCCACTAAAGCTACCACTGCAATAAATGGAAAAGTTTTCATCATTGATTGACAAAGCAAAAGGAATCTCAGACAGCAATAAAAAGTATTTTCCTGCTAAATTACTAATATGAGAATAAAGTTCATTACTGAGCATCAGTATTGCATTTAGGTTATCTCTACACTAAGTAGATGCATTGGTTTTACAATTATAAACAACTGCAGTTGAGCACATCGCCACGCACTGTTTACCAGCATTTCTTCCAAACCGTGAAATATCACCTTGATGATAGAAAGGGCCAGGATTCATTTCCACATCATTAGCAAGTCGAATCAGCAAGGGAATGTAAAAACGATACAACAATATTTGAGTGAACCAAGGCCTGGCATAATAATACTCTTTTCAACGTTGGAAGATAAGCTTATATCGCTTCCATCAGCTTCCATATAAAGCATAAACAACAATAACATAGACCAGAATTGTCCTCTCACGCGATTCGAGTATTTTTTGGCTTTAATATTTTTTATGTAACCCCACTGCAGCTCTATATTGCATTAAAGATACAATGATCTATATGAACGAACTTACCTTTTCAATCTTTTCAAGCAACTGCTTTCGGTAACTCGGTAACTTGTCTCTTGTCCCCTATCGCGTATGCGTGTAAGCTTGTGTCGATACTGACGGTATGTGTGCACGAGTGTAAAGCTTATATGTGTTTGTAAGTTAGCACAAATATATCCGATAAAGTACCACAGTCACCTTTGATTACTGGCTGAGTCCGGCTCTGGAGGTACTCCAAGAAACCAAGATGGCGGATCGCAAAGAAAAATCAACCAAAACGTCACGTGACCTTAGCTCGCTTCCAGTGCTTTTCGGTTCAATAGTAATCCATCGCTGGTCCAAAAATCGATAATCGCCTGCTAACATTAAGAGGCATTTTTGGTCGCGCTGTAAAATATATAATATATATAAAATACTTTTCAGAGAAAGTAACAATGTTGCCCTCAACTTAGCTGGGAAGGTGGAATCAAGCATATTGTGAACTACTAATCGCCATCTAACGAAGGCTGAAAATGGTCTTGATTTAGAGGCTAATTTTTAAAACTCGGGACCTAGTTGATAGCTCTAGGCTATATAGCCGAAAAGTGTAGTCCCTTATTGGTAAAAAATATGCAAAAAACCCTGTACGATTTCAGTATTTCAAAAGTTATGACCATTTGTATCAGCACATGTGCGAGCATTTGCGATTTTAATGCCTATTGCAACTCGACCCATCTCTGGCAGATTTTATCATAAATACAGCTTACCTGCTTCGCAACTCGGGCTTATTTCTGCCTTCAGCCCTTTTCCAATCCCTCAGATAGTTGAATTCCATAACAGATCTAGTAAATAGTTAGGCATTGCCTTCGAAACATGAGAACGGCCACTATCGATCGCTTGTGGCTAGCAAATCAAAGCTCGAAACCACGGCCACATTTCGCGCTAAATAGCCCATTGAAACATCGGTGTAGAGATGCATCTCTTCAAGAATCAGACAATAAACTATCCAAGTCTGGTATTTAGGAAGAAAATCGAGACTTTAGGGCATAAATTTCGAATAAATATCGCCATTTAGATCGCTGTAAGATGAGTACTGTTGATGCTGCTTCCTCAGAGGTCTGCTTCACAACTCGACAGCACATAGTTTCGGATGAAAGCAACCTTGCAATAGAAGCGGGAAAAGTAGCAACTACTTGGTGGTTCATCTGCAACTGAAATGGAATCCAAGTGTTTATTTGAGACTAGAGGGGAGGCAGTTTGCAGCAAGTCTGCTCCTAGGTTGATAAAGCTTTCTGAGTGCAGGAATAATATCGATGACCAATTACAAAAGTGGCATTCAGTCAGCTTAAAGGAACCGTACAAGAATATGAGCTGATCCTCAACAGGTCAGGGTTGCCGCACAACCTTTCCTCAGATCAGCTTGAGCGGCTATGGATCTGTGAGAAGCACAGAGATGACATGGGGAGAAATTGGCGGCCGCATTGCACATGCCAGTACCCGCTGCATCCTGGCCGTATTCACCAGTCTGTACAAATTGTCTGGTCTTGTTTATGTACTGACATTTCAATCATGGACCCCTCGCCATTATGGAAATTTATGTTGATCAGTTCATGAAACACTATGAAAAGTCAAGGCGTACATAGTGTACATTACAGCCTAAAAGTATCAGGAACATCAGGAAGGACAGGAAGGCTTAGCACAACGTTCAAAGTACATAATGATACAGGTTTCAGTGTTCCCTTGCTTTCTAATTGTTTTCAATTTATCATCCCTTCCTTATATTTAGTGACTCTTCTTCTAAAAGATATTGTGTGGGGCCGTGGGGACAATGCTGTTACCTCTAGTGAATCCAGACAATCGAAGCCGTTTTCCTCCAGCAAACCCGTGGCTACTACAAAAGACCAAAACACGAGGGGGAGACCCAGAAAACCATCAACAGCGGAAGACTGGGCCCTCGTTGCTGCACTGCGGAGTGGCAAGACGTTCGAAAGAAATGAACGTCAGTCAAACGACCTAGAAAAATTAAAAGCAGGTGCGTATAATTATACTTTGCAGACCTTTTTCATGACTATCGTTTGTGTCTGTTGGCCCCTATTTTCACCTTTAACATAGGTTGACATGTTTGGTTACTTTTTTTGTTTTGTTTTTCAGAGCTTCAGAAATACGGGAATGCGTATGACGTAAACGAAATTAGTGCTCAGTGTGGTGTCTGTAAAAGTCCTGTTTCCCTACCCGCTGATCGCCAAGTTAAGGGTAAGGTCCTCTACTTCAAGAGTAGTAAGTAAAGAGCCGTTTCATGGTCTTTCATATGGTATAGTGTAACCCGTTAACCCCGTACTGTTTCGGTATACATTGACAATGACAAATAAAATTAATCATATATTCAAAAAATTATCGTTTCATTTCTTTACGTACATGTAGAGCGGATGTGATAGATCTTTATGAAACAGACTTCATTTGAACATGTTTAATTTTTTCAATTTTTTTCTCCCTACAAATCAAATATAGCAAAGTGTAATAGTTACAAACTAAAATTAATGTTTCCATTTTTAGAACATTTCGATGCTTGTGAAAAGAAAAACAAAAAAGACAGAAAGCGGAAATCACAAACTTATCTGGGATCATTTGTAATAAAAACACCAAGGTGTGAACCAAGCCGAACCAGGAGTGAAACCAGTGAAAGTCTCACAAACGCCCCTGATGATGACGCGGATAAAGACTCAGATGTCGACCAGGATCTTAGTATCACAGCAGAACAAGCACCGGACATGTAAGAAACGATTTACAATTTACCAATAAGACAGCAGTCCGTTTCAAGAAGGCTGAAAACAGATCTCCGTTAAGTCGGTTAAAATTGTCGAGACAAACTACTTGTAAACTGGTGTTTCACAATTCCCAAAGAAAATGTTTTACCGTTCGATCACAATTGAAAGAAATGTCCAGGTACAAAAATTAAGACCTATTAAGAACTGTTCATGAAAACGAAAACAATATATTACCTCGCTGAGATTGATGTATACTATGAGTTATAGTCAAGATTCAGCAAACAGAAATAAAGGGTTATGAACACCATAATCGGAGTTTGGATCATTTGTGTCTGCTTTTATTGATATCAAAATAAGAACGCAATTTCAATTTATAGGGATTCTGATTGTGAAACACACAGCGACGTGCAGGATGAGGCGGAAGTCAGTAGTGACCATGAAAGTGTAAGTTCTGTTAATTATAACAGTGAAACAAGTGAAGATGATCAGCAAATAGAAGAAGATTCAGATATGGATGACGATTGCCTAGTGTTTCCTGTAAGTTTAGAGGCTGCTGATGATGTCTGTGCCAAACTTTACCAATTAGTAAGAAATGGAACTATATCAAAGGACGGCATATTCTATAAACACATCAAAGATGTCGTATACATTTTCATTAATCCACGAACCCATCAATATGACGAAGAGGTGGTTGAATTCTTCAATACAATTCGATATCTTGGTGGTGAAAGCACTGCTAACTTCTTAAGGGGACCGGCTTGGCATGGGCAAGGAAGAAAAGGCAAAGGTCATTTTGACAGTCAAACTAAAAGGGGTAACTTTCACGGGCCATCTTCATCTACTTGTGCAAAACGGCAGGCGGGTTACACAGTCAAAAGTGGTGTCATCCGCGATCTTGTCAGTACGATGATCACGCTTGCTGGATAATTCCACCAACGTGAAACCACTGGTGGAGACACTCATAGTTAAAGTGATTCCAGTGGCAATAGCCAATGATGGTACTGCTCTAAAGGCTGGACTTCGATTTGACGAACGTATTAAAAGAGTTGTTGGGCTTAATGTTGATGTCGACTTCGCATTCGCTTCAGATAACCCCAGACCAACATCCGAGTTTCTAACGAAAGTGGTTATAACTGAAGCAAGCGTGTCATTTCTAACAACACTGGACAATGAAACCGCTATGCCTTGCTCCTTGGAATACATGACAAAGGCTGGTAAGATGGGCGAGTACATGACAGGCAAATTTAAGTCGGAAGCTAAAACAGTACAGATTTGCCAAGGATGTCTTTCTCGGGCAAACACAGTGGAGCATATCCTCAATATGGACCCAAAAGGTTGTGATTGTTTTTGCAAGGAGTGTTGGGACAACAAGGTAGTGTGTGACTGTTGTACAATTAAAGGTCAAGTTTCCTATTTTCCTGCATGTAGGGCTTGTGCAAAGTGCCTGGAGAAAGGTCAAAAATGTGTGAAACTGGCAACATTTGTGTATACTAGTGACTGTGAAGAGGGCAACAAGAAAGCCTTGGAGAACATAAAACAACAAATACAAGAAGGAACTATTGAGCCAGAGCTTGCTTTAATGGTCGAATTACCTGATGCCATCCACGTAGGAAAGAGTCTTAAGTGTTCCTTTGCTAACTGGTATATTTTACTCAAAGGGCAGAGGTCAAATTGAGCTATTCTTAGAACACTGAGAGATGACAGCGACCCTGAGAATAGAAAGCTGTTCAGAAAACTCCTCAAGGACAGTGAAGCAGTAAGAAACAAAGATCGCATGGCAGTTGACCCCATCCTTGACTTAACGGCTGACAGTTTCATTCGGACTGTTCGAAATGTTGAGTTAGTCGTTCACACCCTTGTACCAGAGCGATTCAAATTCACAGAAGATAATAAAGTTGGTGCTTATCCACACCCAGTGGCAATTACAAATGCAGGAGGTGGAATCTTGTTTATGCTGGATTTTGCTCCTATGAATAACCAGAGTAAACTTGTTAAACTCCAGCTACATAATCCAGTTTGTGTAACCGTTGTGAGGGAAAAGCTTCCAAGCGCCAAGTCATTGTGTGCCTCAAATGGGTTTGTGTTTGTTTGCACTGCAGAAGGCATCGTTGTGGTGGAACACACTAGTAAAGCAGCTATTCGAATCCAGTCTCTCAAAAGGGCAGAGCTCATTGCCGAGCTTACAAGGAGGGGCATCCAAGCTACAGGAAATGTCAAAGAGCTGAAGGAAACTTTGAAAGCAGAAGTTGAAAAACTAAAAGCAAACTATTATTCTGAGCAAAAACGAACAGATTTTCTCCAGTTAAATAAAGACATCAGTGCTTTTGACTCAGTGTGTTCTGCATCAGATGAAATCCTGTTGGTGAGCAGCAATGTTGAACGAAAAATGTACCAAGTTTTGGTTGAAAAGGATGGCGTTGGTCTTGTTGGCAGTGTTAATCATCTGTGTAACTATCCTGAAAATACAGCCAAAGTCACCTGCATGACTACATCCAATGGAAACCTCTACTTTTCTTCAGAGGGACCACAAGGAGGCCTTTTCCAAGTGAACCTCGATTCTATGGTGGCCACGTGTCTGGTCAGAGCTTCCCCGCATTGTGAAGTGCATGGAATTGCTCCATTCAAGCAAGGGATAGCCTTTTCTGATCCCAAGACACATCAGGTGAAGCAATATAGCTGTTCTGCAGGTGTTTCCATCTTAGCAGGAAGTGGTAAAGAGGGAACAGGAAAAGGAAGTGCCACATTTTCTAGCTTCATGCAGCCATGTGGTCTTTGTTCGGAGTTGGATTGCAACTTGATTCTCTGCGATTCCCAACTTGGAGAAGTTTCAATCATGACTGGATTGCAGGGCACAGTTAAATTCCTTTCAGCTGTTGGAAAAATGTACTGATCTTTCGGAATCCTCAAGAAACACAGTTCTTTGGAACCCTTGCCCGCTGACAAGTATGAAGCTAATCTCAAGTCTGTTGCCGATTACGTCAAGTGTTCAGTTGATGAAGTCAAAGAGGTCACTGGGAAAAACATCACGAATGGCCCAGAAGGAACCGTATCGTCCAAGACAGCTTCTTCTGTTCAAATGGTTGCGGTAGGTGTTCAGAAGTTGAACGACAATATTCAAATGGTGAATGAAGATTTCAACGTACATTTGGAAAGCTGCATGACCGGGCAAGTTGAATCTCTTCATTCCACACATCATCACAAGCACGAAGCAGGTGCTCATGTCATTGACTACGCCCGAGGATTTGGCAACACAGTGAAAGAAGGCATCAAAAGAACAACTCACTGGGCTGCCCATTATTTCACCAACAAGAAGTCCTACTATCCTGTGCCATCCAATTCAGTTAGGTTTTGGGACATCCCTTTTCTGCCACCTTTACCAACTGTTTATATGTCAGACGAGAACCAGGAATACATGAGAGAATGGGCACGTGATAACGGGAAAAGTGTGCATCAGAGGACTGTTCGACAGGAAACCGAATATGTTTACATATAAAATTAATTTTATATTGTGCGTGCGAAGCACAGACTACACAAACAAGATCAGAATGTTTTGAAATGATTGAAATATTTTATTTCACGAACAGCAACTTGCTTTAAAATAAAACTCAAACCAGTTCGAACATATTGGCCGAATATTTAAACGACATCTAAAAAGTTAGTCAATGAGGTCTAAATAAACTTATAAGCAGGTCAGTCTATTAAAGTCGCTAAATGTTATTTTAGTCTGTGTTTATATACACCTTCTAATTATAAACAGGGTTTACTGTACGGTTAATATAGTTAGGTTGGCCAGTCAGTTTGAAATCGTATTAGGCCATGGTTTTGTTAAACCCTGTGTAAACCTTGTTTTTAAAAATATTCGGCCCATAAAGTTGGCGATTATGTGATTAGTGATTAAAGACTTTTCGTTTGAGTTTGGAGTGAATATGAAATACACCGGCTTGTGTGAATGCCGCGCGGAATCTATTGTTCTGTTTCGAGAAATAAATCGTTTCCTCAAAATCCCTATTCGAGTCAGACTCAAAACTCAAAACTCGATTCTCAAAAACATAGAGGACGAGACTGTCAACTTACATTTACCCAGTTCTACATTTACCCGGTACTACTGCATATTTCTATGTTAATTAATTGATTTTCTTTTCCATTCACGAGTTGGCACATAGTACCTTTGATTTGACTTACACTCATCCAAGTTACCTAAATACATGTAATCAGAATAATAATGAGGAATGAAATGCACCAATAGCAACATATAGTGACACGTAAACAATCTTGTCGCCTGACGAAGACTAGCCGTAAAGGGTCGTGAAGCAGTCAAAACGTTTCGGGAGGTAAACAATTCATCTATGCTTTAACTGTTGAGAGGTTGTGTTAAGACTGTTAAAGATATGCCTGCAAGACCCAAAGAGGCCTGACAGAGCTGTTGGGATTGAGACGAAAACTCAAAGAGCCAAATTCGGAGAATACACAGTCTAAACAGACTAAACAGGTTGACGATGTGAAAATATTAATCCATGAATTTCTTTTTTATTTTGACGTGAAACGTGATTGCCTCGATTTCGTCCGATTTTTGCGTGAACGTGAATGAATTTTGGATATTATTTGTGACGCGTGAAAAGGCCCAATATTTTTATGTGATTGAATTTTGCAATGGGGTATAGGGGACCCTCCTCTGTTGTCCACTTGGTTACAGAGGATTACGGAGGTGAAGAGGTGAGAAATCGAGTTATATATAAGCTTAAAACTTGTTATACAACACCACACATGGCATTCGGGGTGATACACTGCCCGTGGGGGGGACTCCCATATGAAAGTGACGGTGATGCTCGTCGGAAATTTTGAATTGAACCCCTAAAGGAGACCAATCTAGGCGTGGCTCAAGCTTTATTTGACCCCTAAAAGATACCATTTTAAAAGAGACAGACAAACATGAGTTATAGTGACTTTAAAAGTTGCAATAGATTTCCGTCATCGGAGACTACAGATACAGTATGGCGGTGTTTTTTTAAAATTTATTCTTGTAACCCTAAACGATACCTTAATGGCTAAAAATATCAGCCTTCCGTCCTGAACACCCTAAAAGATACCAAAATCTGTAATTTACACCCCTAAGCGAGACGACGAGCATCCCCATCACTTTCATATGGGAGTCCCCTCCCGGGATACACTGGCATGTGATACATCAAGCCATCGAGTGATGTTTTTTATTTAGTAATATTATTATGAATCGGTTGATTGATGTATTATTTATATGTAAAATTATTTATTGATTTCGGTAGACAAGTTTTAATCGATGAACTTTGATAAGGAGAATATTTTAATAAAAGTGTTGTAATACCGGAGGACGCCACCCCGCTGATTTTTGTTTGTTTGTTCGTTTGTTTGTTTGTTTTTGCGGAAATCAGTCACTATTGTACAGTTGAAAGTTTCCACAGAAGGACTGGCAGATTTAACATCCCATTTTTAACGAGTGAATGCTTAGCATGAACGAAGTTATAGCGTATAGCGGACAAATTTCACTCGCTCCCTCGGTCGATGGCCACAAGTTGTAAACAATAATGTATGCGTAGTGCGGTAATTTATGCATTATCAGTAAACAAAATGGCGTCTGGCGCGGATCTCTTCTATTTTTCAACACGGTATTTTCACTCCTACAATTACAATTAGACACCTTTTTGGAGTTCGAAATTGAAAGAAATAACCCTAAATAATACTCGACCGCCCAAAGAGGAGACATTTAGAATATTAAAAGTGAGTCACGTTTGAAGTTCTTCGATCGATTCAAGCTCTGATGAAGACTCAAGCTGTCGAAACTTTTAAAAACCAAGCTGCGGACTTCAAGACTTAGGAAAACACTTAAGTATGTTAAATGTTGTATCTTCTTTATACCAAGTGTATGAATAAAATCTAATTTATCTGAATCATTCTATATTTTCTTTTGTACCACTATGGAATTCTATGATATTTTCTTTTGCTTGCGTCTGAACTATAAAAACCCTTCAATGCTTTTTTTCCAGCGTATATATTTAAAGCGAACTGATATTAGTACGTGTGTTTCTCATACTTGCGGGGGGGGGGGGGGGGAACGTGCCTCCACCGGGATTCGATCTCACGACCTTCGATATGCAAGATTCCTTTTTGACTCACGGGGGACACCCACGGGAGCGACAGAGGCCCTGTACTTTTGCTCCGCTGAACGAATGAACGACTATCGCGGGCTCAAATGAGATTCACCGAGGACACCGAGTTGCTGTTGTTTTGAGCTGGAAGTGGCTTGATTTACTCACCAAAGGACTGGTTTCAGTGGCTATGTTCATCTTTTCTATTCATGGATCTATTTAGACGCTCTACAGTGTTTTTTGGCTCACCCCCATATTTCCTTGGCGCTGGCGAATGGACTCGCATCGTTTGTTGAGTTATTTCTTTTATTTAAGTCTTACCTCAGCTAGTCAGCGCGATGGACGATGTTATCATATGCATGTATGTTATTTTAGTTGCATGAATGGTTGAAATAATTGTAAAATATTATTATCGGAGCGACTGTGTGAGGAAGCGTTGCGTGACGGGGGACAAAAAACTAAGATTTACCTGTCATTTTCATATGTTTTTTTAATAGGAGAGCAAACCCATTTTTGATAATTTAACTGTAGCTAATTTTAGTCCAAGAATTACAACTTCATAGATAACTGAAGTATTTTTCTTTCCAAGAGTTTCGTGTATGACAGAACTGAAGACGAATGAATGTTTACATATACAATTAATTTTATATTGTGCGTGCGAAGCACAGACTACACAAACAAGATCAGAATGTTTTGAAATGATTGAAATATTTTATTTCACGAACAGCAACATGCTTTAAAATAAAACTCAAACCAGTTCGAACAAATTGGCCGAATATTTAAACGACGTCTAAAAAGTTAGTTAATGAGGTCTAAATCAACTTATAAGCAGGTCAGTCTAAGTCGCTAAATGTTTTTTTAGTCTGTGTTTATATACACCTTCTAAACAGGGTTAACGTTTACTGTACGGTTATGAGCTTAAATATATACATTTAGGTTGGCCAGTCAGTTTAAAATCGTATTAGGCCATGGCTTTGTTAAACCCTGTGTAGACCTTGTTTTTAAAAATATTCGGCCCATAAAGTTGGCGATTATCGCCCGGGGATTATCGAATATCCGATGAGTACGATTAAAGACTTTTCGTTTGAGTTTCCCTCCCGACCAACACTGATTTGGACGTGAATACGAAATACACCGGCTTGCGTGAATGCCGCGCGGAATCTTATTGTTCTGTTTCGAGGAATAAATCGAGACTCAAAACTCGAAACTCGATTCTCAAAAACATCGAGGACGAGACTGTCAACTTACATTTACCCGGTACTACTGCATATTTCTATGTTAATTAATTTCTTTACTCTTCCATTCACGAGTTGGCACATAGTGCCTTTGATTATTGTAATATATGAGAGTGTATTTGATTCAAAACTACTAAAGTGAAAATAAAAATAAAAGATTTTTATTTTTATTAAGGAGAGGCCACCTGACTGTTGGATAGCCCTCTGAATAGTTGTTGGCTTAGGAAGTTTCGGGAATGTTGCAAACACAATAACATGATAATTGTTGACATGGTAACATTATTCACCGAGTAGAACTGCTTTTTTTCTTTTTCCATACTAATAGTCAATAGATGATCATGACCCCAGGAGTGACACAGCTAACTCTCAAAGTGATAGTGAAAGTCAAAGTCACAACTCCAGCGTGATGATCATCAAAGCGCTATTGTTGAGTCAAGCTCCGATGGAGACTGAGAGGAAATTTGAAACGGTGTATTGCCTGAGATGTTGACAAGAGATATAGAAAACCCCAGCCACTACCCGAGGCTCAAGCCCATCCAACATCACTTCAAGAAGTGAATTCCCTTATCTTCTGGTTTGTTTATTTTCTGCTCATCTGGCAAGCGACTTGCCACTTAAGCGATAATGGTTTGGCTTGGTTGATAAGGTTCCTTGTCTCGTGGCTTAAAGTGCCTATAACCCCCAAAACTTTTTTTTGTTCTAAAAAATCTACACATTTTTCTGAGCAGAACGCCGAAAAGAAAAATCTTTTGGTTGAAACCGCGATTTTTTATGAATTTTCAAAGTCTCGGAAAATCGCATTATTTAAAAACATGACCGAGTAGCAGAACCATCTGAAATTACTGGATCTAGCCCGATTCGTGACGTCATTCCAGGCCATCAATCGATCGCTAGCCTTGAGTTGTGTCTTCGTTCTGAGCTAGAAATGCGTGCAAAATTGAGCCGAGCCGTTCTTTGCCGTTGCCGTTGCTCTTAGCACTTCAGAGATGAAGATTTCATGGTCAAGTTTTCTGGGTTGATCGATCGGCGAGTCTGCAGCGAAGATTGAGTAAAGATGAAATTAGAGTTGACAGGACTTCAATTTGCTTCGTTCGGGTTCCAGAATTTTCGTAGAATTCAAGGTAATAATTTATTCTTGCTGAACCAAAATATTATCTTTGTTAAGATGCATTAAGCGATTGCTCAGTCTGTTTATACAGTGTTTATACTACGCGAACAATCCGGCGACACATTTCATTTGTTTATACTTCAGTTACTGATCTGGCGACATCAAAGGAGGACAGATTCTCACCGAAAAAAATCGACATCTTCGGGCTTTAGCATTATTTCCTGAAACTGCTAAGCTAAATCATTTAAAAGCAAAGTAAGATATTCCCAATCGAATCGTAACTTCGAACAGAAGCTTCAGAAGATTACTGTCTGAATAGCGCACGGCTTCCGTATACGTACGAGTATCCACTGCAAATAATTCATACATGAGTCCAGACTTTCGTTCTAGAACTTCCATGCAAATACTTAAGCCAATTCAGTATTTTCCATCGTTGTTTAAACCTGTGAAGCGATTCTGTTCATTCAATTCAGCTGTGTGTGCCGTGTGAATGTCATAATTTCCCTGTTGAGCGACACCGCGTGGACTGGTTGTTTATTTCGGCTCGCGGACGGTCTCTCAAGCAATTTATATGATAATCTTTCCCTACCTAATTCATAATATTATATTTTTAACACAAGTTTTAAGAAATTATTTTTTCAAGTATTCAAGCTACTTTAGTCTCGTGTTTGTAGAAGTGTCTTTCACGGACGGGAGGTTGCGTGACATTTATGTGAGTTCGGCTCGATACAAAGCGTATAGACATAGCGAATTTGTAGTCCGAATCAATTCCACAGCTCTCGTAAAAAATAGCGTAATGCATTAAACAAACGTATAAATATTTCAGGTTACCCAGAAAAAAGTTATTACATTGACATTCTACGAAAATTCTGTAATACCCCATCAAGATCAATTCCTCTGCTTTCCAGTTCAAAACTGGCGCCAATGGCCTGGAATGACGTCACTAGTCTCAGTCTCCCTTTGACTCGGCCATGGGGAAAACAACCCTCACTTTGACGGCCCATAGAAAATTGCCGTTTTAACCAAAACAAATTTTTTTACGGAATTTTGCTTAGTATAATATAAACATTCATTTGGGGCAAAAATAATTTTTGGGGTTATAGGCACTTTAAAGTTCTTGGTATTGAAGTATCCAATGAAGTCTTTGAGAAGCTAATTTTAAGCTTTCCTGGATCGTTATATCTTGTGAGAAAATTTCTGAATTTGGATCGAGACGAATTTAATACGTTTGTGGTCTGCCCGAAGTGCACAAAGCTGTACAAATATGACTCTTGTCTTACCATGATCAACAATCGACAAGTGGCAAAGAAATGTAGCAACACTTACTACTTAAGAGGAAAGAGAATGACTTGCAATGCCACAATAGTGACAAAAGTTATTCTCCAAAATGGTAAATCGTGTTTCTATCCAATCAAGTACTATTGTAGCAATAGCATTATTGACAAACTAGAGAAATTTATTTTGCGGAAAAACTTCGCCTCCAGTTGTGAGTTATGGAGAAACCGTAGCATAGGGGAAGATATGCTGGCTGAAGGAGAATCCCGTGGGACCTGGAAAAACCTAAAACAACTGCTTGGCACTGGCTCCAAGAGTACCGGCGTTGCCGCGCGTACAGCGAATGAAGCGAAAGACAAGTGTAACATTTTCAATCGCTTTTTTGTCTCTTGTGCGGAAGACCTAAGGTCGGCGTACCGGTCGAACGGGCAATCATTTTACAAATGGTTGCCTCAACTGAAACACTCAGAAAGTTTTAAACTACGAAACATCACCATATCGGAAGTTTGAAAGGCGCTTAAAGAATTAAAATTAAAGAAGGCTACTGGCGTTGATGGCATTCCATCTCGTCTACTTAAGGACAGAGCAGACGCCCTGGCTTCTCCATTGTCTGTCATCTTTAATATGACTATCAAACAAAACGTGATCCCTGTGGAATGGAAAAAGGCGAAGGTGACCCCGCTTCACAAGTCAGGTGCAAAGGACGACCCAAAAAATTACCGCCCCATATCCGTATTGCCTGTGGTATCGAAAGTGCTCGAGCGGTTAATCCACAGACAACTTGCAGGTTATTTTGACGAACATAACTTGCTCTGCAAGGCACAATCCGGCTTTAGAAGAAAGCATTCAACTGAGACGGCCGTCACCTACTTCACCGATGAGATTCTCATGAATATGGATAAAGGCCTGGTTACTGGTTCCGTGTTTATCGACCTGGCTAAGGCTTTCGACACGGTTGACCATGACATATTGATTTGTAAATTGAAGCACTATGGCGTATGCGATGAAAGTCTCCCGTGGTTTAAGAACTATTTTTCGGGAAGAAAGCAGTTTGTGTGCATTGACTCCCAAACATCTGAAGAGCTTGACATTACATCTGGCGTGCCACAAGGGTCCATCCTCGGACCCCTGCTGTTCATTGCTTACATTAATGACTTACCGCGCTGCGTGAAACACTGCTCAGTGAACATGTACGCTGATGACACAGCTTTATATCTTGGTGGACCAGCTGTACATACTTTAAATTATTACATCAACCAAGACCTTGAGTGTTTATCTGAGTGGCTAGAGGACAATAACCTTGTTCTGAATCAAAAACTAAGTGCTTGTTATTTACATCTCAAAGGCACAAAGAACGCGCTTGTAATCTAAGCCTGAATCTTTTCGGGAAGGGTAAATCTTGTGTTACTACTTTCAAATACCTAGGCGTAGTGTTTGATGACTTGGAAGGCTCACACGGACTATGTGTGTAAAAAGGTGGCGATTAGAGTTAGTATTCTAGGCCGTGTTAGAGGTTTTGTGACAAAAAAGGCATCAATACTTGTTTATAATACAATAATTCTTCCTATATTTGATTATTGCGATATCGCATGGAGTAGTCTACTACAACAAGACCAGGATAGACTACAGCGCCTACAAAATAGCTCTCCCCGGATAATCGCACGTTGCGCACGCTCCTCCGAGGCAATGGGGTATTTACAATGGTCGACTCTCTCAAGCAGGCGCTCCTACCATAAGGCTAAACTTGTTTTTCGTTGTCTTCATTCTTTAGTTCCGAGCTACTTTATATCATATTTTACTAGATTTAGCAATATACATAATTATACCACAAGACAGAGCATTAGGTTATCCCTACCAAAGGTTAAATTAAATTCTGGTAAAAATACCTTTATTTTTAGTGGCGCGAAAATTTTTAACGAACTCCCTGTAAATATAGTAAACGCCGATAATATACAGACTTTCTGCCGCCTAGCAAAACATTTCTTTTTAGCGAAGAATGAGCTGATCGTTATGGTTGGGGAAATTTTGTTAGTTTATAGGTGTTTATAACTTTTCTTGGAAATTCCGCTGACCAGCGCATAATGCCTGGGAAATCACAACACTAAACAACACTGCGGGCGCAATATTTGGTAGTTATTGGGGGTCGGGTGGGTCGGGGTAGTAGCCCGATCGCACAGGAAAACAAAATGGCGGATTGCTTATGATTTTTCAGGACGGTATTTCTCTGAATTTTCTCGTCTTACACATTTAAAAGATAGATCTTTTAGGAGTTCCGATGCCAACAAACGCATACATTCTGCAATTCTTTCGTTCCTCGGTTTGAGAAATGTTTCTTTCACGAATTTACATCATGTTTCTTTATACAACTTCATTGAAGCACCGGGAACAGGACGGTTCCAGCAGGGAATATTTTAGGCAAACTACGCACATTGCTGCGTTCAACTGATCTTTGGTAAGTACGGTAAATGTTATTTCTAAGTTTGATTTATAACAGAAATTAATTAAGCTAGCTTATTGTTTAACTGAACTAATCTTTTGATTCCAATTCCAATATAAAAAGTATTTAAACTTTTGTAATTTGGCATTCGAAGGTGTACAATTCGATCGATCGATCATCGATCGATAGGCTTTGAACCGAAAACAAATAAAATGTAATGTATTTGAATAAGCTTAAATATTTTGGCTGCACCTTTATGCTTGTTATTGTGTAGACCTTAAGTTTATTCATAGTTTATTTTCCGTGTAGAAAAGCAGGCTTCATTGATCTGAGGCTTGTGTTTATAATAGCACATATTATTTTAAATTTCTTTGATGGATTTTTCTACTATAGTTGTATTAAGTTATATTGTATGAATAAAGTCCCCATCTAAATCAGTCTATAAACACAAAACATTCATTACCTCTATTACACATACTTATGAATTGTAGATAATATTAATTTTGCACTAAGACGCCCATGCACCTTCACATCTAAAGCCTGGTTTTTACTTGGCACACAAGTGCAAGTGTTCAATAGTCCATTTTACAGTTGTGTGCTTAGAATCCAGGCCTTTGAACAGAAGTGAGGCTGGAGGTGACTTTGTTGTGATACAAACCTTCCTTCTTTTCAAATGTAAATTATTCTATTCTTATGTAAACTAGTTTCTGATCTCTATCATCTCATGGTCACCCCTAACCTCGCTTTCATACAGAGGCTTGGTTACATTTCACAGAACTGTAAAATGGTCTATTACATGTAAACTGAGAAGCACAAGGATGAAAACTTTTTGATTGTTCTACTTGCTCTTGCATTTCAAATCGGATCAAATTCCCCCACCTTTGACAAATTATATGGCGTGCGACAAATGCAGACTGCAGACTAAATTATATCCCTATAAGTATACTTATTATTATTATTATTACTTGGTTGTGTATTTATGAATCATTGATTGGCAAGTCAAATTCCAGAGGGTGGGAACAGCAATGGAGGTCAAATGCCCCTTATATGCCCAGCCATCCCCCTCCCCTTCATTAATAGGTTCATACATAAATACCAGAGTCAAACCAGAAATTGAAAATAATACTAATCAATAATTATTTCAAAGCTATTGTGTTTTGGTATGCAATAGTGGAACCTATAGACACATTGGAGCTTCAAAATAATTCCATTTTGTCAGATTTAAGCTGTTTCCTAATATATACAGTGGAATCCCCATTTATCAAGCCTCCAATTCAAGGGATTTCACTGAGAAGGGCCAACAACTGCATTCAATGAATGTCATTAATATCAATTACATTCTGAGCTGGCTCATAAGAGCCTTTGATTTATCATAACTTCTTAGTAACGTATTTTTTAGCCTCTTATAGTAATTAGTTTTGTATTTCTTATCATAGCATTTTTTATCTTATTGTAATTAGTATAGTAATTTTTTAAATCTTCTTAAATTGTAATATAATGTATTTTTTAGACGCAGGGCCCCTATGGATACCAGCCTAGAGCTGAATGGGCCACCCTGCTTAAATAAAGATTACTTACTTACTTACTTACTTACTGACGTCTACGATGGAAATTTGTGGAAAGAATTTCAAAGTGTTGATGGAGCAGCATTCCTGGAGAAACCGCGAAATTATGGGTTTATGTTGAACTTTGATTTCTTTCAACCGATGAAACATCAGAAGGATTATTCGGTGGGAGTATTTTACTTGGCGACTTTAAATTTGCCTAGAAGTGAACGATTCAAATAGGAAAACATTATTGTCATAGGTATTGTTCCTTCACTTGACCGGGAACCTAAAGACCTGAACGAATTCTTAGAACCGGCTGTGGATGAGCTGAAGGCCTTGTGGAAAGGGGTTCGGCTGAAGTCTAGTCCAAGTAGGATCCCTTTAACATTCCGCGCTGCAGTTATGAGTGTATCCTCAGACATTCCTGCCACCAGAAAGATCTGCGGGTTTAAGAGTCATTCGGTAGTACTTGGATGTTCCCGTTGCTTGAAGAAGTTTTCCGGTAGTTTTGGAGAGAAGAGGGATTATTCTGGATTCGACAGAAACTTGTGGAAGTCCCATACTAATCAAGATTATCGTCGGGAGGCTCTTAAAATAAGTCAGTGCAAAACTAATGCCGGACGCAATTCGCTGGGCCAAAAAAGCGGTATCACTCACTACAGTGTGTTACTTAAGCTTGACTACTTTGATGTAATTAGATTTTGTACCATTGATCCTATGCACAATCTTTTTCTTGGTACAGCGAAAAAAATGTTCAAAATTTGGACCGATTTAAAGCTATTTTCACCGAGCCAGCTTAAAGAAATCGAGCACAGGATTAAGTCCATAGAAGTTCCGAGTGATATTGGATGACTGCCTATGAGAATAACCAGCAATTCTGGTTCCTATACGGCGGAGCAGTGGAAAAATTGGACGCTGATTTATTCAATATATTGCCTGAAAGACATATTACTGGAAGAGCATTTTTGGTGTTGGCAAACGTTTGTTTTAGCATGCAAGTATTATTGCCAATTGGCGATTTCGAAAACTGACCTGAACATAGCTGACGGATTAATTCTCAAATTCTGCAGATCCGTGGAATCTTTGTACGGGAAAGACGTAATCAACCCAAATATGCACCTGCATAACCATTTGAAAGAAGTCATACTTGACCATGGACCGGTAACAAGCTTTTGGTGCTTTAGCTTTGAACGTTTTAACGGTATTTCAAACAACTGTCACTCAAACAACTGTCACTCACACTGCACTGATGTACAAATATTTAAAAGATCTTGTATAAAAGCCTAATAAAAGTCCATTTTAGTTCATCCAAAACAGTTTTTTTAATAAGTTATCCAAAATAGATTATTGATATCAGTTTGTTATTATTTTATTATTTATTAATTATTTATCATTTAAGTTGTTAAAGAATAGTGTGTCAGAAAAAAAAACTGTGCATGACCTACAAACTGTTAATTTATTACATGCAGGAGTACATTTTCAATCAAAGCAATTTTTAAAAGCGAAAACATCAAAATTCATTAAGTATGTGATGTGGTCACTCGCAATGGCACAGATGCTTAAAAGATCTGACATAAAAGCCGCCACTCGCAAACTGTCCCAAGTATGGAGGGGGAATTGGGACAAAAATGTAATTAAATCGAGTTTGGTGCCATTGGACCATTGTTGCTATATCGTTGGATCGGACATCATTCTATCGGACCGTATATTTCATGTTATTGGATTGGACCGTCATTCTATCGGATGGTATATTTAATGTCATTGGATCAGACCGTCATTCTATCGGACCGTACTGATTTCATGTCGTTGGATCGGACATCATTCTATCGGACCGTATATAATTCATTCGATCATATATTTCATGTCATTGGATTGGACATCATTCTTTCGGACCGTATATAATTCATTCGATTGTATATTTCATGTCATTGGATTGGACATCATTCTATCGGACCGTATATAATTCATTCGATCGTATATTTCATGTCATTGGATTGGACATCATTCTTTCGGACCGTATATAATTCATTCGATTGTATATTTCATGTCATTGGATTGGACATCATTCTATCGGACCGTATATAATTCATTCGATCGTACCGTATGCTGCTATATCGTACCCAGTGAGTGTCAAACTGGTCAGCGGCCTATACTTAAAATTGGCGCGAAATGGACATCACGTGATCTCATGTTCCTTCCGTACTTTTACTTTTCTTGAATGCTGTGCAGTGCTTGTGTTTCTCCGGTCAATTATGGAGTGGGATATGTCTGAGCAAGATCTTCTAGCGAGAACTACTTCCATTTTGCGTAATGCACTAACGGAGCTAGAGAGCTCAGCTGTTAGTAATGCCAGTATCGCCCAAAGTGGCCAAAGTGTTGCCCCATCGAATGCTGAATCTTCCACCCGAACATGAGCCTCCGAAGTATATGATAGTCGAAGAATTGCAACACCATAACAATGGAGTAAGGAACCGAATGTACATCATTTACTGGTTGATTCTCCTCCATGTTGTCCATGTTTGTTCTGCGGGATATCAATGATCATCAATTTTCCCAGGCTCTCTCAATTTTCCAAGAAAATTCACCTTCTGGCTTACAGTGGCTCTCAAAATCACAAGATAGGTGGTAATATAGCACTGGGTTGCCCACCCTCGATAAATGCACAATTCAAAGTTCTGTGTCTGTTATTTCCACATGTCTGAAGCAGTCCCACACAGCGGCATCCTTCTCTGAGCCAAGCGCTAGAACTCAGAAATCCTGTAACGGAAGCCTCCGTAGAATTCAGGTAATCTTAAAAATATATTTTTTAGATTTGAGATAGAGATTTGTCAAGTTTAGACTACAAGCAGTTCCTTATTTTCAGGGATAGTCGAGTGGGAAAGCACGGGAGCGCGCCGGCGAAAATCACCTCGAGGAGATAGCCAGAGTGGTTGACCTTTCACGGCCTAGTGATTTTGAGGTGTCAATTACATCCAACAAAATTCTTGAAACGCAACGCTGCCAAATAACGGCTGCATAGGAGACTGCATTTATATCTTAACCTTGTTGACCAAAATCAATGTAACCTTTTTAGAAATAAACCTGTTAGCGTAAACCTGTTTAATATTTAGCAAGTTTTATTCATAAAATTATTTATTCTTTGTTGTCACCTTATAAGCTGCCTTCAAAAGACCTACTTTACCAAATAATGTACATATGTATGTACATTCGAAACACACTTGAAGCAAACTACGCAATAGAGAACAGCGAATTTAATGCCACGAACTGTAGGAGTCGTGTTAGGCCTGTCACACCTTATACCAGCACTCATCAAGTAACAGAGTGGAGAGCAAAAATATGCATTCATATTTTAGCATCAACCCCACTTAAAGAGGGGTTTGCAAGAAGACTCATGTGTGTTCCAGTCAACTTAACTCCATGTTCAAAATAAAGTATAGAGTGCTCAGAAAGCTAGAAACAACGCCGTAAAGAACATGTTAAAGCTTCAATCACAAACGGATCGAAAAATACATTACACCATTGGCTAACTGAGACTCAAGTGTATTAAGGCTTGACCAGGGCATGAAAACGAGGCTAATTCACTTTTTCCTCATTTTCTGGATGTACATTTTAGATAATCGAATGAAACTTCCCAAGATTGTAAAAGGCAATAAAAGAAAGTGTCTGGGTTAATTTCGTTGCCATAGTGACTATTGTTCCATATTTATGTAATATAATATCCCTGTAAATGTATGCTATTTATTTTTGAAAACGGGGAACATTAAAACGATTTATTCAAACCTAATTTTGCCATGAAATCAAAGGTAAATGCATGATGTGCACAGATCCGCCTTTTAAGGATGGCCGCATTTGCTTACAGTTAGTTATATATGGCGCGAAAGTAAGAGTGTTTATTTCAACTCCCATTTTTGTTTAATTCCATTTATTAATAGCTTGTTGTCTCATGTTAAAAGGAGGTTTTGTAAAGAAAAATACCTACATTTTCAAAATATGTTTGTTTCTCGACCATAAGTGATGCATAACAACTCCCCGTTTAGCAAAATTGGTCTTCCTCGAGTGCACTTCACAACACGACGCCATTTTGCTTTTTTCACCGTGTGGGGACTGGTACCACCGGGCAAAAATTCGCTCTACCCTACTCCACAGGCAAGCAAAACGCTGTTTTCTTGCCTTCAGTTGTCTCCCCTGAGGCCAAATTGTCATCAATTTCAAGATGGCAGACGAAAATCATCAGTTTAAGATGCATTTGAAGTGAAATAATTGAGAAAATTAAAGTGGCAAAGTTACTTTACGGCGCAGTTTCTTGTACCTGTATACCTGTTTGTATTAATTTTGAGATGAATCTGTTGGAGTTCTTTGGTTTTAGGGCATTTTTCATCTTAAATAGACGAACTGTGCACACCTTTGCAAACAGTGGCTTGCGTCCATTAAAACATTTTCTCCTCTCTCAATAAATTTGTTCGTTTGAGTTTGGGCGCCAAATATGCATTACCATAAAATACTTCGTATCAGTTTACAATTTTCATATCAGTATTTTCCCTGTAGCGGATAATAGCGAGCTCTACGTTTCCACTTTAAAACTACAAACAAACGTCCTACAAAGATGACCTTAAGGGCCGAATGTGCTTGGGCTAGAGTTTGTATTCGACAAACCAAAGAGTTGTGTTCCTGGCTTGAAGAAGGCTCCCGGTGAAGGCAGTGCAAAATTTGGCGCCAGAGTATTAACAGAAAGACACAAACTTTATTCTGAACATTTTAACGAGTATCCACGGTTTAGTCTTAGCCAATATGATTTCAACCGTGTCTGCAAGGTAATCGATGAAAAGGTTTCTAATTGGAGGAACAAAGGAGACAAGGAGACCTATTTATCAACATTTTCAGGGGCAAACTGGAGTGAAGGCAAGAACATAACCAAGGAAATGAAAAAAGCGCATACATTATCGAACTGTAAGGCCTGCACATTGTTCAACTCAAACCTACAAGCTACTTTTCCAGTTAGCAAGAAGTGCCAGACAGTAAGAAAGGGCCCCCTCAGTGAAATTCAAGCAGATGCCAGCAGGCACACAGCTCAGAATGGCCCCGCAAAGGTGACAAATAAACAACTCAAGATGGTTGGACATGCAATTTATTCCACATATGATGAGAAATGTAAAGAGAACTTTGGAAAGTCACTCAGTGACATTCTGACCCTTGTTCCTGAAGCAGGCCTTGAAAGGAAACTTTCGCCTGTGGAAAAAAGAAAATTGAAACGAGATCAGCAAAGGCAAATGAAAACTGACTTTGAGAACAATATGAATGAGAATGACATTGAAGAGCATTTGAGTTCAAGGCAATCCTTCATGGCCAGGCAACATCACAGACTGGCTCAGTCATTTGAAACAATACAACAGGCAGCTGAAAGAGCAAGAACAACACCCCCCAAAATAAAAGAGAGGTCTCATGCCCCAGCAACAGAAAACATCGTAGGAGACTTGGATCAGCTCCTAACAGATGTACAATCCTGGCCTAATGGTCCCATAAACTGGTCTGAGAAAGCCAGGATGTACCACATTAGAACACAAGGCCAAGACTCAACACCCCCCAATGGAGGCCAAATCATCCAATCGTTTCTAAAAGAGAAAGAAGTGGACATAACCCACTTTGGCTCTGCAGCTAACCAGAAAGGTACATGCACAAGTCTAATGAATTATATAGGGCATTAAAATATGCTTTCATTTGACATTACAACTTTGGAAATTCAGTGGAATATGAAATTTAAAAAAAAAATGACTCAAAGAAACCATGATCAAAAGATCAGTACTAATAAAAAATAATAAAAACCCCCATAAAAATCCACTTTTGGGAGTGCAGACAGTTCCTGTTAAGTAGAATTTGGTAAACATACAAGGAACTAAACCATTACAATTTGGGTTGCTCTCTTTAGCTGAAACACTGTCAAGTCAAATATGCATACAATCCTTAAATATAAATAACATTTTGTCAAATTTTAAAACTTACAGGATTCCGTGTACGGCGATCCATTAAAAAACAGAGAGGAGGGGCAGTATCCGTTGCAGTGTCACGTACCAATGCAAAGATCAGAGAAAGCATCAAAAGCCAGATTGAAAATGGCACATATAATATTGGCGTTCCTGTGGTGGAAGCAGAGATTTCAAAATTAGCAGTCAGCAATGAAGGCCAAGTGATACAAAAGAAGATTGATGTCCAGGCCAGAAAAATCCCTTTCCAAGATATCAGGAAAGAGGCTCTGACCAGAAACAAGAGTCTACTGAAAATCAGGGACGACAGCTACTACAACGATTTAGCTAAAGATGAGCTAACTACAGAACTTAAAAAAATTCATGAAGAAATCAGTGATGACATTGACCAAATGAAAAACTGTCTGAAGAAATATCAGCGTCAAAGGCACTGGCTTCTCTGGCATGACCACTCAACTCTTGCAAACTATGGTCACATGCTATTTTGCCTCCGAGAACTTTACGATCCTGCCATACACATGACAAGACAAGAAATGTTGGAGAATACAGGGAGGGACATTGATGTACAAGCTACAGTGGAGGAGCCACAACTGTACATTTTAGGGCAAAGTAGATCGACAGTCGAAGACCAGATGAGATTTATTCCAACGCGCCAAGAAGATCTCAGAGATTTGGAGAACCCCACAATGACAGAATCCGGTGTTGAAGTGTGGGATGTTATGCGCTTCATGAATGGAGATAATCCAGCAGTTGAGATGGAGGATGGCACCCAGCATGGGGGGAACTATGGTTGCTCAGGCTGTGATGGCAACATCCATTCCAGCCATGATCTTGAGTACACCCTCCAGAGGAAATATAAAACACTGGAAATCAAGAGGAAATTGGTTCTTTCTGGTCCTGTTGGAAGAAAAGGAAGCTTGCATCCATTCAAGGATATGAAAGTGAATGACCTGAAAACAGAGCTACAAGCAAGGGGAAGATCTGGTGAGGGCAAGAAAGACGATTTGCAGAAAGAATTGTTCACCATGCTTGGAGGAACAACAAGACTTCCAGCACTTCTTAACACAAGTGATGTTTCTGCTGAACTGAATATTGAGAGGTACGAAGTTTTGTTTTTTGAGGCCCTCCACTGTTCAATGAATCACATCAAGAATGTATTGCAAGAACTACAACACCACATCACTGACATTGACACACTCATTAAACTTAAGGAGATTCTCTCAATCCAGTACAGCAAAGACAAACTAAGGGGGGTTGACTACCGAAAGACATTAATCTTTGTCACCATTGCTCTTTATCCGATTGCCAATCGTGAAATTAGGCTTCTCCTTGTAACCCTATGTGAAATGATCAAAATCTTCTATGCACAAGATGAAGCAAGATCACCAAAGATGATCCTTCGCCTTCATAATCTCTGCTGGAGACATGCAATCCAATGCCGGAAAGTGTTGACGCCACCACAAGCCCTCACTTACAGAAAGCTGTTTGGGTTGTACTTTCACAGCATCACAGCACACTCCAGTCAATTGCTCCGAGTAGCTTCGCACAGATCCACCAATGCAGAGATGTTCGAAAGACTGTTTGAGAAGCTCTCGGACATAACAATGAAAACCTGGAGCAAGAGAATTGAAGATTTGCCGAGAAATGCAATCCTACACATAGAAGCAGAGTCCAAGTACAAAGCTGGTGAGATGAACTGCATTATCAAGGAGGAAAGGGAGATCAGCAAAATGGCAAAATCTCTCCCCAAATTGGAGAACACTGTCATTCAGAAGACTGAGCTTGAGAAGTATGCTGGTGACTGGGCTGCTCATTTAAAGCTTATTTCAGATTTTCTAAAGCCAGGGGAAGGAGTGTGGTGGAAGGAGACAGAGGATTGTATAGAATTATTTGACGGACCAGATGAACCATGCTTTAGAGAAGAGGGACCACAGCTGCACCATTTCCGTTCCACTTCCATAAGCAGAGAGCAAGAGCTTCTACATGCCTGCTGGAATAAATGCCTACAAGACAACATCAAGATTCCTGCAACAAAATTAAGAAATGATAGTGGCACATGGCACAGACCGCCAACATGCTGTGCAGTTCAGACAGTGCAGGAAGATCTCAGTGCAGACCAAGATGACAGGCCTAGGGACAGTGAACCACTGACTGACTTTGGTCAAAGGCAAGATTTCTCAGAACACGATGAAAATGAAAATGAACCTGAAGAAGAAGGTGATGATGAAAGAACTGAAGAAGTCACTGACCTTAATAACATCGAAGAACATCCAGTTACATGTACCAGTACTGAACACCCTCAAACCAACAATGAAACACATATGGAGATTGAAAATCTACATGTAACACAGCCAGTGGCAGGCAACAAAAGAAGGAGAGATGAGCAAGAATCTTCATCTCATGATCAAGAGCAGCCACCCAAAATACCAAAATTGGTATCAAAGACATCAAAAGCTTTAGAGGAAGTTCTGGGCACCTGCGAAGATGTTCTGAAATATGACAAAGTTAAACAGAACATTACAAAGAACCCAAAGTCAAGATATCACAGAGACCGTTATGAAATGCATCTTGGCAAAATACAAGTTCTGACACTAAAGGCATACAAAAAAGTCTTCAATGAAATTAAGACCTGGAAAGATCATTTCAAATTATCGAATCAAAGAGAAGCCAGTGAAGATGACCTTAGATCCAGCATACAAATGTCATTAAAGAGAAAACAAATGAGAACTGCTTTAGAGCTGCTAAAACTGTGGAAGATTACTGTTCATCTAAATTAACCCTTCACTGTTTATGAAGGCTTTACAGTGTACATATATATATAGTTCCAAATCAGTAGACACATTAGAATTTTTTTACTTATAGAGGAAGGTTAAACTGCAAAACTCTTTAGCCTAAAACAATATGTAAGTCTGAACGCACACATCGCTTTAAAAAATGTATATTTATTATATTATTATTATTATTAGTCCAGAAAAAGTTCATGGTTTTACATGTATGAAAAGGGGATTCATTAAAAGACTGATATTTTTAATTTTGTTGCAGAAAAATACTCATTCTACTCCAACATATAGCTAGCAGGGTTGTAATCAGACAAACAGTTAGCACGGTCTGAAACTACTATAAAGGTCATGATGATCTGAGCTACTCAGATTTTTAAAACAACCACAGGCACAGAATAATTTATTTTGTTATTTATGACTGGTTACTCAATTTCTCTGTGGAACCAGTTTCTTCAAAGCTTAATGACAGCCCTGTCAAAGAAAATACAGACAATTACCTTGCATCCTTAAACCGCCATAGCTGTTGGACTCAACCCTTGCCATCCATGAGCAGGCTACTGTGTTGTGAAAAAAAAAAAAATTTTAAGTTGAGATTTATATTCTTGCTTACTTGACTAATTTAATCCTTTTTTGTTTCTAAATCACTTTAAAGTTTAACAGATTTATTAAAAACTGCAAGAGGCACATCAGAGCACCGTTTATAACAGGGCAAAACAGTATGCAAAAGACGGTCATGATCAAAATGTATCTTCTCTACGAAAAAATTACACTTAACCTTCAAACATGTAATGAGAATCTATCACCTCATCTTAAAATAACATGAACAAATCAAAACCAAATCAAATCACAGTGTACCAAGCCCTTGCTTGAAAACCATTAATCATCCAAATATATATATACATAGTGTTTTTCCTTTCATGAGAAAACAGTCCTAAAAGTATGTTGAGTAGTCCAACAACATAATTACAAACTATAAAGGAGAAGGAATTTTCGGCGTCCGCCGTAGTTCCATTCACGATCGGAAATTAGTCACGATAATTTACATTCCCCTAAGAAAGAAAAGGAAAAAAACTTACCTTCGGTTCTCAATCAGTCTTCCAAACATTTTATCAACGATTAGCTGAAAAACGCAATCTTTGTGTCCCTTCAATAAATGAATGTTTCACGAAGCGAGTCCGCCATCTTGGATTCTGTGCCATTTTCAAAGGATTCCCATGAGCCTCGCGGGGGTTTCGGGGCTGGGCGATTTCGGGCTGATGGTCAAGCCTTAAAACACTTGAGGACAGCCAATAAGAACCAGACATTTTCGATCCACCCTATGGGTATATAATAATAATATGTGCTAAGCCGCAGAATGTCTTACCACGTTCTCGCAAATACATGAGTTGCACTAGCAACTTGAGAGAACTGTATACCGGCAACTGATGAGATCCAAATGGAGGATCGAAACCCTGGTCTTGCCTGAACAAAACCATATAGTGGCAAATGCAATACGCGAAACAGTCGAAAGACTGGCGTAAGAAGTCTACATTTAAGCCATGTGGTGCCAGAACGAAGGAGGTCTAATAAGAATATTGAGCTCAGATAAAAGACATAATGCTCGATTGAATTTATGCAAGTGAAGAAATGAGCCTTAGCTAGCCTCATACAAAGAATGTCTCTCTTCTCGAAATGAAATAGCTTCTTGCAAGCTACAGTAATATCTGACAAAATTAGACTGACAAGAATATGATATCCGTGATCAGATCAACAACGAAATCTTGCAACAGATTTTAATCAAACATGCTGGACCCAGCAAAACAATAAATGCAAGAAATCAACGTCTTACATGGACTATTTCATATTCAGTCTATCCAGAGAGAAAATTAAGAGAACATAATCTTGTCTTGCAAAAGAGATGAGCCAAAGCGAAACTTAATTAGCAAAACACGGCAGATTACAGAGGTCAAGTCTAGCTCTACAGGGTACGCGAAAGCCCGACAGGAAAACAATGACCTCTTATAATATTTGCTAGAAAACACAGTCAAAGGCTCTATTCTACTTGAGAATCCTCCTCATAATTTAACATACATTGCCGTTAGAAACACACTTGAAGCAAACTACGCAATAGATAACGGTGAATTTTATGCCACGAACTGTAGGAGTCGTGTTAGGTCTGTCACAACTTATACCATTGGGTGAGTAAGCATGTACCATGCAACATTCACATTTTCCACTCCATGATCTGATCTTACTCTTGATGGCAAACCATGGACATCGGCAACCTCCAGGAACAGGTCAAGGATGGTGTTAGCCTGATTGTTTCCATTGCATCTAAGATACACGATCTTACTAGAAAATCCGTCAATACAACCATTTGTGACAAATTTCCACCTAAAAAGTAAGGTGAACATGATGTACAAGTTAAACAAAAAATCTGCAATATATTGATGTTTGTGAGGTAATAACAAGGTAATAATATATAACAAAAAGTGAATCTCCATTGTCAAAATTATCTTCCATTACCTATTGTCAATTCTGTACAATGCAATTTTCAATTTGCATACCTACCTCGCCAGTTTATGGTGACCATCCACGTGCCAAAGGGATAAAGGTACCCTCACATTGTAAGATCTTCTATGAGTGACACGAATTTGGAGAGCCCTCACAGTAGTGCCTACAATATATGAAGCAGCCATATGAAATTAGGGGTGAAACATTAAATTTTGGAAACTCTGATGCGAATATTAAAATACATGTATTGAATGTCAAGCCTGTATTACCTTCAGGGTCAACTCTCCTCATTGCTTCCCTGATTCTTTCTTCTTGGACTTTGTGGCCCTTTTTTTTGTTTTTTTTTGTTTTGGACTTTTTGGACTTTGTGACTTTGTGGACAGGAGATGGCCCTGCATGGATTTGTACCCATAATTTGGAAAATTATGAAGTATATTCAGAATGAGAGCATCTAATTCTGCTTCATTCATACTTGAATAACTCGCACGAACCGGGATTCCAAATTCTTGGAGTCTTCTGTACACTGTTTTCTCACTGGCTCTAAACATCTTGGCTATGTCAGCATCCTTAAAACCTTTCTCAAGAAAATACTCCAATCGATCTCTGCCAATGTCCAGTTTCGGCCTACCTTTATCCCCAGTTGATCGCTCTCTTGGTATTTTGGTAGTCATAGGAATCCTCACTCGTCATGAGTGACATAATAATAATTTATTGATTTATATAGCGCAAATATCAATTTGAGAATTTTCAAATGTGCTCTTAAAATAAAGTAATATAAGTAACATAGGAAATGAAAATATAACATCAGGTGGCGAGCTTGGAGCAGCGCTTCTTCAAACATTCCTCCCAGCCTCAAAATCAGGGAACATAGCCATTCTACCTTATATAAGATATAATCAAGACCTGTATTCAAATTAAGTCAGCTTATAACATCAACTAATACCGTTTTGATGTTGTTTCCTGTAAGCTCTCATGCCGTTTGATGTTGACCCTCTACGCAGGCCGCCATCTTTAATATACTGCCTGAAAAGCACACTGGGAGACCCACTGGGAGACAATATTTGTAAAATGAACCGCTGACCCGATTATATGAGGTACAATGACATGAACCCCTGACCCGATCCGATAGAATGATGTCCGATCCAATGACATGAAATATACGATCGAATGAATTATATACGGTCCGATAGAATGATGTCCAGTCCAATGACATGAAATATAGGTTCGAATGATGTCCGATCCAATGACATGAAATATACGGTCCGATAGAATGATGTCCGATCCAACGACATGACATCAGTACGGTCCGATAGAATGACGGTCCGATCCAATGACATGAAATATACGGTCCGATAGAATGATGTCCGATCCAACGACATAGCAACAATGGTCCAATGGCACCAAACTCGATTTAATTACATTTTTGTCCCAATTCCCCCTCCATACCCAAGCATAAAGATCTCACATTCTGAAAAGCCTAGAACTCCTAAAGCCATTTTCAATCAAAGCAATTTTTAAAAGCAAAAACATCAAAATTCAATAAGTGTGATGTGGTCACTCGCAATGGCACAGATGCTTAAAAGATCTGACATAAAAGCCGTCACTCGCAAACCGTCCCAAGCATATAGATCTCACATTCTGAAAGGCCTAGCAATCTGAACTCATTTTCATCCTGAAAAATTTAATTTAAAACCAAAATAAATAGTCAAATCCCCCGATCGTAACAGTCACACTTGCTTATTTGTCTGCAACAAAAGCTTAAAAGATCTGACAAAAAAATTGAAACTTGCAAAAACTGTACAACAATTACCATGACGATCTCAGGCACATTCAAACCCTGATCAGTAAAAATCAGAAGCCACAATTTAATACTCAATCAGTAAAACTAAATAGGGTAACTCATTAATGGTTACAGAAGCTATTTCTGTAGCAGAAATGACCCAAACAAATGTCGTGCAATCCCAAATTATATAAAACATAAAATCTCCTGCTTTGAAACCATACAATACTGAAGGAAGTCATCATTGTGAATGTATAACTGAAGTGTTCCATGTTACCTTTCATGTTAACTTATTCATCAGTCTCCAAGGGGGTTTCTCAATAAGTTTATTAGCTTTCTTTTGTTCTGGTGATAGCGTTTGAACGACAGCTACAGGGGATCATGTTTAGCCTTCATTGGCCTAAAAAGTCTGTCCAATGCTGGGTCATTGAGATCCAAGCATCCAGTTTGACTGCGTTGATCAAGCTCCTGGTGTCCATCTTGGCTATTTACAGAGCTGGGTGCTTCAGTTGTGTCGGTTTTGTCGTCCTCCTCACTTGTAGTCATTGCATTTGATTTCAGTTCACTTCTTCTTCATTTCAGATATTGATTCTGTGCAGCTTTATTATGCTTTCCCATTTCTAATTAAATATAAAAAAACATGCAAGATGATCAAGCGAGAAATTAGTAGCTACTAAATCTTCAAGGAAGAAAATCGCTAAGTTGAGTTGTCACTATCACTGGGTATTTTTATCCATCAGGTCTCATTCTCTTCATAAAAGCTAAATATGCACTGCTTGCAGTCTACCACTTGTACCATACAACTGTCTTGAATAACTTTAAAAATAGATATTGTGGCCCTGTGAGACTACCATAGAAATATCTTATATATAGCACTTGAAAGAGCCCCTAAAATAAAGGTACCAGAATTTATTTTTGTGGTACCTAACATTTGATGTTGTATTTTCCAGTTAAAAATCTAAATATCTTGAGCCTTAGTATTACTGACCAGCGACAGGAACGAGAGTGAGGCAAAACAACAGAGAGCCATATTGTAACTGTACAAAAAAATTGCGCGCTGTTTGTAACCACTCTCTTGGACACTCTCTTGAACGTTTGTCTCCTGGGCGCATACATTTTTGTACTGTACTGATTGTACAATTCTGACCGATTGCTTCTCACAACTAGAGGATTACCTCACATCAAGCGTTTATTTCAGCGTAAAAATATGGCAGAGGAGCGAGTCAATTTGCCAGACGACTGTGTGGTGCTGTTAGAACAACTACTCAAGAGCAATCGCGATCTTGCTGCGGAGAATCAAAGGCTCAAACAAGAGCATGAACGCAGCGCTAACAGCCAAGCTGAAGTCCTGCAGCAGATAGAGCAGCGACTGCAAGATCGCGAACGCACAGTGCCTGGAAGACTTGTAGGGCGTCCTCGACGAAGGGACGAAAGGAAAATTGCAGTTCCACCTGCATGTAAAGTAACAAAATTCTGCATTGAAAATTCTACATGTAAGTTTAATGCTTACATACCGTGTATAGATGTAGGCTTAAGTTTATTCTTTGCCCGAGAATTGATGCAGTGGTGCGAATAATATAAATGAGGTACCGTGTTTTGGCGCGCAAATACCATGCATATATTACGGTATTCACTTTCATATCATAATTATGACAGGTTCAAAGGCGTGCAGTTCGAATATTCTTTCGTCTCGCTCAGTAAAAGTAAAGTGAAATTTACAGATGATTTGGCGGAGAAATCCAGTTTTCCTTTTAGCGGTATCGTATTTATCTGGAAAGCGATACTATAAACAATTTACTGGCTATAAAATTATGCATATTATTATGCATAAATTATTCTATTCTAATTAGTTTAGTCTAGCATTAGTTTAGTTTAGCATTATTAGTTTTAATTAGTACTTTTCAAACCTTTGTAAACATGTATATATTCTTAACTATCATTATTTGTAAATTGGCCTGAAAAGCGCTATGGGGAGTGTCCAATAAAATGTATGTATGAATGTATTCTAGGGTATAAATTATATTATCCCGATACGCTATAAAATGTTCGCCTTCGCACTGTCAAGAGGAAATTTTAAATATCACGGTAAAAAACTGGCAAATGTGATCACAGTTCCAATTCAGTCAAAATCCCCTACATTAACTGTTATTTTAGATGTGTTAATTTTCTACCCAGCCAACCAAAATAGTAAAGTAAAATATGCAATTTTTGCAAATTTTATCTGAACTCATGAAAGGAAAAAATCGGATGATGATTAACATTCACTTTGGGGTGTATGTAAAACCCAGAACACCCCCCGGAACACCAAAGGAACACCTCCCCACACCCCGTTGTGTTCCGAGTTTTACATACACCCTCCACTTTGGTTACAAAATTGTTATTTAATTAAGCTTATTATAACATTGAGACAAACAGGCATCAGGATCCCTAACAGCAGTGCCACATCAAAAATCAGTTGATTCATCAAAGATAGAAATATTTCCTTGTGTTTGTTTTGTCGCATTTACACTGAACTATCAAATTGGCGACCACTTACTTTATTGAATGTCGATTACAAGATACTGGCCAAGGTAATTGCAAAACGAATCGAACCAGCATTACAAACTCTTATTCATACAGACCAAACAGGTTTTATGAAGGAGAGATTTATTGGTCAAAATGTCCGGCTACTCAATGATCTGATGGGATACGCAGAAATAAAAAATATTCCTGGCATTTTACTTTTTATTGATTTTCAAAAGGCTTTCGACACTATTGAATGGAAATTCATTGAAAAGTCGATTGAGCTATTTAACTTTGGCCCAAATATTAGTAAATGGTTCTCAATATTTTACAACAATGTTGAAAGTGGCGTGATGAATGCAGGTTTCATGACCAATTATTTCAAGGTCTCCAGAGGTGTCCGCCAAGGGTGCCCTCTGAGCCCCCTCTTGTTTGTGTTAGGAGTGGAAATATTGGCTTTAAAAATACGCCAGAACCAACTATGTCGGGGAATTGAACTCCCAAATGGCCAAGAAGCTAAGATTTCGCAATTTGCTGACGATACAACCCTAATTGTTGACAATACCGGGTCATTAAGAGAAGCTATGAATATTATTAACACCTTTGGTTCAATCTCGGGATTGCGGCTAAACAAAAAGAAAACAAAAGCTATGTGGATTGGTGCCTCGAGAAAAAATAAGTCAGAACCTCTAGAATTTAATTGCCCTAAGGATCCTATCAAATTTCTTGGAACGTACCTCTCTCATGATGAAGTAAAGAATAATAACAACAACTTTTTCATTAAAATAAAGAAAATGGAAACAAAGCTTAATATATGGCTGTCTAGGGATTTAACACTTTTTGGTAGAACTATGCTTGCAAAATCCATAGGTTTGTCTCAGTTAATTTACACCGCTTCTATGCTATCCGTTCCTGAATCTGTGATACAGCAAACCCAAAGTAAGCTATTTTCCTTTCTTTGGGAAAATAAGAGAGACAAGATCAAGAGACAAGTTTTGTATCGCCCTCTAGACAAGGGTGGTCTAAATTTTCCTTGCTTTAGGCTCGCGGTTAAAGCATTACGCCTTAGCTGGATTGCAAGATTCCTCAATAAAACCAACGAAACCTGGAAAGCAATTCCGAACTATTATTTCGAAAAATATGGAGGTCTAATGTTTCTATTAAATTGCAACTATAATGTCAAGAACTTTGACAACAAAATTCCCTTGTTTTATCGTGAGCTTTTGCAATTCTTTTTAGATCTGCGAAGTAATTTTGTAGATCCACTAAAACGTGAATTTATCCTTTGGAACAACAAAGACATTCATATAGAAAACCAATCGTTCTATTGGAAGACGTGGTTTTCCAAAAATATTGTTTTCGTTCAAGATTTGCTCAACAGCCAAGGGAAATTCCTTTCGATAGAAGAGTTTAGGGAAAAATATAATCTCAACTTGAATTTCTTGCAATATTGCCAGATTACCTCTGCCATCCCAACATGGCTTAAACGATCTGCTTCAGAACATAGGAATATTCGGCAAATTATTTCACTTGAAGAAAGTCATCAATACCAATTATCTAAAGATATCACTCTGGACTTAAGGAAAATGCGCTGTAAACAATTTTATAAATTATTTGTGGAATCCATTGATGTCGAACCCACTGCGATTAAAACTTGGCGGAAATATTCAGGAGAGATTGCTGATCAATGGACAACCTCAATACAAAAAACTTTTAAGACAACGCGTGATAATAAATTAAAACAATTTTATTTCAAACTGCTACATCGAATTCTAGTAACTAATAAGGAACTAAATCGCTTTGGGATAACGAATGAAGTACAATGTGCTCTCTGCGGCGAGAATGACTCTATTGAACATGCATTTCTTGAATGTCAACCATTGATAACCTTATACCAAAAATCCCTAAAATGGTTTAATGATCTTCATAAAACAAATGTTAAAATTGGCCCGATACAAATGTTCCTGAATCTACTACCACCCATCCCTAACTTATCAAATCAACAGATAAACTGTTTGCGTCTCCTTCTCTTACTTGCGAAGCAATACTCTTATGTTTGTAAGACGTTGCAAAAGAATGCTGACACCGCGGAATTTATTTCCAAATTAACTTTTCAGCTTAAAGTAGAGCGTAAAGTGAGCTTGGTGTGATTACCTTAACCTATACAGACAATAACAGAATTTATTTCTCAGTAGTGTCATATCCGTTTTTTGTAAGTGTGTTCATGTAGGAGTAAACAGTGTAAGTAATTGTATGGTAAACAGTGTGCGAGTATTGCATTGTAAATAGTGCACGTAATTGTATTGTAAGGAGTGTAAACAATCGTATTGCAAGTAGTATAAGGAATAGTATTGTAAGTAGTGTAAATAATTGTATTGTAAGTAGTGTAAGCAATCGGATTATAAGTACTGTAACAAATGAAATGTAAATAGAGCAAGTAACCATATATTTTAATAGGGTAATAATCAGATTGTAAGTAATGTTTTTGTGTGCTGCAAATAAAATTAAAAAAAAAAAAAAAAAAAAAAAAAAAAAAAAAAGTAAAGTGAAATTTACAGATGATTTGGCGGAGAAATCCAGTTTTCCTTTTAGCGGTATCGTATTTATCTGGAAAGCGATACTATAAACAATTTACTGGCTATAAAATTATGCATATTATTATGCATAAATTATTCTATTCTAATTAGTTTAGTCTAGCATTAGTTTAGTTTAGCATTATTAGTTTTAATTAGTACTTTTCAAACCTTTGTAAACATGTATATATTCTTAACTATCATTATTTGTAAATTGGCCTGAAAAGCGCTATGGGGAGTGTCCAATAAAATGTATGTATGAATGTATTCTAGGGTATAAATTATATTATCCCGATACGCTATAAAATGTTCGCCTTTGCACTGTCAAGAGGAAATTTTAAATATCACGGTAAAAAACTGGCAAATGTGATCACAGTTCCAATTCAGTCAAAATCCCCTACATTAACTGTTATTTTAGATGTGTTAATTTTCTACCCAGCCAACCAAAATAGTAAAGTAAAATATGCAATTTTTGCAAATTTTATCTGAACTCATGAAAGGAAAAAATCGGATGATGATTAACATTCACTTTGGGGTGTATGTAAAACCCAGAACACCCCCCGGAACACCAAAGGAACACCTCCCCACACCCCGTTGTGTTCCGAGTTTTACATACACCCTCCACTTTGGTTACAAAATTGTTATTTAATTAAGCTTATTATAACATTGAGACAAACAGGCATCAGGATCCCTAACAGCAGTGCCACATCAAAAATCAGTTGATTCATCAAAGATAGAAATATTTCCTTGTGTTTGTTTTGTCGCATTTACACTGGCCGGCCCTCAAAGTATTCTTTGAACTATCAGAACCGTGTTGAAATAATACACATGTATTGAAACCCTGGAAAAAAATGGCAGGTCTCTGCCACTTTCTAAGGGTAAGGGTTTTGAACTTCGGTTGCAGCTTCCCCGTATAAAATGTTGTTGAGTAATAATAATAATAATAATAATAATAATAATAGTCGTTATTAAAAAACAATACTTCGCAAACAGACGTGCGAGTTAACAACTGATATGTGAACTTTTTACAGAGATCAGTGAGGAAAATCTACAAAGTGTTGGAGAAGAAGGAGGATTTCAATGGTTTCTATCTTGACGAAGAGTGAGTAACCAATAAAGAATTTTAAAAAACCTGTACATATCTATATTTGGGGTCTTTATGGTATTTCATAAAATTGACATAATTGTATATTGTGAGGCGTTCTTTGGTTATTTTAGCAAAAATTAGGGCTCAAAGCCTTATATTAACATGTACCATGATTGATTAATTTTGTTTCTTTGCATTTTTCCCAGAGCAAGTGCTCCATGAATATGGTGGACAAGAGAGGTGTCCCTGGACAAGGCCTGTCATGGAAGGTATGGTCTCTGCTATATACTTTAAAGAGCAGTTAAGCAAAATAATAATATTACCTGAAACTTCATGTTAGGTGTAAATTAATCTGACTGTCTATCTCCACTTAGCAGGGTATCAATGTATGTATGGACAAACAAAATGCTGGCTAGGATAATCCTTTGATAAACTGGCATTCTATCGGGGGGGGGGGGGAGGGGGGGCAGTATATTCGGGTCTGCTACGTGCCCTGTCATGAGAGAAAAGGATGAAAGCGAGGTTGAGTCATTGTATAATTCATTCATGCTTTAGGCAAAAAAATGCAGAAACAAATTAAGTTATGGCTTGGTACTATTGTACCATCATCAGACTAATAAAGTCATAGGAGGTGGATGGTAATTAGGAGAATATTATAACACACGAAAGAAGAACGAGGAGTCAAAATCAAGGGTAAAGGATTTTGATTGCTTTTGTTCTTCTTTCAAGTGCTAAATATTGTGCTAATTATACCTTTATTTAACAGATGCCTAGTACTCTGATTAATTTATTCTGATGATTGGTACAGAGTAGTGCCAAAATATTCGACTGACTTTGTTTATAAATACATAAATTTTGCGTTTTGTTTGTCTGAATCTTGGATGCATTGTGCAACATAAATATTTACTTGGTCAGCTTTCATCCTTTATGTACTCAAAATTTAAGCTGTGGGCAAAGTTTGTTAAGATGGGGATTAAGGCTATGTCATTTCAAAACAGATGTGGTTTTGATCACATGGATGGAGGACAACCCTATAATTCTTGAAAGACTAGACTAACCAGGATATTAAACATTTCCCATTAATTAAATGCTAGCCTTAGTTTAACAATAATATTAACCTCTCCAGCACTGAATGTTTTCACCCCCTCTGTGAGATGTAAAATAATGTCAGGTTGCCATTCACATACAAAATGAATGTCATTTTTTTCTGACAATAAACTTTGTTTTTCTCTGGACAGCTGCTTTGCAAAGATATTTTGTGTCCTGCCTAGAAACAAGGCGGCTTAAAACCTCGTCAAAGTATGAGGAACACAAATGGAAGACAAGTAAGAGTGGCCGCCAAAGAGAGGTAACTATTTGTTTTGAATTAATTAATTTTCTTGTTATCATAAGTAGATAGAAAAGGAGAGTTCTGCTTCAGGGTGGAGGGGGTGGGGGATGACATCATTGTAAACGATGACATCATAATCTAAAAATAGAATAGTAACAGGGTGGAAGATGACATCATCAATATAAATAGATAGAATGACGTAATGCAATTATTTATAGTTATAAGATTACGTGGATTTACTGGTTATAAAAAGATGATATAATTTTTAGAGTTATCAATCTATTTTGAAGCAGAGCAAGAAGCTTGAAATCAAACGTAACACATATCTAAGTGGAAATTTGGTGGTAGATGAAATTGATCTTGAGGCGTTACTGTTGCGAAATAAGATAGCAGACGTTTTACAGGATGAATTTGCGAAAGAAATTAATCGCTTAATACATGAAGAGGCAAGAGAAAGGTGTGAAGGCTGTCAGATGGATGATTTATCACAAGTGCACCATGACTGTGTTATGATGGGGGAAGATGAAGTTTGGGCGCTATATTTTGAAACAGCAAAGGAAGGACTTAATCTAAAGTTGCTGTGGATCAAGATGCAGGAATGTGTACTTGAAAGACTTGACGTACAACTTAGCAAATCTTGGTTAAATTATTTACTTCATCTTGCTACATTAGATGAAACGAGTGTATATTTAATCTATCAAAACTTTAAAAGAAGAACAAATGAAGAAGGAGATGAATGTTTAGAATTAGGATGTTATGATTATATGTAAAAAAAATGGGTAAAATAAAACCGTGTGTGTTAATCTAGAAACCTGCATATGTAAAGTGAATTAACTGTTCTGTTTTGTTTTCACTGCTTTGCGCGGCCAACGTCAGTCACACACCATTACCCAGTTTATTATGTAGTTGAGAGAATTTGCATAGACCGCTTTTGTTTGGGATTAAACAGTTTAGTAGCGCTTTTGTGTAGATCAGGTTTTGCACTATATACGAAAGAAAGACGAGAGAACAAACAAAGGGCTCTTTTCAAATACGTTTATTGATAACAAAACCATCAAAGTTACATCAAGTAATTATACCAACGAAAACGAGTTCCTATTTAGAGAAACTCAATTCTACATACAACACAAAGACTTAAGTGTAAGTAAGTCAATGTTTATGTCGGAATCAAAAGTAGTCTATCCAAGAATTCTTATAAGGGGACTCCTTTCGATTACGTCTAGATCGCCTAAAAGGTCCGTATGTTTTCTGTGCGTCATCATCCAAATAATTCTTTAGTTGGATTCGTGGCCGTTTCCGCTTTTTAGGTGGAGACATCAGTTCCACTGTGGGTGGTGGTGTTAGAGCAGATGGAACTAAGGTTGGTGTGGCTGCCACAGTGGTTAAGGGAGAAGAGGGTGCCACTGGGGGTACTGGTACTTGCATTGGGGTAGTTTTATTTACTAGAGGAGTAGCAGAAATCGGTTTCTGCTCTTGGACTTGCTTTGTTGCCTTGGGAATAGAATCGAGCTGTCGTTTGTACGTCAAAAACCTGTTTTGTAGCTGCATATACTGCCTTGCTTTATCGTATTCTCCAAGGTCTGTACGAGATCTGTCAAGGTCTGTACATTATCCATATTATTCTGTACATTATCCATATTATTCTGCAGGCGTTGCATCTCCGGAATTACTGGGGGAGTCATTAGGTTTTGCTGCTTGAGATATTGGAGTAGCTCCTTAGAAATGCTGGCTTCTATCCCACCGTTGTCGAATTTTTCTTCGCCAGGTAATACATTGGTTCGCAATCTACAACTATCCTGAGTGGTTGGCTTTAGGTCAACAAGCAGATAGCCAAACGATCTCCGTATGGCTTCTTCATACTGTCTTAGAAACCAATCAGTCTGTTTTGGGTACATTTGTTTTGCTAGCGTCAAAATCTGTAGTTTGTCGCGGGGATTCTTGAAAAGGACCAAGTAATGACTGTTTAAGCTGATGCTTCGGTTGCCTTTGCCTTGATGGAATAGGTTTTGCAAAATATAAATGACACTCAGGTTTCGATGATGCGAGCCTTTTGTAAACAGGTTCACAATCCGATTATCACTTCCAGCTTCTAACATTTGGTCATCAATGACAATAAAGTTGCGTGTGTTGACATCAAAATAGGCATCTTGTTCCAGGTTTTCAGGGATACCCTTAACAAATTCAATTCTTGGTACTGTATTCAATAATTCGTTGTAAGCTGGTTGCCACTACGAATAACACCAAAGTATCCTCTCCGGTGGCGGATCTATTACGTTTTGAGATTGTTGTAGTAATGATTGTACTCAGACAGTTTTTCCTGATCCGGTCATCCCTGCAACGATGCAAGTAAATGGATGTACAAATTGAAACCACTGACACTTTTCCAGAGAAAATGACATAGCTTTAGATGGCGTGAATCCCGATTCACTGTTTACTGCTATGTGTCTTTGCATATTATCTTTCCTTGAAAAATCCTTTTGACAAACAGGACAGCTCCAATTCATGTCACCTCTGTCGAGGCTTGACGTAAACTGAGGAAAACACGAATGTTTTACTTTTATATAGGCTTCAACCGTGGCTAAAATTATATTGTTTACGCACTTCCTCCTCCACATTTCCCTCCTCCTCCTCCTCCTCCTCATTTCTATTTTCCATCCTCCCCCTTCTTTATCCCCGCGGCGACCACAATTCAATTGTTTCACACCATATCGAAGTCAATATAAAGCGTGACATAGGAGATTCAGTGACATTTAAGCTTAGGAGAGTGTTGCTTACACTCCATTTTCAATAGAGTATACGTGCGTACTTTTAAAGAGCGACATGAAGAAAATTCACACTCACAAGTTGTACGAACAGTATTATTTAGATCAAGTCAAACAAAAAGGTGGAAATTTACCTGCTTTCCATGGTGCTCAATCTCAGCGTGGGTATGGATTAGGTTTCATATTTAGAGGTCTTTTCCGTTGGGCGGTGCCCCATCTTCGACAGGGTGCTAAAGTACTTGGTAAAAAGGCTCTAAAAACAGGTGCGAACATAGCACAAGATGTGCTAGCAAGAGAAAACTTTAACACGGCGGTTGAAAAGCGTGGAAGGCAAGCTATTGGTGACCTAGTACCCCAGGCAGGGGCTGGTCGAAAAGCTACAAAAAAGAAAGCGCAGTTTCACAGTTCGACTCCACCCAAGAAACGAAAAACAACGCAACGGAGACAAGGACAAGAAAACTTCGAACTTTGGTCTTAATTGAGTGAGGCTTAGACATTATAAAAGACTGTAATTTACTTTTACTTAGACATTCGATGACCATGTCTCAAGTAGTAAAGAGCAACAGAGGGTACCTTCAACTCCTTGCTTGCGGCCCCGACCATCAGCGTCAGTTTCTCTTGGAGACAGTTACTCCGCAGCAGATGCATGCGATAGTACAAGCTACCCATAATGTGCTTCATACACACGTACCTGTTACTGAACAAGTGAGACTTAAGTTGATTCCATACAAGGATTCTATTGTTGACCTAGTTAACCCAAAAGTTCCCTACAAGAAAAAGAAGCAAATCCTTGTACAAGAGGGTAGTGGATTTATTCAAGATGTGTTGACTCCTGTAATTACAAGCTTGGGGTTTCTGATGTTATAAAAGTCGCGTGTTAGTCTGTGGAATGATCAGTTGGGCCTTGCCATTAACGAGTGCTGTTCAACATGAAGAGAAAGGTGGACTGGGAAGAAGAGGAGGAAAGTTCGTACGAGGACACTAACACAAGCGAAGAAGAACGTGATGACGAAGAACCTTGAATTAAAGATGTTTTAGAGAGTCTTTCTAATGCTGTTTCCAGACAAAAGGCCTCTGATCTATTACACAGTATGGCCGCGTCTAAAGATATCTTGTTTTGGACACCTAGTGGACTATTACTCCAAAACCAACGTATGATTCCTGTGACCAATATTGCTGAGCTGGTCGATTATGTTTTACTCCCTCGCAATGCCGATGTGACCAAGCCCCGTGCCCTCAAGACATTCATAGATGGATTGGCAGAGCTGGGAATTGATAAGCATTTAATAAAGAATAAGAAAATTCTGACTGAACTGTTGGAAAAAGAAAAACTGTATCGAGATCAAGACAAATCCGACAGTGAAGATAGTGGTGAAGAAACAGCCTCTGAAAATGGTGATATTGAAGATGACGCGGAAACGGCTTCTGAAACGAGTGATGAACTGGAACCTGAAGATTCTGAAAACAGTAATCAAGTCGAAATAAACGATTCTGAAGAAAGCGTAACTAGGCATTCTAAAAATACGGCACAGATTTTTCTTAAAAGCAAGTTTACCTGTGGCTATTGCAATGGTTCAAACGTTTACCAAAGTGCAGTTGTTAGATGCCCCAGATGTTTTTGGTGATATGATGGCTACAAAATTTGTCCAATTTGCGCGCAACATATACCTGTCAGCGAGCGAAAGCACTCGAAAGACAGTTTCATTCGGTGCCCTGATTGTCATGCGGTGAAACATATTGACCCAAAGACTTTATAAAAGAAACAAACTATCCTCCTAGCGATGGGGAGGATTGATTTACTTATACTTTGTGTTATATGGTACGTAGAATTAAGTTTATCTAATTATAAAAAAAAACGTTTTTGTTTGCATAATTACTTGATGTAACTTTGATGGTTTTGTTATCAATAAACGTATTTGAAAAGAGCCCTTTGTTTGTTCTCGCGTGTCTTAGTCTTTCTTTCGCATATAGCGCAAAACCCATCTATACAAAAGCGCTACTAAACTGTTTAATCCCAAACAAAAAGAGGTCTATGCAAATTCATTCAACTGAGTTTTTAAACATAATCAACTAGGTAACGGTGCGTGAAACGGAAGCCAGCCAAACAAAGGATCGACTGTTAATTGCCTCGAACTTATCTAACCAAAGGGGCTCTGCTTCAAAATAGATTGATAACTCTAAAAATTATATCATCTTTTTATAACCAGTAAAACCACGTAATCTTATAACTATAAATAATTACATTACGTCATTCTATCTATTTCTATTGATGATGTCATCTTCCACCCTGTTACTATTCTATTTTTAGATTATGATGTCATCGTTTACAATGACGTCATCACCCACCCCCTCCATCCTGAAGCAGAACTCTCCTTTTCTATCTACTATCATAATGTAAGAATTATTTCTCTGCATATTAGCATTGTCCTAATGTTAGGGGCTTAGCCTGCCCCATCAACACCAAGAGTAAATAAAGCATCAATCTAATATCTAACTATAAATCAACAGCACAGTTGCCATTCTGCATTAAGGGTTGTTATTAAAGGCTGTCGTTATGGTTCAGTTTGTTTGAATTTTTGACTTGATGTTACGGCTGATGGTAGCTGTTACGACATTTAACTACCGTAGAATCCGGTTATAAGACCTGGACTTATACAACTTCGTAAGGGTTCTTGGGTGGGCTTATAAATCCGTTCTATTCAAAATAAATGTTTAATCATGTCCATTTCAATTGAACAACAGTGTTCATGCAACAATAACTGCAGTAAAAGCTTCGAAACGCAAATGTGCTCAGACAGGTGGGTGGGCTTATAATCAGGGGGGCTTATAACCAGGATTCTACGGTATAACAATTTATTGTACATTACAGTAACTGTTGAAAAATTTAAGCCGATGGGTGGTTGGAAACTTAATGACAGCCCTGATTGTGCATATCTCTAATGAATGAAAATTGTGACATAGTTCTTTATGACTTGCTCATAATTAAGGCTGCATACCAAATCCTATGCTAATTTTCTGTGCCATGACTGTAGGTCTTTGACAGGTTTATATGGCCCCTTTTAAAATTAATAAATATACTGCAGGAAAGATAAAATGTATCCCATAGCTAGAGTCCTGGCATACTTATAAAGAATAATATAGTGTCTTTTGAGTAAGCTACAGTAATAATGTTATTTTTTCGTCCAGGGCCTACAAGAAAAATTTCCTAATTGGCTGGATGAAATATCTTTTTGTAATGATCTGAGAGTAAAATGGGATTGGATAAAAAATAAGATTCGCCAAGAAAGCATTTCATATAGCAAATTAAAAGCCAAGGAAAGAAGAACAAAAATGCAAAACATTGAAAACAAACTTAAATTGTGTGAAGAGAAATTAGCGGAAGCACCGACTCAGGAAAACCTGACTAATCTTGAATCAGCGAAGGCGGAGTATGAAAGGGAATATGACTATATTGTTAGAGGCTCCATAATCTGCTCCCGCGCAACATGGTTTGAACAAGGTGAACGAAACAACAAATATTTTCTTAATCTGGAAAATAACAACAAAAAGAAAAGCTGTATTAGGAAACTTCTTCGGACAAATGGAAATGAAACAACAGATGCAAAAATTATTTTAAATGAAATCAATAACTTCTATTCGGATCTCTATGATGAAAAATTAGAGGTTCAATCTGACTACACAACATGTCCATTTTTAGAGAACCTCCAAACCATTCCGAAGTTAAACGATTCTATGCAAGATACGTGTGATGGTCAGTTGTCTTATTCAGAGTGCTATAAGGTGCTCTCTACCTTCAAAAATAACAAAACGCCCGGGAACGACGGCCTTACAATAGAGTTTTACAAATTTTTCTGGCCAGAATTAGGTACATTTTTAGTTGATTCCTTAAATTATGCTCATATTCACGGAGAATTATCAAACTCACAGAAACTAGCTGTGATAATTTTAATAGATAAGAAAGACCGGGACAGGAGACTGATTAAAAACTGGAGACCAGTATCAAAAATAGGTTCAAAAGCCATCGCAAAAAGATTAGAGAACGTGTTACCGTACATCATACATCATGATCAAAATGCATTTGTTAAAGGACGAACTATATTCGATGCCGTTCGAACAATTAACGATGTCATAGACTTTATAGATTTAAGGGACTATCAAGGAATAATGACTGCGATAGATTTTGAGAAAGCTTTCGATTCATTGAATTGGAATTTTCTTTTCAAATCGCTGGAATCCTTTGGTTTTGGTGCATCTTTTATAGCGTGGATCAAAACGTTTTATAATAACATAACGAGTTGTGTGATAAATAATGGCTGCTTCACCCCATCTATCAATCTCAAACGAGGTATCCACCAGGGTGATCCACTCTCGCCTTCTCTTTTTATTATAGTTCTTGAATTACTGGCAATATCTGTTCGAAATAATAATCAAATAAGAGGTTTCACGATAGATGGAAATTAAATTAAATTAGTTACATTTGCTGATGATATGACTTCATTCGTTCGCGACAAAGCATCCTACCGCAATCTTTTCAACACCATTAAGTTATTTAGCACTTATTCCGGTTTGAAAATCAATCAGGACAAAACAGAAGTCCTCCTGCTAGGAAATATGGAAGCAAACAGCTCAGAGCTAGGAGTAAATGAAATTAGCAAGGTTATCAAAATTCTTGGCGCCAATTTTACCCATAATCACGTACTTTTTTACAAATTGAACTTCGAGTCAATAGAAAAATATTTGAGAGGACTTTTAAAAGCTGGGGTTGGAGAGGCCTTACATTACTCAGAAAAATACAAATTATTAAATCCTTTGCTCTACCAAAGATTTTATATAAGCTAACTCTCATCTCGAATAGAAAAGATTTTATTTAAAAAATTAACACTCTGTTATATTCGTTTGTTTGGAAGGGTAAGGACAAAGTTAAACGCACGTCATTAATAAGCCCTATTGAAAAAGGTGGATTAAAAATGCCTGATGTAGAGTCAATGATATCTGCCCAACGAATACTTTGCATCAAGAGATTTTTAGCTCCCGATGTCGCAGCTGGCTGGAAATTGGTTTTGGGCTTTTACCTAAAAGAAGTAGGGGGTAAATTTTTGTTCCACTGTAATTTCGATTATAAAAAACTTTCCATAACTCTTCCAGAATTTTACAAAGAATGCATTTTAGCGTGGACCTCTTTAAATGAAAATAACCCTATCTCATTATCTGAAATAGCAAATCAAATCTTATGGAATAGGTTTATTTGTTTAGCATCTAAATCAGTGTACAACAAAAAGCTACTGGACTCTGGTTTTGTAACACTCGGCGACCTCTATGACACAGGGGGTGAATTCAGGTTCAACAAGGAGCCTTTACGTTCAGCTCTTACACCCATTGATCATTACTTACTCTTTAGCCTCTTCAGTGCTTTCCCACAGGAATGGCAGAAAATGTTGAAATTAAACAAAACCACAGTTGCCTCATACACACATCACCTTAATCTTAGTAAGTTTTCTATACACTTTGAAGGGGAAAAAATCGACATCGAAAAACTCCAGTCAAAATTATTGTACGGACATTTGGTCTCTAAAATTTCTACTAATCCAACGGCTAGGAAAAAATATGACCAAGCCTTCAACACTGATTCTTTCCAGCTAAATTGGGAAAAGATTTATGTGTTACCCATCAAAACAACCTTAGACACCAAATTAAGAGAATTCCAATATAAAATCTTACATAGGATCTTGTTTACAAATGATATGCTTTTTAGATTTAAAAAGGTTGATTCTCCCCTTTGCTATTTCTGTGGCATTGAGATAGAGACCTTAGAGCATTTTTTCTTTTACTGTACAATAGTAAGTACTTTCTGGAAAGAGATATATTCCATTCTCAAAACACAAAAACTAATTTCTGGCTTCTTTGATATTAAAGATATCCTTTTTGGACAACATCAGCCTAGCGACTATAATATCTTGGTTAATTACATTATTCTGGAAAGCAAATATTTTATCTATCGTACTAAATTAAATAAGAACTCTCTTTCTCTTATGCTATTGCTTCAGAAATTTAAGAAAACATATCAAATTGAACGTTTCATTGCGAGAAAGAAAAATAAAATTACAATTACATAATAAGAAATGGGAACCTCTACTCCATTTGATAGATCAGTAGCTGTCGTCTCCGGTCCTCGAGTATCAAATATTTTGTTTTTTCCTGCAGGTTTTGGTGTCCGTACAGTGTAGCTTAGTGTGTGTTGTCTAGGCAAATGAATTGTGTAGTGTAGTTTTTTTAGTGTAGAGTTGCATAGCGCCGTTGTGTCATTTTGTGTAACTCAGTGTTGTAACCTTTTTGTAATTAAGTAATATTTATTAAAATAAAAAATAAAAAAATAATAATAATAATAATGTTATTTCCAAAATTGCGAAAGAGCAATAAGCAAGTAAATATTTTAAGAAAGACGACAACACTTTTAAATTTAGAAAACATGTTTCGGATGTACAACATCCATTGTCAGTTATAAAGTAAACTGAAATGCATTTAAGTTTACTTTATAACTGACGATGGATGTTGTACATCCGAAACATGTTTTCTAAATTTAAAAGTGTTGTTGTCTTTCTTAAAATAATGTTATTATATTAATACTTTGTACTCTTAATATCTTTTAGAAGTTAACAAGACGAACCACGGCACTGGAGTTGGCTGAGTGGGAGGATGCACATCAGAAGGGGAGAGCAGCAGAAATACTCGTCATGGATGCAATGAGCAGCGAGGAGAGCTGTTATGAAGATGATGATAGAAGTAAAAAAGTTGTAAATTATAAAATGAAAAGTCTACCTTGGAAAAGCAGGTCACTAAAAAAACTAAAAAAAAGCTTGACAAAGCATACACAAAATCATTAAAATCAAGAGGGGAGGGGAAGGGGATGATTTTTATAGTGTTAATAAAAAATAATATATCGGCGACATATTATTGCTTTTGACTGCACATCCACTAATGTAATCTACTGCATAACTTGCACTCTGGCAAAATGCTTTACATTGGAGAGACAGGAAGAAGACTAGGAGATCGCTTCCGCGAACATTTGAGAGACGTTAAAAACAACGATAGAGATGCCTCTAAACCTGTGTCTAAACATTTTAATCTTCCCGGTCATTCCTTTGAAAACATGATTGTTTGCGGCCTTTCCCTTCATCAAGGTAACACTGAAAGTCGTAAAACTTCAGAACACAAATTTATCTTTCAAATCGGCGCCTTGGCTCCCCATGGGATCAACGAACGCTTCTCGTTTAACTAACTAATTTATTCATGCATTCTCCGTTACCATGCTTCCTCCAATCACGGAACTCCTTATACTCTAGTAAATAAACACACACAACCCACAATCCTCCACTTTGCTCCGACGAAGGGCTAACACTCGAAACGTCAGCTTTTAGAAATTCGCCACAGCGGTTAATTTACCTTTATAATCTCCGAGTTGATAACTAACATAGTGTCTCAGAGAGAGAACCTACACCAATGGAGGTCACAAACGTGTCTACCCAGGCTGAAACAGAAGTTGAAGACAGTCAGGAACAAGTGCAGCAAGAAGAAGAGCAGGCCCTCATTAAATTAGGTCTAGCGCAATATGCAGATGATTCAGGTTGTGACGACAGCGACAGTGCAATGGAAAGTGATTTCAGTGACAGTGACTAACTAAAAAGATTTGAAGATTAATGCAAAATGATATTGAAACTGTTTATCTTGAAATTGCATAATTGTAACAATAGTAATAACATTACAAGTGATTCATATTATCACAGTTCAATTAAATAGTGGTGCAAGAAGTCAATTATGAATATGATACAGCAATGTAACAAGTACCAATGGAATGAAAGCATTGTATAGCATTTTATGAGTGAACTTTCAATTTTTTGAGTGAATTTTCATCTTGCAATGAGCAAGTTTTGAATAAACTCTTGTTAAAATAAAGTGTACAGTGGCCTTTTGGGTGCTAAATATGCACCAGAATGCACCTCACGGCACCCAGATTTTCCCGTACCCCCCTAGCGGGAGGGGAAACACCCTCCCCTCCCTCCCCCTTGTGCGGCTTTGCCACACAGGGCCGGGGAGATAGTGCTCTGGCTACTTTGGGAAATCCTCCTGTTACGTTACTTCAATTTGAGAACCCTGATACCATCCAGCCCTCCAAACAAAGTTTTGGCAGAATTACTCTCAATTCCAGCGCTTTGGTGTGCCATCTCAAGCACCTGTTGATTCAATCAAAGACTCCATGAGCCAGCTCAGGATGTAATTGTTATTAATGACATTCATCGAATGCAGTTGTTGGCCCTTCCCTGTGAAAAGCCTTGAATTGGAGGTATGAGAAATGGGGATTCCAGGCCAAATCTGACAAAAGGGGATTATTTTGATACAGTTTCCACTATTGCATACCAAAACACAATAACATTGAAATAATTATTGATGAGTATTATTTTAAAGTTCTGCTGGTTTGACTCTGGTATTTATGTAAATATGTACCTATCAATGAAGGGTAGGGGGCAGGCTGGGCATATACGGGGAATTTGACCTCCATTGCTCAATTATTTATAAATACAAAACAAAGTATACTTATAGGTATATAATTTTCCCAAGGTGGGGAGTTTGATCCAATTTGAAATGTAAGTAGAACAAAATGTTTTGATCCCTGTGCTTCTCATCAGTTTACATGTAATATGGACACTTGCATTTGTGTGCCAAGTAAAAACTAGGTTTTAGATGTGAAGGTGCATGTAGGCTTCTTAGTAGAAATATTAACCTACAGTTCATAAGTATGTGTAACAGAGGTAATGAAATGAATGTTTTGTGTTTATAGACTGATTTAGATGAAAAGGGAATTTATTCATACAATATAACTTAATATAACTATAGTAGAATTAAAGACACTTGTGAGTCAGCTTGGGAATGTATTTGATATTTTGACATTAATTGAATGCATATGGCTCTTGTCTGTGAAACATGGGGATACATATTCCTATGGTTATGTTATCTGGGCAAGGAGTTATTTGACATATTTTGTACCACGAGTCAATAGTGAGTTACAACAGTTAAATGTTTTATAAGTTTCCCTCTTTAGAACAACAATAGTGTGTAGTTCATAAAGGGTCCTGATGGGGGTTAACTGATAGCTGAGAATTGGTCAAAATTTTAACTGTTAGCTGGTCTCCATTACCATCTCCACCCCTGGCAATTTGAAGATATGCCAATCAAAATGATTTATAAATACACAACAGACGAACCCTATTAAGTGGCCACTGGGGTTTGACATTAATATATAATGTGCCCATTGGGGAATTTGATCTGATTTGACCCATTGTGGGGGTCCTAGGGTAGAGATTTTGACAAAAAATTATTCTGAAAAGTTAAATGCCCCACATATGCCCCCCCCCCCCCCTCCCTCGGGCTTAACAGTGGTAGGTACATGACATTTAATGCCCCACATATGCCCCCCTCCCACTCCCTTTGGCTTAACAGTGGTAGGTTCATTACATTTTACAGTCCGACTACTGTAACCAGGGCCACCCAGACAAAGTTAACCAATCAAAAGTCAACGCATCCATCATAAGTTTCACGAGTGAACAAGTTTAAACTTTTAAAGTTGAAATTTCATTGTTCTGTACTCGACTTTTAATTGGCTCAAATCGAACATGTTGGAATGTATTCTTCCCATTCTGCCCTGTGATTATCTGGGTGGCCCCGGTTACAGTCTGAAGTCTGAAGATGAAGGAGAGTAGCATTAAAGGCTGGAGTCCATACAAACACTGAGAAACACAGTTACGTGCATTAGCAGGACAATCAAAATGTTTTTTTCCCTTGAGCTTGTCAGTTTATACGGACTCTTGCACTTGTGCTTGTGTGCCAAGCGAAAACCAGGCTTTAGATGTGAACGTGCATGTAGGCTTCTTAGTAGAAATATTATGTTCAGTTCATAAGTACTTGAAACAGACGTAATGAATCCTTTGTCTTTTATATACGATAAGCTCATCCTGAGCTAAAACAAGTGCAAGTGTCCATATTACATGTAAACTGAGAAGCACAGGGATCAAAACATTTTGATTGTTCTACTTGCATTTCAAATCGGATCAAACTCCCCCACCTTGGGCAAATTATAACTTAATAAAACTATAGTAGAAAAATCCATCAGAGAAATTTAAAATAATATGTGCTATTATAAACACAAGCCTCAGATGAAGCCTGCTTTTCTACACGGAAACTATGAATAAACTTCAGGTCTACACAATAACAAGCAAAAAGGTTTTGCAGCCAAAATATTTAAGCTTATTCAAATACCTGTTTAAGTTTAAGCTATTGATTGATCGATCGATCGATCATTCCTAAAATATTCCCTGCTGGAACCGTTGGTGCTTCAGTGAAGTTGTATAAACCCCTTGATTCATCTCCAAATTTTGTCGATGTACAACATGATGTAAATTCGTGACAGAAGCATTTCTCAAACCGAGGAACAAAGGAATTGCAGAATTTATCCGTTTGTTGGCATCGGAAGTCCTAAAAGGTCTATCTTTAAATGTATAAGACGAGAGAAATAGAGATACCGTCCTGAAAATCGGAAACAATCCGCCATTTTTTCCGCTGTGCGATCGGGCTACTACCCCCGACCCACCCGACCCCCAATAACTACCAAGTATTGCGCCCGCAATGTTGTTTAGTGTTGTGATTTTTCAAGCATTATGCACTGGTCAGTGGAATTACCAAGAAAAGTTTACACCAACTATAAACTAACAAATTTTTCCAAACCATAACGATAAGCTCATCCCGAGCTAAAAATGATTGGTGTTGGAAGTTGCCGAATTGGCGTATATCATTGAAAATGGACCGTTGTCCGTCAACAACTTTCAGTGGCGTTACTGTGATATGGACCTGCACAGGAAACAATTGATGTTACAGATTCTAAACTGGAGAGTGGCATAAACTTTGAATCTTCAAGTCCAGACTCATTCTGTCTCTCTTGGGTAGTCAGTTCAATTTGGACTGTTCTTATCTGAAGGCAGAACATTAACATTTTGTATCATTTTTTCTTAAACTCAGTTCTGTCTCTCTTGGGTAGTCAGTTCAATTCAGACTGTTGTTATCGTTTTTAGAATTGCAAAAACGTACTGTTTTCTGAAGGCAGAATTATGTTTGGCAGCAATATTAATGATATATAAATTTTTACTTTTTAGCCTTTTTCAACCTTTTTATATATATAGTACACTGGACAAAACAATTAAGGATCGATATTTTCATAAATATTTCAACAACAACAAACAGTATTCTGTTGGTGTCGTGTTTATTTTAAAAATAATGAAATTTCACACATAGGATTTTGTTTTCGTGAAAAGAAAGTACGCCACTTCCGTTTTACAGCGCCAGTAGTGGTGGACCGCAAAGGCTAGGAGCATGCTGAGGCGAACGGATGTTGTCGAGGACAAAGTGCCTGACCTCCGCGTCGTTTGCATTATTTTCGGACAACCAAACTTTGTAATATCCCCTTGGACCAATCGCGGAATGAAGCGTGAACTTTCTGGGCCGATAAGGGGCTCTTCCATACAGCTGTTCGCCTTTTCTACAACGACCTTTTCTAGGCAGAACACCGATGAAAATGGGACACTCGTCCGCGAAGTAAAATTCATATTCAGAACACAGGCCCTGAGCGATCGCACTGTGCATGCCATCAAGATAACCCATCTGCATGTCAAGAACTCGCTCCTCCAAGTTAACTTCGCTGCAGGACGTGTTTGGTGTTTTGTAGCTAAACCTGTCATCTGCTCGCTTGTAGAGTTGGCGGCGGACAGTTCTTGAACTTATCTCTATTTCAGTCCTGTTTAGCAGCCGGCACGCAATTATTTCGGTGCTGCAGTAGGGGTCTTTGTCGGCCAGTCGCTCTAATAATTTTTCTTCCGGCGAACCTTTTGCCACTTTTCTTGGCCTTCCGCCGCTTCTTTTCAACGGAGTAACATTTCCTGTGTCTTGTAAAAGATCTTTCCAGCATTTTGCGGCATTTTTGTCTCGGACACAAGCGTCCGCGAGTGCAGTGTTGACATCGATCCCTGATTTTATCCGCTGTAAAACGGCCGCTCGCAGTCTTGGAGAGAATGGCTTTCCTCTGTTTTCTCTACTACTTGTAGGGCTAATTTTAGTTGACCTGCGCTTTTGTTTGAAGGAGGGATTGTTTAAATCCCCCTTTTTAAAAGGCATATCTTTGAAAGTTACGAAACATGTATTGTTTTCACTTTTAAACTGTCGTAAAACAACACCGAAACAATTTTCCAAAACAAAGCGAATTGGGCGCGAAAATCGTCGTAGCCGCGCACGGTTTTCCCTGCCATTTTAGCGGCCCCAGCATTCATATTTTAGCTTTCAAATTTTTTTGCATGTGTGGAATTTTATATTTTGTTGCATTGCTTCTTATCATTGAATTGGATGATATTTTGTGAGAATTATTTGAAATAAACCCAATCCTTAATTGTTTTGTCCAGTGTACTATATATATTATATATAAAAGTCAGTACAATATTTGAAATGCATAACTGCAGTACTTTGAAGTTTAATTTCTGCCCTAAAAGATCATTAAAATAATACAGGATAAATAAATGTTCAATTCACAAGCAAACAACTGATTTGATCAAAATAGCACTTTGGAGACAAAATCAGTGTTAGCTTTCCGTGGGTAGTGTTTGAGAATAGTTCAGGCCACCAGATTACTTCAAACTCCCTGGTTGCCCTCCCTTCACCACGCCCAACTACGATTTGGAGTTGCATAGTCGGAGATTTGTTGATTGTTCCTCTCCGTGCTCGTTCTTTGGCTGCCTCTAGTGCTTCTCTTCCATTTTGTGGCATGCTACTCTCAGCTATCTCCTTGTCTCCCAGGTAAATCTTCTTTAATTCTAGCGGTACAGTACTATGTTGGCCAAAGGTGGTAACAATAGCGTGAATGTCATAGTCTCTGTATTGGAAAATTTTGGATGTTTCCCTCCAGGGGGACGTAAGTGCCTCTTCTCTCTGGCGCTGTTTATAAAAGCATTCGGCATATCCGTCAACATAGTTTAGATGTACTCCTCGGAAACAAAGTGTCTTTCAACATGACACCATTTCCCTGAAAACAAAATAATATAAGCCTACCATTTACTTTGTTATCATTCTAGTGTACCTTGATTTGATTGGAATTTTCAGGGATAACACCGGGGGATATTACCGCCACTGCAGTTAATTTAATGTATTTTATCGAAAAAACTACTGGGGTATTTTAAGGGACCCACGGAGATATTAGCTGATTCAGCTAGTCTGTAAATCCGAGGGTAAAATATATGTATTTGGTGGGGGGAAGAGTTGGGGTGTTATTCAATATGGAAGATAAAAAGGCTGTTTTGTTTCCAGCACCTTGAAGGGACACAGGCCTTGCGCATTTTCGTTTTCTTTGTAGCTGATGTAAGCATATTGCGCGTGACTACACAGGCAGACAATCTGAACAGTTAGTGGTCGCATGACAAAGCGTCACATTACACTCTGGTCTCATACATTTGCTGTAATTTATCACATGCAGCTCTGCAGACAGCCCTTAGCACAATTTATTACGACATGCAAACAAAAGAGCAATAATATTATTATTACTTACCAGCGGCTTTTGGATGTAGGCAGGAATTAATGCTTTCCACTATGCCAGCTATCCACTGCTTATAGTTTAAAGACCTTCTTCCTTTCCTGATTCTTGGGGGAATCCGTATGACCTCCTGACCATTATAAAACAGCAAATATTTTACCGATTGAGTCCCAAGGTGATGTTTTCTTTCTCTGTGCCTCAGTAACGCAGTTATAGTATTGAACATGGAGGGACATAAATCGCAATGAGTTTTGTAGACTGCCATGTTTGAGACTTCAAAGCATGGAAGGACAACCAGGAATGACCAATCAAGGGGAAGAACGACCAGGAATGACCAATCACAATCCAGATAGTTAATGTTTTGTAGAAACTTGCCATGAAATGGCCAATCAAGTGCAAAAAAAGGGTCAATACTAAGGTTTTAATTTCCGGTAAAATGTTTGTTCATGGGGAATTCTTTTGTCTGCATTGGACATCCTGTCCGTCATCATTGGTTACAACTGGGGTTCATGTCTCTAAAATTACGGCATACATGCTTATTTTCACAGTAGTCTTCATCTTTATAGCATTTGCATTTCAGACAAATTCTTACTCAAAATATCTCCAGTGAGCATTGAAATTCTGTACATATTTTTCTGTATATTTTTTCCTGTATATATTTCCTTTTATTGTATATATATTTTCCTTTTCGCTGTACATAATTTTCACTTTCTGTGCCGGAATGGCCAGAAATAAGCAGAAGATGGTGACGGACAAAGATAAGTTGAAAGGAATCAGAAAGAATGCAAGAAGGAGGTGGAGGAACAAGAAGGCGATCAAAAAAGCCTTAAAGAATGTGGTTGACGCTGCCAAGCCGTCCAACGAGGAGGAACACAGCTCAAAAGCGGGTTAGTTTGTGGGAGAACCAGTGGAAAAACCACAGAGCCTTCGATCGGACGTGACACATGTTCTGACCGTGAAAGAAATTAGTTCCACAGAAATTGTGAGATCTGACAAGTTCTTGCGTTGTGACATTTGGGTCCTGTTATTTGGCCCACTACGGGGGGTACTTGGTTACCGTAAAATAATTCAAGGTTCGGAAGAATATTTCTTTGAACAAAATCAAAAAAGAAGTTCGAAACAAGGCCACAATGATCATCCACTTGGGCGACCACCGGTGCCTGCCACTGTTGTTTGGTGTGGTAACGAGAAGCGAGCCCTTTCTTCTGGTCACCCAGTTCCACGGTGAAAAAGACAAGAGCGTTACTTTATCACGCGCAATGCGGAAAGCTGAACTCAGCAAGAAAAGTTGGCTACTAATTCTAAAGGGTATAATCAACGGTCTTTCCCATATTCACAAACGTGCTATTCTGCACAACGACCTGAAAGCCAACAACGTTGTGTTGGAAAAAGAAAAGGAGAGCTTGAGTTGAATCAAGTGATAATCGACTTTGGGAAAGCGAGATTCATTTCGGACCCAAAATCACTGATGTCATTGCCAGTTGCCAAGCAATGTGACTAAGGTAAAGGCAAAGTGTCTGGAAAATATTATTGATGTCAAAAGATGTCAGAATTAGAGGAATAGTGTTTGCTCTGCATGTGCTTTCTCATTCAAAAGTGCCATCACATCTGAAAGATGAAAGTGTATGAAAAGACGATCTGCACGTTCAGCCTCAATATTCTATTTTCTCTTTAACGTTTAGGTTTGACCCCTGATGAGCTCTCCCATCTTGCTGCATCAGGTTGTCAAGGGTGGCTGTCGACCGACCATGTAACATGGGTATTAAGTCAACTAAATACCCTGCAGCAGGATACCATGGTATTGTCCTAACACTGTAGTCGACATCCCAAATGAAATGGACAGGAAAAGAAAAGTGTTTAATTTTGGAACGCTAAAGCGGCTCGCGTTAGTTCTTAATGTTGGGAAAAGAAATGGCAAGACCTTCATCAGTGGCATCAACAATTCAGGGAATCACTGGGTCCTGGTGGTTGTTGAGCTGCGGCCTTTCAAGCGTATCATCTACTGTGACACGCTGGCCTGGGATCCCCCATCAAATATGACAGAAGTGGTAAACAACTTCATAAACCACATACCCCGTGTTGGAAGTTATGATAATTCAAACTTTTTCTTAGCTCACTCCGCCATGGCTACGTCTCGGTTAGGCCACGTGTGTGATTGGAGATATCGTAACTACCCGCTTCAGACGTGTTCTGATATATGTGGAGTCATCGCCCTAATCAACGCAGCGCTGGCGGCTTTAGACAGACCCCTATTTCAGTACCTCATTGGTCCGTATGAGAAAGAGGCAATCTATCTACAACGCCCGAGCCAACATTCCTACTATCTGAGACGAGTCTTGATGTCTTGGTTTGCTGAAGGCCGCATTGAAATTGATTACGTTCTACTGCAGCCTGGTTGGCGCGATAACGTTCCCACAAAGTCTGACCACTCCTTTTGCCTTCGTCAAGACACGGCTAGTAATTCCAAGAAAAAGCTCAAGTTATCTCTTAATCATAAAGCGTCATCGTCCATTAGCTTAAATCCAGAAAAAACAAAGAATAATTCATCGTCAGAAGAATGTTCTTCTCCTACTTCTTTTTCAGCCCGCTCTGCCACTAATGCCCAGAACTGTGTTCCTGATACAAATCATTACTTGAATGGTTCTCCTTCAATCCCCGCCTCTCCATTGTCTCCAAAAGTAACATTGTCGCCACTTCCAAAGAAGTTTCCTTCAGCTGTGCAACCGCATTTGTCCTCGAAGAAGGTTCCCGCCTCTTGTAAAAACCAGCAGCCTTCTACCCCTAAAGATGAATCGCCATCGCTTGGTGCCACGTGTAACAATAGTTCAACAATAGTTCAAGGTAATTCAGAGGCAGCGCCTGCATCATGTGCAACCGAGTCCCCTCCTAATCAGGCACCCCTTGCAGGCACCCCCCTGGAGCGATCTATGCAGCAGTTGTACCCGCTAGAGCTGTCCTGTGACAGGTCTCGAGAAGCACCGAGACCTCCACTGAATTCTGACGTGTCTGTCTTCAGACTAAGGCGAGATGCCGCAGTTGCAGCCGGAGTAAGAGTCCAGGAAATAGCTGAACTTGAGCAAGACCATTAAGGAACATTGATTATTTGAACACTGATTTAAGTCCACTTGTTTTAATCAAAGAGGTCAATGAACATTGCAAAAATTGTATTTGCTCCTGTGACGGAAACAAATAGGGGAGTGTGTTGAGATAGGGAAATAGGGGAGTGTGACATTTATTATTTTAGTTTTCCGTGACTCAAGTAGGTTTGACAGTTTCAATTATTAGTTGATTGCCAGCTGATTAGTAAGACGGGAAGCCATTTCCTGTTGTCAATCAACGCACATTGAAGACAATAGTAGTGATTCCAGACAATCAAATAGCAGCGTTGTCTAGGTTTTAGGGAGTGCCGCGCGTCGGTACGAAAAAACTCCCTTAGAGCGAGATCGAGACGCGAGAAGACCAGCCATTATTAGAGACAAGATTACTGTATAAACCATAGTGAAGAATAAATTGTGAAGTTTGCGAAGAACAGCCCGTGACTACTTTTGGCATTCGCAACAAACCATCAAAAAGCAAAAAGAAATGGCCAGAGCACACGCTGCTGCAGCGCTGCAATGGAAGGCAGAGATTGAATCTGTAAATAATAATAATAAATTTTCGCTGGCTTTGTATAAACCAAAAAGAACCAAGAAATACAGGGGCTGATGCAGATTAATTAATGTGCAAACTTCATAGAAATTATAGCACTTCTCTTCATCCTGGGTCGGTAATTGTGTTTCCAATGGAAACATAAATGAATGTTCATGCGAGCTTATTTTATTAATGACCTATTGTAATCATTATGATTTTAGACTGGTACTGTTATGTAGCAAACAAGCTATTTTCCTTAGCATCACTCTGATGTCCTGGCAGCTCATGATTTGCTGCTTGTAGCTAGTTAACCCTAAATTTTACCCAGGATTCTCCTGCCTTCTCTAGTTATAATGATCGTTTCAAATCCATCTAATTTCTTTCTTGATTTAAAGAATTGTTACTGACAACTTTGATCTCAGCATCAAGTCAAGAATTCCACAAATCAATTGATTCACTGAAACCATCAGTATGTGATCAAGGATTGGCATAAAAAGGGCCACAGTACAACTTGGATGATCTGCCACTTCATAACTTGTTGCCAACAGCACCTGTGCAACAGATGTTCAAGAACGATTGTATTTGTCTAGTGGGATGAGTCATTACCAAGTATATACCAAGTATATTATTATACCAAGTATAAATCCTTCAGGCCAACACTTTATTCTGGTAATTTATTCTGTTAGTCAATGTCGACATTCATCGTTTTGCTTGGACTAATTATAGTATGTGATTACTGAAGTATCGAGAAGTACATGTGAAAGCAATAAAGTTGATAAGCCAGCACATGCGCTGAACCTTGGAACACTCCCTTTAACTCTTTGCCACCTGCCTCAAAAATGTGAAATTTGATACTATTGTTTGTTTATTTATTTTCTCAACAGTCATTTACAATTGTGTGGAAAGCTATATCTCTTTTGAAAGGGTAGTAAATAAACTTTCAGGAAAAAAAAATTATTTCCCAAAGAAACCCATAATATGTTAATTAGTTAATTATTAACTAGCATAAATTAATATTAATAGCTGCAAAATTTGGACAAAAAAGCAACTTATTTCAAAATGATGACTTGTTATAAGGAAAAGATAAGAGCAAAAATGTTCCTTGTTACTATTGATCCTGCACGTCCTTTGAAATAGCCAAAAATTCAGCCCGTTTCATGCACCGTTGGTTTCACCCCGCGGATTCAAAAATATGGTCATGTGATCGCAATTTTAGTCACCACGTGATCAAGAAAAGCGCCTCTCTTGCACTTTTCCCGCCTGCCGGAATTGAATGCGATCGCGATGGCTACTATTCAGTTTAAGATATTTTACGGGGAAAATTTTGACCGATGCAAAATGTATCGCATGGATAAAATATGCCTTGAACTAGCAACATATGAAGAGTTTGCAACCGCTGTGCTCCAAACAATAGGAACATATTTCCAGGGGAAATCGCCAAGAGAAGTGCGAATCCAGTACAGAGACGACGAAGATACTTTTGTAAGTCTGAGTTCTGACAGCGATCTTCTGGATGCCTGTAGATGCTTACGACCAGTTCCGAACACAGAGGACTTGTATAGGCTAATAATAAGAGTCCATGGTTCAGCTACACCAGTTGCTGCAGTTTCAACAGAGAAAACTGTAGCCGAGAAGCGGCGCTCCATTTTGCCTCCCAAACAATTGAACTTCCAGGACAGCAAATTAAGTTTCAGAAATACAAGTTTTCCTTCCTCTGAGCCAAGCAAATTCAGATCCCCTTTAGACGTGTTCTTAGATGAGAAAAAGAAAGCGGTGGAAGCACAAAAACAACAAGTTGCCAACGCACGAGCCTCTTTTTCCGAATGCGAGTTGATGTGTAGCGCCGCGCCTGACGCGCGAAACACACAAAAGCCTGTTTGTAGCAAATGCCACCTCGAGGGACACAACAAACTGAACTGTGAATTCGGGGAATGCCTTTCAGTGAGATACTGCCATCTATTACACAAACACCCTGACGAAAAGAGGCAGCTAACAAACATGAAAAAGGACTTAAGACTAAAGAGGACAAGTTGGCAAGGTTGAAAGAAGAAATGGAAGCAAAGGCCGCCACAGCTGGCTCCATTCAGAACCGATTTTCGTACAAGGTTCGAGATATGCTGATTAACAGTTGCCCTGACAAATATTTATTGACCACAAAACAAGGGAACAGTATTGAAAACTGGCAGGCCATAAATCGCGACTCAAAAAGGTTGGAAAAAAAACTGAAAGGAAAACTTCCAGAATCAACACCAGAGATCCTCCAGTTGCTGTCAGAAGATGAAGATGACGTACCCATAAACAGCGTGAAAAAGTCAACGTCGGTACGAAATCCATACAAACGTCTTTGGGAAGAACGAGGAGTAATCTGGCCTTCTGCAAGTACAACTACACGTCCATCGACAAGTACAACTACACGTCCATCGACCTCGTCTTTATACGACTCAATGGAACAGGATGCGCAAGAGTGTTTGGAGGGAGAGTATTCTTCAAAGGATGCGTTTTACAAACGACAAGACGAATATGTACTGAATCTGGCAATCCAAGAAAGTCTAAAGGACTGTTCAATGTCGATGCTGCCTGTAAAACAAGCTAAATGGTCTGATACTAGTGCAATGGTTCCTCAAAACTTGTGTTTTGGTCAAGAGCAAGAGCCCTCTGGATCTACTTCGAGTCCTGGCAAGAATGATACTTTTGTTCAACCCATACAGCCCAGAGAAGGCTTTCACAACACTCCTGGATCCAGCCTTTCAATGCTTGAGGATGCTATTAATTTGGTGGATAATGACGAAGAAAACTTTGTGTGAACTGCAAATTGAACTGTTGTCGCAGTAAATAATAAACTTAATTGCTTGTAAACATAATGCACTTGTGCGCGCGAAATAACATTGAATAACACCAAAGTTCCTTTTCACTTTGATTTTATGTCGGTGGACTGACCGCAAGAAAACTCGTTGTGTTTATGACCTTTAATCTGTTAGTATAAGTTGCGTTTATGTTGTGATTTATCAGTTCAAATGATGAACATTCTTTTGTCTCCCATGCCACAGTAAATTGCGTTTATGTTGTGATTCATTAGTTCAATTGATGAACATCTTTTGTCTCCCATGCCACGCGTGGAAGTTAAAAGTAATTTTTACTGATGTTTGGTTACAATAATAATGTTGTCTTTATAGATTGTGATTGAGTGATTTGTCTCACGCAAGAACTTGAGAGAATAAAGTTGTTTAATTTCCTGTTTACACAAATATCAAAGCTGTAAATTTGTTTCCCCGAGGGTACTCATTTTTAGCGCTTCTTTCATCAATTTCATATCTTGATGATTGAAGAATTCGCTAAATGAACTACTTTTACACAAAAGGGTAAAGAAATCGTTCAGTAATATAAACCTTTAAATAAAGTGCTATTCTTTATAGATTGAATTATCGCCAACGACTGTTTCCATGTAATAAAGGACCGCTGAATCGGGCTGAAATTACAATTTTTCGGTTTGTCAACAAACATGTCCTTGCGCTCAAAATAGCTTTTAGCAAATCAAACTCTGACATGACGAAATAGGTAATAATTTGAACACTGAATATCATGGAATATAAAGGCATAAATCAAACATAATAAATATGTTGCTATAAGCGTTTTCAAAAAGCAATTCCAACATTTAAATTTCTTGTAAAAGTTAATTTAAAAAACTGTTCGCTGGTGTTTATGTATAAACAGTTCATATGCAGCTAATCAACAACTGGCGTGTCGCCAGAAGACACGCATGTACAAATTAAACTCAACTGGAATTAGAGATTAATATATCCTGTACATCTGTAAAATCCTCTCATATCCTGTTCTGATATTTGCTCGATGCAACTGTACACTCCTGCATGAATGTTTCGATGAAAAGTCTGGCGAATGTTTTCCTGTTTTGCAACTGTTTTCATTTTGTGAAAGGCCAACTCAATAGGGTTAAATTCCGGGGAATAAGTTGGTAAATAAACTACTTCAATTCCGTGTTGATCCATCCAATGTCCCAAAGCATATCCCCCTTCATTGTGATGAGTTGCATGGTTGTCAAGTAGGATGTGGTCACCATATCGAAGAACAGGCTCCCCGTTTGCTGGAAAGTTATTTGATGCCTCGCCAAAAAAATTAAGAAATTCATGTGTATCAGTCGTTCCATCAACTGTATTGGCATAAAGTATTCCTTCAAGTCCAGCGAGAACCTGGAGAGTCACATTTGGCGTGTCCATGTATCTCTGAACTTCAATGCATTGCTCGCCAACAACCGAGTGTCCGTAATTTGGCTTTGCAACATCGGGCAGTTTGAATCCTGCTTCATCGAAGCACTTTATGCAATATGGGTCAACTGAAGACATGTAGTTAAGGAAGTCTTGACAGTAGTCAACATTTTCCGGCGTAAATTTGACTATCGGCCGAGTGGATATTCTTTTAAAAGACATAGGACCACAACTCATCCTCGAAGTCACGGCTCGACTTATCGCACTTCTTGAAGTTCCACCGGGAACATAACAGTACGTATCTATGACATCGTGGATTTTCTTGATAGGCATCGAAGGAGAGCTTTGTTTCAAGAATTCTATTAGGTCCAACTCAGTTTCGGTCAAATGGGGAGGCTTTTGAGATCCCTTTTTGTCTCGAGGACCAAGGTTCCCTGTCTCACAAAATTTCTCCCAAATGTTTTTTACAGTTTGCCCGCTGACATTAAATCTTCTTCCAACATCAGAGTAGTTACCATAAATAAACCACAAGTATAATCTCCACCGTTTTCCACTATGGCATCGATAATAGCGCTTCTCAAGTCCTCTGACAATGCTTTTCCTTGACAAAATGTACGCCCCAATCTATTCAAAGACATTCTAGAAGTTTTGCTCGAGCGCGAAACAGTTTGACTACGCAACTACAACTTTTCTTGATCACGTGGTGACTAAAATTGCGATCACATGACCATATTTTTGAATCCGCGGGGTGAAACCAACGGTGCATGAAACGGGCTGAATTTTTGGCTATTTCAAAGGACGTGCGGGATCAATAGTATATTGGCAACATCCTACAAATTTGGCTGAAAATTGTAAGTATAGAATAAATTAGTATTTTTTAGTTTGGTGTCACATTTTAATTTATGCAGGAATTTGACCCCAAACATTGTGTCAACAATCCACTCGAAATTTATCTCTGTCATTCCATAAGAACGTTTTCTCCTCTCCCTATACTGAAATATGAATCTTAACATGTATTCAAAGCATCAAACAAGGTTTTCAAATGTAAAAAGCGAATCAAAATATCATTTCAGTTGCATTTGTGTTCATTCGATCGATCGATGCAATATTGCGTAACACTTATCTTGGTTCTTCGCTCGATTTTCAAGCTACAGATGCAATTCAATTTCCTCACTGCTTGGTATCCCTCCTGGATCACTTTCCTCGTCCAAAACTCTTGCTAAAATTGAAAAATCACTTTACGGGAAAATACGTTGTGTAACTTACAATAGAATGTACCTGTTCAAACTTGCTAGGGGACTGGGCTAGAGCCTAGTCACGCCAGTCTCAAAAAATCACGCAAAGCGGTTAAGGGACAAATTTTTGGCAAAATTTTTTCGTCATCGTAACTGGAGTTACGAAATCCTGGTAAGCCGTCGGCAATGAGTTAAGGTGGTACTGGAGGCTAATTTGGGCAATTTTCATCAAATTCAGCATTATAGAAATTATACAAGTATTTACTAGAATTAAACGAAATTTTCAGTATTAAATCATAATTACGTGAGGATGATGAAAAAAATATTTTTTCATTTTAAACAAGAAGTTCCGGTATAAAAGGGGCCTGGCCTGGCCATTCTCACACCTTGTTGTCAATCAACCATCAAAGCGTAAACAGCTGACAAACAACCTGCGCTTTTTGTACGACCGTTACTGATAAAATTTGTTTCATGTTTTTCCAAGAATGTTCTGTTAAACATTAGCAAGTTATATCTTATTTTTGTTAATGATATATTTTGGTTTCATGAGATTTTGAAGCATGTTTAGTTTGCAGGACGCTTGACTCAACGTGTCACGACTGCAAGAGTACAAATTTGCATTTCGCACCCGAAAGGTATGAAATGTGGGAGGTACCATCCCTTTTATAGCGGAACTTCTTGTTTAAGGTAAATATAGGAATTTGAGGAATTTGAAGAATTATTAGGTGTCAAAACAGCCAACTTATGAAATATTGTGCATTTTTAAATGCAATTGTACATTATTTGAAATAAAATAACACACTTGGAAATCCGCCATGAAAAAACAAAACAAAAAGAGCGAAATTACTGTTTTCAAATCTTATGCAAATTCATTACCTCATAATTGTGACACATTGAAGCCAACTCTGGCAGACTGCACTGAAAATTATCGTAATGATGTGTAGTTGAGGCTTGCCAAGTTTTGTGATGAAAAAATAAATCCTTGAAAAGAAAAGGTAAAGACACTACCAGCATGTTGCACATACAAGCCATTATTTTTCACAAATAGAGCAATATCTTTGCCAGAATTTGTTCTTGAACTGAAATTTGTGTTTATCCACTTGGCCGCCATCTTGAGAAAGCCAGCAATATATAGATCCAGCAGTAACACACAGAATACTGTCCTTTATATGGCAAGTATTCCCTTATAAGTCTTGCTGTTTTTCCCACGAAACCAATCACAAGCAGCAGTATAAACAATGACACCTTTGCTTCGTAACAACTCCTTCCACGAGTCCTGAATGAAGTAATGACTTGCTGGATTCCTTTGTGTTGTTATTATTTGAATGTTGCTTGATGTTTCAGGAAAGATGCAGCATTTTCAAAACAGAAAAAGGCCTCTAAAGACTTTTTTATAACATGCCATGCTTGGGAAATTGTTGTGAAATCAAAAATTGGGTTTTAGTCGCTCGAATCATGAAGGTTGTCTCCAATGATGAAGAATTGCAAATGTCACGTACATACACATGCATATGTTTAGATTGGATAAAATAAATGGTCTAAATGGAGTTATTCAGTCAAGTTTCTTTCGTATACAATTTATAGATAGTAATTTGTTATCCCAGTAGCCAGAATACTGTAGAATTTGCATCCTTGAGCAGATTTTGTGACTACTGAAAGTTTCACAATCAAAATTGGATATTAGGAACCTGTCAAAAGCATATAACGCAGCGATAATTTTTGAAAACCGAAACTCTATTTCTGGCACAGGGATTCTGTATTTTCCTGCTAAATTCCCCTTAGATACAAAACTTAATTTGGCTGCATATCATGAAGAATGGATTCCCTTAGCTGAAATTTTGCAAACAAAGTTCTTTCTTGATAAGCTTTGCGCTCATAAAGAATCGGCAAGTTCTGAAACGGTCAAAATGTAGACAACATTGTAAGTATTTAAATCCTTTTGTGTACTGCAGGCATAACAAGACACCCCTTATTTATGCAGAGCCCCCTGTTGTTTATTCCAATATAGGGAAAGTTACACAGCAACAAAATTGTTGAAACAACTGTTGTCTTAAAAATACATAACTGAATTTCAAAACCCTTTTTTGACTTTTTTCAATAATAAAACTATATGATTTCTTTAATTGAGAAACTTAGAAGTGCGTTTTCAGAAAAAAACCCCATCTATATTTCATTTTTGGGGTAAAACCCGAGTATTAGGCCTTCCTTAGGGTACAATATCATTGATTGTATGTAAGTGTACACAATGCAGCACCAATAAAAAAACATGTTATCATATTTAAAATGTACGGTGGCTCGTAAGGGACATGCACTGCAAAAATACTTATTATCTAGCACTGTCACTTAATTATCTGACACTGCCACTTATTATCTAGCACTGCCACTTATTATCTAGCACTGCCACTTATCATCTAGCACTGCCACTTATTATCTAGCACTGCCACTTATTATCTAGCACTGCCACTTATCATCTAGCACTGCCACTTATTATCTAGCACTGCCACTTATTATCTAGCACTGCCACTTATCATCTAGCACTGCCACTTATCATCTAGCACTGCCACTTATTATCTAGCACTGCCACTTATCATCTAGCACTGCCACTTATTATCTAGCACTGCCACTTATTATCTGCAATGCCACTTATTATCTAGCACTGTCACTTATAACCTCTAGCACTGCCACTTAGCACCGCGGGCTCATTTCCATGTGCTTTTCGCAACATGGCGGAGGAGCTTGGGGAGCTTGAGCGTGGCGTTAGTGAGGTGACTTATCATGTTTGTTATGAAGACTTTGCTGATAAATTTTCATAACTCAATGAAATTTAATAATGTAGTGGTAATGGATCAATATAATTCGAACTCTCGATAACTTAACCAAAAGCAAATGACTCGATAACTCGATCGAACTTTCGCTTACTCGAACAGTTTTGTATTTAAACTTAAGTTAAGTTAAGTTTAAGCTTACTTTTCCCTGACAGTACGAGTTATCCAGATTCCGCTGTAATGCGATTTTATTCTCACAAGGGTGTCACTAATTTATTTATTTCCATGCTGGTAAAGCCTGCGGCCTCTCACATTTTGTAGAAAGTCCTAGCCACACACAGTTTTATAGTAAGTCTTATATATGAAATTGAATTTAGAGTTTTAAATCAGGAGAAGTTTTTTAGATGGTGAGGTTTTCGTTTACTTATTCTATCTAGCCTTCCAGTACAGCTACCTAAACTAATTGTATTTTTTCATGTTCACAACTAACCTTATTTATATTTACCTATCTTTTAGATATGTGAGTTCCTGGGAAAGCGAGATGTAGATGAAAAAACACTGGCAAAGATTGAAGAAGAGAAAGTAAGCTGTAGTTTATTTCATGTTTTGGTAAATTTATTCTTTATGAAAAAAGTCATGGCTAATGCATCAGTCAATTCCAGCAGTGCCATACCCACCCCCACCCCCCACCCCCCCCCCCCCCCGGCCATTTGCGCATGGTGCTAGCCCGGGGTGGGGCATTTGTAATTTTATTTTGGCCCGGCCTCGCAGTTTGACCACTCTTTAAACATGGCATCGTAGAAGATTTAATTGGGAAGAACGAGGAGTTTGTCGCAGAATGGCTGGTCCAGCAAGGGTGTTGACATTTTGAAATGTATGTTTGACTGTTTTGTTTCTTTTTATTGCAAAATGTTTTCGTATCAAAGGCAAAATAAAACAAGAAAGATGCATACGTTTGTAGCCCGTTTTAATAATACCTGAATTGATAGCGGTTCGAAATGTGTCAAAGAATCATATTTGCTTTTAAAACATAGATTGAAAAATGTGCGCGCTCTGATTGGTTAAAAACCATGTTTTATCAGAGTTTAGAAAATAGCTGTCATATAAACGGCATAGAGTCTAGCCGTGCATTATTTTCTTATAAAGCACGGCAAAAAACTATAAAGCACGCATGTCCCGGATGTTCACCACGCTCAGTTAGTCTTGATTTTCAAAGTTGAACCTGTCGCTTTTCTTGACTCTTTTATCCGACTAATTAAGTTGAATGTATTGCGAGTTTGACCATTAATGCTTTACCTATATTGAAAACGAAATGAAACAGTATCATCGAAGGCGACGGATCATGCAGAAAGAAAACAATTTCGCTCTCGGAGAGTGGCACGGTCTTGAACCGGCCGGCGGTATTTTATCAACAACAGCGATCAAAGTGATTTCGCAAAACAACTTGGACCTGAGAAAACGTTTAGAGGTAAGAACAAATTATTCTCTTATTCATAAAAGACGCCACAACACTATCGTTTTACATAAAAGCGAAATAGCAGCACATTTGTTTTGTTTTTGAACGTCAAGTCAATGGTTAATCTGCAGAAATCTTGGAAAGAAGCCGACAAAATTACGACCGGCAAAGTTGAAAATAGATTTGTCAAACTCTAAGAAACTTTCTAAAAAATTCAGGAGAGGCCATAATATGGAAATTTTCATTGAAACAAGTGTTTACTCATTCAAGAAATGTTAAAATATCGTACAACTAGGATTATACGTACAAATTAGTTCTTTAAAATTCACGCTACTTCGCGACTTTGCAAGTTTTGTGTTCTACCGCGCCACTCAAGCGTACGGCGAAGTTTTTTCTTTCAAGTTCCTGCTATTTTCTAAACTAAATAGAAGATGGTTTTCATGTCCTATAAGAAAATGATGCACTTTTGAGGTCTAGAAAAGCAGCTGAATGCACTCGCCGAAGCGGCTTGTGCATTCACTAGCTGCTTTTCTAGACCTCAACGTGCATCATTTTCTTATAGAACATAGAAAACCATCTTCTATTAGGTACATAAAACATAGAAAAGCCGTGTTTTATCGTTTCGTGAGCGTTAAGTCTATATTTTAAAGCACATAAAGAAGCCAAAACCATGTATTATACTGTCATAAAACACTCCGGTTATTTGAGAACACTTGAGAAATTTAGAAAACACTCGCCAACACATTTATATAAAGTTCATCTTCTTTTACAGTACAAGTACTGTAACCGGGGCCACCAAGGCAGTGGAAGAAACTAATCACATATTGTAGAGCGGAATAGAGAAATTCAACTTAATTCCACGTTGAAAGGTTGTATTGAACTGAAAACTTATTGGCTCAAACAACTGAAGTTGAAATTCTTTGTTTCCATTCTGTAAGATGGTTTGGTTTTCTTGTCTAAGTGGCCCCGGTTATAGTAGTCGCACTGTAACAAACAGCATCAACTTTTTATAGCTTTTTCTCGAAATATTTGATGTCTCTTCGTGTCGGATTGTATCCTGGATAAATTGAAACAATCTGTCAGTGGCGTAGCCAGAAAAATAGAACATGCGAGTCTCGCTGACAAACGATCGACAGACAAAGCGAAAAGCAGTATATGAGCCCGGGGGTGGGACATTTGCCTTCTTTTATGGCCCGACTGTGGGGAATTTGAACGGCTTGCTTGTCCCCACCGTGGGGAATTTGACCAAAATTTTTCAAAAATGTCAAATGCCCGGGGGGTTAGCCCGGGGTTAGCCCGGGAGGGGGGGAGCATGACACATACAGGGAAATTCCCAGCCGGGGGGGATGGGCACTGTTGGAATTGACTGATGCATAACCCTTTCACTCCCAGAAGCAAGCATTGAGTCAATTGTTGTATTTTTAACTTTTAAGTCTGTGGATGAAGTCTTAATGTGTGACCATTCATATGAAAGCTATTGAGCAATACTTGTGGTATTGTTTGTTTTCCCATATCTTGCAAAATGAAATTAGGGACTTTCTGTCAATTTTGAGATTTGACACTCTTGGGAGTGAAAGGGATAATTGGCATAACATTATCCTTGCTTTTATTCTTTCCTTAGATGGATGGCAGAGCAATCCAATATGCCAGTGATGAACAGTTGAAACAGTTGGGGCTAGCTTTGGGTGATATTCTTGCCATAAGATCGTATTGTCGCTGCAAATTGAGTTCAACAGCCAGTGAATCAATGGCAAGAAAGGAATCGCTTTATGTGAAACTTTTCGGCAAGAAGGCCACCATACCTCCAAGGAAAATTAAAAACACCTGTAATCCAAGTGGGAATGTGAATAAGACCGTCAAAGTGTCTCTTGGTTGGCAAAACTACGAGATCGATGTAGGACGTTACAAACAGATACGTTTGGCGAAAGGAGGAGGGATCAGAGAGTTTTCCCTGTCACTGTCATCAACATATGATGAAATTTTAACATTGGCTATATCCACTTTCTTTATTGGCTGCAGCATTGAAAACATGACTTTCAAGCTGGGGAATTTTAAAGGCGAAGAAATTGTTGAACAGGAGATACCTACTTTCACATTGCAGAATTATCGCGACCTGTACAATCTACCAAGGCTGAACGTTTATTTACTCTCCAAGGATAAGTCTAAGTATGAAGATTAATGTGTTTATTAGTAATTAACCCCCTCTGATTGCAGGCAGCCTGAGGCTGAAAGATAATAGAGAAATGAACAATTGCTCAAGTTGTGAGGGCAATATTTCAGCCAAGGGCACTGTCATCCAATGTACTAGCAGGCCAGATATATATATATTTTTTCGTTTTATAACCCTCCAATTAATGTTAATCTATAATGTGCACACTTCATTGTGGTAAAGAGAAAACAGCTAGAGATTGATGATTGCAGCATGATTGCAATCATCAGATCAGTTTCAATCATCATCACTGATCAATCATCAGATCAGTTTCCTTAATTTTACTAGACTACACTAGTTTAATTAAAAGAGAAGACCTGAAAATGTGATTTCCTTTCTTTGTTTCGTTCTTGTTGGATGGGTGAAGAGTATCAAACAAACAGGGTAATATATCCTCTGATTCCCCCCCCATCAAATCTGTACCATGTGATGTGTTTTATCCAACAATAATATATTATGCTGCCAGAAATCAATTGGTGGGTTATAACTTGTGATATCCTACAATCTTACATCTGTTTTGTTTTCACAGTAAATTCATATATTTCAACCCCTCCAACTCCTTCCCTTTAAATTAAGAGCTTCCCTTTTTGAGTTGTGTACGCCAGTTGTGCTATTGTCATTAATAACCATTTTTATCATGATGTTGAGCCTGCAGTGTATTAAGGACATTTATTTCATTTGTGTGTGTGTTTTCTTGCAATAATGCGGCTTTCTTTCCCCGGCTCAGGCCATAAATATTTTGGAGACAATTCTATGGATACAGACAGGTCACTTTCCTTAACAATGCCATTGTGTCTTTGGTGAAACCATTGTAAAAAATAGATTACTTTAAAATATAAACCCAGTTAAGTTTTCAAATAGTTCTGAGCCACATACATGGTTGATATGAGTTATTTATATCTAGATATTTTAAAATAAGTTATTAATATTTTATATATACAGTATAGCATCTGATCCTTTTTTCTTCTTTAGGAAAGTCCAGCCACGTGATAAAAGTGCAAAGTTAAAACATGGAATATCATCTACGACTTCTCTGATGGCTGCCAGGGCAGCAAGGGTACCTCCTGAACCCAATGAGAAAGAGCCAGGAGTTATGATTAATGTCAAACATCCAATCTTAAGAGGTGTAAAGCGGAAGTTTGACCAACTGGATAAGATCAAAAGTGTGTATGATTGGGTTGGTTCCCTGGCCAAAGAACCCAAATTTTTTAGCCTGTGTATTTCACCTGCAGGGGAAGCATTATTGCCCAGCAATTTAGTGACTGTTGCAGAAGACATCACTTTGCATGTCTGCCAACAGGATGAACCTGTGACTCTCTCTGAAGATGACAATGAAGTGACATTTTTTGGATTTGGCCCAATAGATGCAAGTAGTGCCAACAAGACACTCATTGACAATGGGACCACTCCACACGACCTTGCTGTTCAAGATGTGCCAACACTCTTACCAAATCAAATCATGGTAGACGATGACAGGTGTGTGTAAAATTAATAATTGAAAAATGCAAACTACAACAGATTGCGTACATAAGAAGAGCTACTAGTTAAGAGTAGTGTATATGAAAAATTGAAGATGAAATCGTTTTACCCAAGAACACGGCGTAATTAACCCAGCCCAAACATAACCTAGAGCTACCAATCCAGTGTTTGGTGGACTAACCAGTTGCAGTTGATCACATCATGCTAATACCAGTTAAGATGAAATTTGTGTCAATCTTTTTTTTCAGTGATGATGGATTAATGCAGTCATATCTGTTTTCAAAAGTAGAAAGGTGGTTTGTGTTGTTCAATTATTTGTTCCCTATTTAGTATAAATATGGTCTCTACCTTCTTTGCGTGCATTGAATCTATGTCACATTTTCCTATTATTCTTTGTTTTCATCTGACGTCATCAAAATTCTAAAATCTAAACTGTTAATCCTAATCTATTCCTTTTATATCTTCTGGAAATGGAAATCATTAATCTCTATGCAAAGTTTGGTATCGATCCAGTGATTCCTTTTGGAAATAAAGCTATTTGAAATTTGTGATGTCCCGGATGAACGTGTTAATGAACTGTCACAAAAACCGGATATTTTATATCATTTTTAAATTTTCAGACGTGATAATAATTTAGAAGTGGTGTCTTAACAGATTTGAAGTGAAAGCTAATGATATTGACGGTAGAATATACTCTACTTCTTGTGCAATTTTATTGTGGCCATGTTGGTGCCCCAGAGAAGGGCACCAAGATGGCAGCGGCACACTAAACACTGTAATTTTCTGAAAATTAGTTTGGCAATAACTAGGTTATGAAAAACGCTACAAAGCTATAATTTGGACAAAACGTTTCTTTCTGCCATTTCTTTCACCTGTTAATTTCCTGATGTTGTTCATGCAAGGAAACAGTTTTTGTAATGTTGATGAAAACCGCCAATTCCCGGGTATTGTGAGCCTGTCAGCCTTCTTAATCAGTATAGTGTGAAATTTGTGATCATTTCAGTACCAGCTGTTCCTTTTCCAAGCAAAGGATGGACACACCAGAGTGCACCATGTTGAAGGTAATAGCCAGGGCCTTTGTTGCTGAAAGATGATTACATGTATGTATAAAAAAATGTTTCAAAATGAGCTGATAAGAAATATATTTAGACTTACATGCAGACAAATAAAACCCTTTGACGTTGGATGAAGTTGAAGCCTGTTGAAGAGATGTTCTGCATCTCAGCTTTTCATAACTGTTTTACACTTAAAAGTACACTAAAACGTTAAACAGTTTAATACTTTACTGTCATGTGCTTCTAACCATGGCCACCTTAGCTTACAAAGTTTTTTATTAGTTTGTGACAACTTTTTGCCATCTTACAGACAACTTTCTGATGGCTTCCATATATTGCAACTGGCCAATCAAAAAGCAAGAGCTGTGGGAGGCAGAGTTGGTAATCTCCATGTTGGCTTTCCGACAATTGACAACTCCGTCTCTCACGGCTCTTGTATTTTGATTGGCCTGTTGCAACGGATTTCCCAACTAACTTAATTTGCAAGCCGTCACGATAAAGTGATTTTAACAAACACCTTTTAACCTAGGATTAATGTTAATCAGGTTTTGAACATCTGGTGCCTGGAGAACAAAGTGTATTGATAGCAAGCTGATTTTCTTAGCAGAGCATGACTCAGTAAATACTGTACTTCAAATCATGCAAGCAGGAACTGCAAATAAAAATAATTGATCATACATGTAGGACAATGTCTGACCACAATTAATGGCCATGACTCTGGTCACACATAATGTCCCGATGAAACTTTATAAACACCAGTGACTATTGTTTTGCAAATGCATGAATAAAAATCTTGCCAAACCAAAATGGTGACTTGCAGTAGTTGGACATACTTTTTTCATGAAAAGAAAATTATTTGCAGCCCTGTGTAAACATGTTGTCTGAAAGAGCAAGTGGTGAAGTTATAATAATAATTATTGTTGTTGACATGTACACTAACAAAACAAAGTGGTACTTTATTATAAACTTTTTGTTTTCAGGTAGGGTTTGCCTCTTCCTGATTCATGATTTCATCATGTAGCACTGACTCGGCCAAATGACATGTCATGCATTACTAATGTATTAGTACCCTAATTACAGTTTCACACTGTCTCTCCCGATGTTAACTTTTTAAATGTCCTTTCAGTGTGCAATTTGTACAATGGAAATACAGCAGGAAGAAGTGTCTGCGAACCCTGTAGAATGTAATTGCACCTATCATGAGTTTTGTTTGAGAGAATGGCTCAAGGTGATACATTGTAATAATTTATTACTTTTTTAGTGACTTGTCCTGAAACAATTTTGTTTTTGTAAGAACTGTGATGTTTCCCAAGCAAACCAACAAGGGACCAGTCGTTGTTGTTGACTAATGTTATTAATTAATTAATTAATTAATTATCAAGGCATTTCTACTGACATGCTAAACAACCCCAGTTGAAGAGAACCATTAAGTACACTTTGTACCTAAAATCGCGTTTTTCAGTCAAGATTCCCTTTAAAGTGCCTTTTGGGAGAGGAGTTGAAGTGCATTAAGTGGTGCAATTTGCTGCTAATTACCCCCCTTTCATTCTTTTTCTTCTTCTTTTCTTTCAAAACAGACAGCTGATAACAATTACATAAAGTGCCCAGTGTGTCAGGTCGACTTTAAAGAAATTGAAACACAGTAAGTGCGAGTCCTTCTTATACACATTTGCACTTTCTTGTTTAATCAGTGCTTTTCCCAGGCATTATGAATACTTACCTGCCCTTACATTTTGTTCAAATTTCAGTGAGATGGTTACAACAAGGAAAAAACCCAAGGTTTGTGCTGTAGATAACTGAGCTCTCTAATCTCTTTTAATCCTTTCATTAAGTGATGTTATATTTCACTGTGTTATTTGGAATATTTTGTCCCTGTTTAACTCTTGTTTGTAGGCACAGTACTAGCAGTATTGGCAGATTAAAAAATGTGTTCCAGGTTGCTTCTAAGGACGCTGATATAGAAGTCTCAGAAATGGTACATGTGCACAATCAAGAGAATCAGTCAATTCAAGCCCTTGCTACCCTGTTCTTTGTTGTTATCTTTCGTACAAACGAATATGGATATCCGTTAGAAAGAAGAACCGACGAAAAATGTTCCTTCTCTTTAGGTTAACCGATGGTCTAGTTATGAGTTGTTTGCTTCGATTGTATAAGCATTTGACAATAAAAAGAGGTTATTCAGCGGAAAGGTGTGTAATACGGCTGGGTATTTTTACGAGTCAGGTTTTATAAACACTGACGAGTAAAAATGCCCAGCCGTATTACACAACTTTCCGCTGAATAAATTGTTTATTATACGACATAATATCTTTCCTATAAAAATATAGGCTTTCAACGGTGTTTTCCGTAGCACGCAGTCAGGGGGACTAAGACCCGTTGAATACGGTCTCATATTTGCTCTCGTCTTTGTGCGTATTCGCACTCTAAAATGCTATGTCGTATAATAACGTGTTTTACTGGCTGTATGACAACACTCTTCTTCTCTTGAGGTGTTATAAGAACTTATCAACCTTGTCCCGACCCAGAATGGTAAAGGTTCGTCAACGTAGCGCTTCCAAATCTTAGGTATACAGTGTCACTGAAAGAATATTGTAAGCTTCCATAACAACGCTACTTCAGACAGACAACAAGTACAACTACAGCTGTATAATAATAATAATTATATGATATTACTGTATGATATCAATATTATTTTGCAGAGAAAGGAAACCACTCAGAGACCTCGAGGCCAAAGCAGAGCGGACAGAGCGCGCTATTTTCGCCAAAATATGCTACCAATGTTCACAGAACAACAGGTACACACAATACAGTACTACATAATATTGTCATACATACATGTACAACGCTGAAGATTATGACACGCAACATTTGGGGAAGTTCTGCATGTTCAAATAATCGGACATATTGGATGCTGTCATCAACCCTCAGCAGAGCTCTCACCACCACGCCAATGATGCGTGGGAGAATGCAATCAGGTGTAACCCGAAGGGGGGTCTTTTACCCTCAAGCGCAGCACAGTGAGGGTGGGGAGGCATGGAAGGATGACGTCACAAAGGACCAGTTGGGCTTCTTGTTTACTGATCGAAAAGGAAAAAGAAAGTGAGAATACAGTTGTCTCAGTCAGTCTTCTAAGAAATTGGCGAAATAGTTATACCCCGAGAGTTATACTAATTTCTGTAATTGAGAGAGTTTTGCTTTTATTCTTATTCAACTTAGAGCCCAACCGAAAATAAACAGAGGTCAGATGAAAGCAAAAGACACAAGGGCTTGGCTGTTGGAAACGGAAGTGACCAGGGCTCAGTTTATGGCTGCATAAATGACCAGGAATCAGCTAACGGAAGCGGAAATAACCAAGGATCAGCTGACGAAGGCGGAAATACCCAGGGGTCATCTGGCGAAAGCGGAAATACCCAGGGGTCATCTGGCGAAAGCGGAAATACCCAGGGGTCATCTGGCGAAAGCGGAAATACCCAGGGGTCATCTGGCGAAAGCGGAAATAACCAGGGATCATCTGGCGAAAGCGGAAATACCCAGGGATCATCTGGCGAAAGCGGAAATACCCAGGGATCATCTGACGAAAGCGGAAATACCCAGGGGTCATCTGGCGAAAGCGGAAATAACCAGGGATCATCTGGCGAAAGCGGAAATACCCAGGAATCATCTGGCGAAAGCGGAAAAAAGAAGAGGTACAAATGGAATTTTCATGTTTTTACAGAGTATTCTGTAAATAATTCACATAATTTTGGAGGGAAAAAAAATGTTTGATGGATTATAACGCGGGATATTTGTACTCGTTTCGCCCGTTGTTTGTACTCTACTGAGTGGTGTTGGATAATAAAATTATTTATCAACTTGTTATTTTAGGGATTAGAGGAGGGATTTGCCTTAACCCTGACCGTTAGCTATCCACATGTGGTCGATAACCTTTCGTAATACGCGTTATATATACTGTAGCTATGATCTTTTCAATTCTTACTGTTTCATTTTTTCTAATTTCTTGTTGGCGTAGATGGAGTGATCTGTTAGACAAGTGATATAGTTATAACCAAGCTGTACAATGTCTGATTTTTTATTTTACTGTACCACAGGATTGTAAGGCTACGCCGATCCCTTATCCTGCAAGACCTTATAAAATAATTTCTTGATGACGAATTAATGACTTGCGAACTGAAGATCATCATGGTAGATGGACAAGGAAACGATGAACGAGGTGAAGACGTGAGAGGCATTTACCGCGACGCCCTGTCGAGTTTTTGGCAAGAGTTCTATATGTCCTGCAGCCTTGGAGAAAGGGGAAGGGTTCCCTTTTTACGACACGATTTTCAGGCCGACGAATGGGCTGCAGTGGGACGTATTATTTCCAAAGGGTACCTAGATTTGGGGTACTTTCCAGTGATGCTGAGCAAGGCGTTCTTCATCAGTGCTATGCTCGGTGAAAAGGCAGTATCCGATGAGATCCTCCTTCAATCATTCAATGAGTACCTCGCCCCAATCGAAGAACAAGTTGTGTGTGAGGCGTTGAGTAGACCTGAGGACGCATGGAACTGTGGCGACAAAGATGCTGAAGAACACGAGGAAGACAAAGAGCTTACTGAATTGCTGGATCGCTTTGGATGCAGAAAGCTTCCAACAAAAGAGAACATCAAGAGTCTTATACTAGAAGTTGCTCACAAGGAAATAATTCAAAAGGCACAATACGTGGCTGATTGCTGGAATGACATTTTCAGAGAGTCCCTAGCAGACAGCAAGTTATCAAGAATGGAGGGAGTATGCAGTTTATACAAGTCTTTGGAGCCTACTACAAAGAAAGTTCTCGGAATGATCGTTGCTATGCCGGGCAATAACGCCGAACGGTCGGCATTAGATTTCTTAAAACGCTTTATTAGAGGGTTAGATGTCCAACTACTCAAATGCTTATTAATGTTTGTAACTGGAGCAGATGTAATCTGTGTTTCAACTATTGGTGTTGCCTTTACAAAACTGGAGGGATTAGGAAGACGTCCAATTGCTCATACGTGCAGTTCCATTCTCGAATTACCTTCCACTTATGATTGTTATGCGGAATTCCGTGCAGAATTTACTAATGTCTTGGCGAATGGAAAATGGCAAAATGACATTATGTGACTTCCTTAAAACTAGCTTTAAAAAACGTATCTTCTCGCCTAGAAATGATGAGACAAATTTGGCAGTGTTGTAAACATTCAAAAGAATGTCCCTATCTAAACGGTTGATTTTCTGTCGTTTTAGAGGGTGTATAACTCGTACACTCGAAGGACGTTGTCGTTTCTTAAGTTGTATCGTTCTTGTTGGCCACCGATTTAAAGGTTATACAGTGATTGTTTTAGGGTGCATGTGTACCAGGTAACAGAAACAAAAGGTGCTTTGTAGTCCCTTTCACTTACATGGAGACACGTTCTGTAGTTGTGTTATCTATTTTGAGAACTTACAGAGACATTTTGTAATTGTGTTTTGCAATTGTAGTTCACGTTCACAACCTGGAGAGATACCTTTGGTTACGTTATTGGATAAAAGTAAAAACCGATATAATAAAGAAGTTAATGTTATTCAAATCAAATGTATTTATCTGTGTTGATGAGTAGACAGTCGTGCAAACAATTCTCACTTTGGGGTCGAGTCTGCCCTGGGTCAATCTTGAGCCAAAGTCCTAAGGCTCTTTGTCGGCGGTTGGTCGCTGAAAGAGTCTCTCGTGTACTGGATTTTTTATACCACAAATCTATGATTCCAATCAACTTCGGCCCTTAACGGCTGTTACACAAACAGCCAATCAAAATATATGCATACACCTAATTGTAATAATGTTGTCGTCTCAAAATGAAACATGAAAAAAAAAGAATTGATTAGGTATGCAAGCCCGCTTACCTGCCATTTTAAGTAATATATACAGTATGAGCGGCAGAGTTTTATCTGATAAGTCGAAGGCAAGAGAGTTTGTATATCAGATCAAACTCTAACGCGAATACTGCATATTATTTATGATACGAATACATCTCAATGTTCATGTTTGTGAACTATTTTGGCGATACAAATCATTTTAGCCGAGAAAATCGAACGGAAACAGGCCCGTAGGGAGGGGGGGTGTGATGGGCTGTGGAGGAACACCAATTGTGGACCGACGGTTCAAAAGATAGTGAAATAGTAGTGCTTGTGCTCTAATTCGATAACTGGACAGGTGTAGTTTGAAAATGAAGTCTGAATCAAAACAATCGCAGCTTTGAACGTGTTTACATATCGTCTTCATCGACAAAGACAACATCAAGCGAGTCATTTTCTTCATCCAAACTCCTTTGGCTTAAAAATGTCTAATCGCAATATGTATTTTTAGTATTTCTTTCATCGGAATTCTCTGAAAGTTACAGAAATATTCATGTTTTTACGTTAGCTTTTGGCTGCCTGGTTTCATAACAAACTGCCTTCAAAACGCACTAAATGCAGTCTCAGACAACCTAATCTTTCAAAATTTCCCGGGGGGCATGCCCCAGGACCCCCCTAGTACCTAGGACCCCCCCCCCCTATTCAAAATCCTGTCTACGGGCCTGGAAAAGTTTATGTAAATCAGGACGAAATCTTTATAACGTATATTTCTTACAACGTTATTATTTCTTATAATTTTTTTGTCTATCGCGCATTCAAAATGCGCATGTAGACACAAAAAGAAACTAAGAAAAAGTTTGTTAACTCGTCGATAAGCGATCGGTAGTCGATCGAAGTCGATAAATGATCGGTAATGCTTAGGATTATAAGAGATCTGTAATGCCAAGGAGTCGCGGACTCCATCGTCGGCTCACGTCACAATCGTACAACCAAGAGTTTGAAATCGCTACGCCTTTTGTGGTCACAGTGACCAAATTATGCTTGAGTATCACAGAATGATAGTATCAGCGAGAGTTACTCAAGATATGTCATGTTTTGAAAACGATTGATTGATAACGAGAAAGCCTTTATCAAGGCCTTGAAAACCGGGAGAACCGGAGAAAAATCATGTGGTTTGCGTTCATTAAATTAGCGCAATGGTATATATACAGGCGTTACATATCCCATTTTAAAACTGCCTTCTGAAGTCTTGGATGTTCGCAAGTGCTACCCACAAGAAAACGGTCTTGACGTTCGCACGTACTGCCAAAAAGAATCTCCTTAGCCAGTTTACTTTTAACATTTTCAAGCGAGTGGAGGAACAATTCTTCTATCGTGAATCTTTGCTGTTTTGGGGCGTTGTTTATTTGGCGAGCAGTAATCGTACGGAATGATTCGTTCTTGTGTTTCGTCTCTTCGCGAAGCAATGTGGTCCATAGTTCACATCACTAATGGACGACGTAAAAAAGGTAAAATCTTCCGTGAAAAAGGACCGGGAAAAGGAATGTTTGGGCTGTTTTGTGCAAACATTGATGGTCAAGATATTTGGCTAACTCTAGCATTTACGATTGTAATGGAAAGAATGGAGCTGGCTAAAGATACAGACATAGACAAAATAGCTGAAGCTTTACTTGAATACCCAGTCCAATCACATAATTGAAATCAGTAGTGAAAGATTAAAACATTGACCAGGAAATTGTTAGGGAAACAAAACTATTCCTAATAATGGCAATGACTTTGTTCTTGTTTATGTTTGGCTTTTTCCAGGTTGTTCTAGGGTACTCAACTATAGTGGTAGACAAGGTGTTTAAAAGTTTCCAAATACAGTGGAACCGGGTTAAAACGGACACCAAGGGGACACGCTAGAGTGTCCGTATTAACCGGGTGTCCGTATTAAGCGGGCTCTCAGAATAAACGTCGCGGACACATGTAGCAGGCAGAAGACTGCAGTAAAAGGCCAAGGAAGTGAAACATTTGTGTGAGCGTGCAGTGAGCAGAGAACTTTAAGGATCTTCAATGGTCAAACACCGGAAGAAAGACGGTCAGTTATCAAACACTCCGCTCTTGTGCTACTGTTTTAGTAATAAAATCGCAATAACCTAGTGTACTCAAGCTTTCATTTTCTAACAGGGTACAATTAGCACATAATCGTGAAAAATGAAAATACAGTATACAGTGCACAGATAACCAGTGTCCGTAAAGCGAGGTTAACTTTGTATGAGAGCGTGTCACTCGGGTCACAGAAAAGTGTCCGTTGTCCGTATTAACCGGTGTCCGTATTAAGCGGGTTAATATAAGAGAAAATATATGAGCTTTTCGTTGGGACAAACAAAACTGTCCGTATTAAGCGGGTGTCCGTAAAGCGGGGTTCCACTGTAGTTAGAAAATGGAACTTAAGGTTACTGTAAACCTTCGAGGGTGCCTTCCGGGAAATCTTTTCTATGCGCGTTGTTTTAGAAGAAACCCTAAAAACCTATATATCACTGTAAAGGTAATAGAATGAAGAATCCGACTAAACACTATTTTTGTCGGTTTTTGTTCTATTAGGGGCGCGCAAGCCTTCGAACGCAAAACTGACAGTGTACGCTTAACTGAGTTACAAGCCTTCGCGTTACCGTAGACTGTTCACAGCCTCTCTATTTTCTCAGATCGTTGTAGCTGCGAGCGAAGGGGAACGAGGTTGGAGAAAAATACTCTCTTTTCTCGTTCGCCCGCTCCCCACCCCCCACCCCCTCGCACTCCGTGCTCGCTTCCGCTCGCTGTTGGCGTTGAGAAAATAGAGAGGCTGTGAACAGTCTACGTTACCGCGGACATCAAAACAATCTGGACTATATCATTCAGGAGATAATGGGCTAACAAATTGTGTGAGGCTTTTTCAATACTCTTATTGGTTCCCGAAAAAATATATTTTAAAGTTAGACAATGGATATGTTTTCGATGTGTGTCACGCGCTGGGACGCCATGCGAAAAATATTTCGAATTTCATGTTTAAGGGCCTGTTTATATGGAGACAAGTTGTCCCTGGTAGGAGGGTCACCCTCCATACCGAGCCACCCTGGGCGAGATAACTTTTCATACATTTCTTTATAAATAGCAGCGAACCGTTTACATGAGAAATCGCAAAGTTGGCTCGGGGGGCAGGGTAACCCTGGGTGGAGGGTTACTCGCTTTCAAGGTAGAGTGACCCTGGGGGCGGGCCAACTTTTTCCCATATAAACTCTTTGCCTACTGTTGTTTCACCTACCAGGGACAAGTCGGTTCATTTCTTGAAGCGGCCGCTGGGCGTCGGCCGCTTAAAAATCGGCCCATTTCTTGAAGCAGCCGCTGGGCGTCAGCCACTTTAAAAAAAAACTTCGACTGAATTATGACCTGGGCTCGGCCTCAGGCCTTGCCCGGTTAATATATACACATAGGCCTACACATAGGCTAACATAACAGCTCACACTACGGAGCCAGCTGAAAAACAACAATTTCGTCGCTTAGATTAATTGCCGGACGCAAAACAATCCATCAAATTGGCGCTTCACATTTCTTTAACTATTTTTCTTAGTTAATGTAATAAAATGCTATGCATCTTAACTTCCCAGCTTTCTTTGGTAGACTGAAAACTTGTTTCGAGAAATTGGTTGTTGCTTTTGCTTTTCACTCCGTAAACATCTGTCTGATCCATGGAAGCTCCTAAAAGTCTCACACTGCGAAGCCAGCTGACAAACAACAACTTCGTCGCTAAGATTAATTTATATTCAGGGGCAAATCATTAATTCCGACAAATAAAATAATTGTTTTTTTCTTTTGGCTATGCTGACGCCATAAAATATTGGAAAACTGAACTGTCTGAATGCACGCGCAAATGGTGATTTTACTTGATTTTTGTACGGAAAGAAAATTGCTGTTTTATTCTCACTAAAATCGACGATAATATATATACTCATTACTTGTAGCCCAAAAGATGAGTTTAAAACTGTCTGCTATCTCACGCACGAGGAAGAGCAGAGCATGGGCAACTACGTACGCGCCCGCGAGCCATTCCGCTAGCCATGATCATCCAAAATGAGTCGTATGGATATCCCGGAGGGGGGGGGGGGGGGGGGGGAAACTCCCATATGAAAAATACGGGGATGCTCGTCGTCTCGCTTAGGAGTCAGTAAATTATGGATTTTGGTATCACTTAGGGTGTTCAGGACGAAACGCCGATATTTTTAGCCATCAAGGTATCGTTTAGGGTTGCACGCGAAGAAATAATAAGAAAAACTCCGTTGTACTGTGTTGATGGTCTCATTACCGGAGGTCAATTGCAACTCAAGCACCCGAAATGTGTCCATTTTCGTTTTTCTTCTTTAGAATAATATCTTTAAGGGGTCAAATAAAGCTTGAGCCACGCCCAGATTGGTCTCCTTTAGGGGTTGAATTCAAAATTTCCGACGAGCATCCCCGTACTTTTCATATGGAATCCCCCCACCCCCCCCCCCCCCCCCCACCACCCCCGCCGGATGGATATGAGCCATGGATATGAGTATGGTGCTCCGCTCGCGGGCCTTGTCCACACAATCTTTGCTCCACCAAAATATCAATATTTCAGGTTTTCATATACAGATACTTTTGCGGTTAATGTAAATGAGACCGTTCGATGATTAGATCTCCTAGAAATTTACCCTTCTTTAATGCTTAAAGCCATGAGAACAAAAATTTTGAAAGTGCCCTTGATGGGTCACACATCACTGTATAAAAGGTCGTGTTTTATTTGGATCAACCATTTTGGGTTGGTTGGGGGTTTTTTTCTTGCTCTATTGGCAAAAAACAGTTTTTGTTGTTTTGGCTGAACTCAACCAAAAGCGGTTGAGGTTGAAACGGTTGGTCCCAAAAGAACACGACATAAAATGGCATAGTAATTGCTAAAAAAACATATCTTGCAAAGCTCTGAAGGATGAAAAAAAAGTATTGCACTCCAACTGATTGTGAAAAAAATAACATGCCCATACAGAAAGTCATACCTCCCTCCCGCCCCCTTCACTTTTCTAATAGTGCGTCCCTTTGCAATAGTTTATCTTGATGCAAAGTTCCGCGTTTAATACACTGCAATAATATATTGGACTAAGATTTCGACAACTAAAAAATATTTAAAAACCTTGGGCTCGCTACTTTCGGGATTCATTTACTTTTGGGGTGTACGGTTCCGGGGTACAGTTACTTTTGGAACTTTACGGTATGCGAGATTTATCATAATGTGGATTGTTGGTGATGATACTAACCTCTTTGTCGTGATATGCCACCATGCGGAGATTATAATGCACACGATCTGTTCCTCATGCCCGAGCCCAGGCAAACATTGGTGAGGACCAGGTAAGTTCACAATATCAAGGAGGCCAAGTCTTTGTTGGGTCACTGGACGCATGCGCCAATATTTTGTTGGCGCATTTAGTTCTTGAAAGTACATTTAACGATGACCTCAAGGCTCCACGAAATTGACAAAGTAGTCGGCACTGAAGTTCATAACATATCTGCGGTTCCGAGAGCCCGTCCATCTGCTACAATGGACGAGGGAATGGGACAGAAGGACCTCCTGACTCTACAATTGTACATCATCGATAAAGGAGTATTCATAAGCATATTTTTAATTTCTTCTACATTTTAACGGGAGCTTTCACAATAAAGTTTTAACAGTCTTCACTGGTTGTAATGGTTGATTTTCACCTTTTTGCGTCGGAAAGTCGTCGCGATTTACAGGAAAGTATTTGACGGTTAGATCAGTCAGTGTGATCAAAGGAACACGGGGCTGTTGGTCAAAATAAACTAAAACCAGGAACACCAGAATGGCCAAAAGTAAGGTTAGCTTTAGGGTTACGGTGGATAGGGTTAGTTTACATAAATGTTGGATTTTTAGGGGTGCTCTGGTATGTTCCGTGTTCGTTATTTTCGTCCATGTCATTGTCGCTGTCAAAAGAATGCGATCCCCAGAAACTCAACGGTACGAGTTTAGGCTACTTGGAACCTTCTTGTTTTTGTAGTTTTATAGCACCCCAGGTATCTATAGTAAAATGTATTTAAACACGAAGGGAGGGAGGTGAGTAATCCACAAATGGCTTCCTGGCATTCTGCTACTAGCTCAGCCCCCCCCCCCCCCCCAACGTATTTACTTGCCTATTGTGAAGTTGCTACCTATGGGACTGTGCAATAATTATCAGGAGGGGGGTGGGGTGGGGGGGGGGGGTTGGAAAATGGGCTTCATGTAGGAAAATATTAGGTAATACCCCCTTCTAAAGGGGTGAATTTAGTTATTGCCCCCCCTCTAATCAGTCAGAAATTATGTACGACCCCCCCCCCCCCCCTTACAGTATACACACACCTTTATACAAGTACCCTGCATTTTCTCTACACGCACCTGTGGATTAAAATCTTATAACAGAAAGAAGAGCTCCTACTACATGTTTAGTTGGACATCCACGTCTGGAACAAACATCACCTCCGTAGCAATGTACAACAGAGCCATAGCAGAAGGAAAAGAGCATGTGTGTTATTTTCAGGTCCGGTGAAGGCCCGAAGGGCGGGAACATTTTTCGGTCCCCACCTTATAAATAGGTATGGATTCACCAATGTAATATGTACTTGAAATAAAATGTTAAGCCCCCCCCTCTCTTGAGTGACTTATTTTACCTTGAGCCCCCCCCTATCCTTGCTTTGATTTTACTTTGTGCCCCCCCCCCCCCTCTGGTTTTCCTGGTGCACAAACATGTACATTCTCAGTTTTAAAAAAGGGCATTCCGAGTTACAAAATAACTGAACTAAACAACTTACATTTAACCTTGAATAACAGATTCGACAACGCTTAAATCATTTTAACATTTTACAGTAAGGAAACTAATAATGTGTACAGATCTAGCGCTTCCTCAACCGTTTCAGGCATACTGAGCCTCTCATCGTCCATTATAAGACCTGCCAGTTCGGCGAAATCCGCACTACGTAAACTTAATCTATGGGCGTGCATGTTCAACATGTCCTGTATGTCTTCGATGTCATCCATATTAATATCCTGACCTCTACTGCTGCTTCCACTGAGTTCTGGCAAAAAGTACAAAACATCCGGTCGGCCCGAAGGAGATTCCTCGTTTGAGCTCAGTCGAATTTTGTGCAAATTCCAATGCTGAGTAACGCGATCTAGCTCGCCTTGAATCAAGGGCATAAAACAGAATTTCAGGCACTCTACTTGCACTGGATCATCATCTGAATAAAGTCCTTGATCTCTTAAATCTTTAAAAAATTCATCCACCAGTTTGTTTCGGTCTTACGCAGAAAGCTCCACCATGCCTCGATTCTTTGGTTTGACACGGAACGCCCATAAAGGAAGCTCTTATCGCTTGCAAAAGCGTCGTTGTGATTCTCTCTCAAATGTCGTTGAATACGGGCAACGAAAGCATTTTCAGTGCCACGGTCTCCACGAATAATCGTGGACGTTCTGGCATGCAAGCGAATGTATTCAAGGTAGTAGCTAGCAATAATCCAGGGATCATTGTTGGAGAAAGAAACCTTCAGCCATAAAATGCGACGGCTGTATCCATCTATTGCGCCGTGGATACAAAAACCAAATGGTTTAAGTTTATCGTATCCATCTATATGCCATATAAAATCTGGACCTTTTGAACGATATTTCCGCCGCCGCAACTTTCGTTTAGACCGTGCCTCCACACCTTCGGGGTCCAACGCTTTCAAAACCAGTCGTACCGTTTCTCTGTCTACTTGTAAATGATAATCGATGCGAAGTCTCTGATGCATCAGTCTATAACCGACTGAACTGCCGCTTCCGTTTAGCTCATTTTCAACAGCAGCCAATACATCCCAACCATCACTAGGTCGACCTCTTCTCCTTAAAGAGCGCTGGCGTAGTATTCTCTTCAACTGTCTCAGGCTCAAAAATATGCCATGTCCAAGAGCTAGAAAAGCTACGATTTCAATGTAATCAAATCCTAACATAAAATATCTCTCAATGAGACCATCCCTCTCGTAGAGCCCAGGAGATTGAAGTGGGAGGTAACGAGGATCAACGCAATGTCCCAGAGGCAGAAAAATTGCCAACATTAACAGTAATCTCATCATACCACGCTCGAGCTCCGCCATGTTGAGCACATGGAAATGAGCCCGCGGTGCTAAGTGGCAGTGCCAGATAATTGAGTGGCAGTGCTAGATAATAAGTGGCAGTGTCAGATAATTAAGTGACAGTGCTAGATAATAAGTGGCAGTGCTAGATAATAAGTGGCAGTGCTAGATAATAAGTGGCAGTGCTAGATAATAAGTGGCAGTGCTAGATAATAAGTGGCAGTGTCAGATAATTAAGTGGCAGTGCTACAATAAGTGGCAGTGCTAGATAATAAGTGGCAGTGCTAGATAATAAGTGGCAGTGTCAGATAATAAGTGGCAGTGCTAGATAATAAGTGGCAGTGTCAGATAATTAAGTGACAGTGCTAGATAATAAGTGGCAGTGCTAGATAATAAGTGGCAGTGCTAGATAATAAGTGGCAGTGTCAGATAATTAAGTGACAGTGCTAGATAATAAGTGGCAGTGCTAGATAATAAGTGGCAGTGTCAGATAATAAGTGACAGTGCTAGATAATAAGTGGCAGTGTCAGATAATAAGTATTTTTGCAGTGCATGTCCCTTACGAGCCACCGTAAAAATGGTTTAAGTAATTAGAGTGAGAAAGAGGTAAGCTTTCTTTATAATCTTAAATTTGACTAGTTTATGCATGAATATGTTACCACTTAAATTTTATGCACTTCATCCACCAGAATTCGACTCCCTTAAAGCAGCAGACTTTCATTAATTCCCTCCACTTGTCGGATAACCAGTGAATTTAAAGTGCCCCTAACCTTTTTTTTATTTTCTCATCTGAATCTAAACATCACCCAAGGAGCTTCTGCGAAAATTTTTTGCAGAAAACGTGAATTTTTTAGGAATATTTCAAATCTTAAAAATCCTATTGCGGTATACCCTGTCCTGCTGTAAGAAGGCCGACAGGCTCACATGTTCCTTAATCTATGTCACAGTTCCTTTGTTTTGAAGCCACGTGTTCCTTAATCTACATCACAGTTCCTTTGTCTGAAGTCACGTGTTCCTTAATCTACGTCACAGATCCTTTGTGAACTGAGAAGGACCGAAAGGAGACTATGGCAAATGGTGAGCCAAAATGGCGGCCAATTTGAAAGTTTTATCAAATTCATGAAAAATTCGCAGAAGTTCCTTGGGTAATGTTTAGATTCAGATGAGAAAATTAAAAAAAAGGTTGCATTACTTCCGATTCCCTCCAAATTTGGAGAACAGGAAGTTGATGGATTTAGCCAATCACCCAGCAGTTTTGGGCTAAGACACTTAAATGTGTCCTACATGACGAATTTTTCATGTATCACGTTCTGACTGTGAAATATGGCGCTGCATCGAAGAGACCGCGAGTCGAATTTGTCCATCCAGATGATGTTCTCGACATGGTTTTGGATAACAATGAAGAGACCAGTGATATGTCAAGTGATGAAGAAAGCGATTTGGACCGGCAGCTCGAAAATCAGAGCAAAGAATCAAGAATCAAGGTAAGCGATCAATAAACTTTCAAACAAGAGGCTTTGTAACAGTGACGCAGTCAAGCACACGTTCTTGAAATGCAAGGATATGCTCTTCAGGTTGCCTTTTTACGTCTCAATTCTTTCTTGTTTTTGTTTTTTGTTTTGACAAAACGTTTTTTTATTTAAACACGTACAACATTTACATGGTTTAACACAATACTTTACTTACAATGCCTTACTTACAATACTCTACTTACAATAATTTACTTACAATGCTTACTTGCAATACTTTACTTACAATACTTTACTTACAATGCTTTACTTACAATGCTTTACTTACAATACTTTACTTACAATGTATTTATTTACTATAAAGCAATGCACAAGCAGGTCCACGAATAACAAAAGGACAAAAACGTTTACACACAGAGTAACAATAAAGAAAAGAAAAGCGAAAGAAAAAAAAGATAAATAAGTAAATTAGTACAATTACGTCTCAATTCTTGCCTATTTCATGAAATATATCTATGAATTCATATATGGGAAAGCACAGCCCAATAATTTTGGAGGAAAGCTTCTTTTTGAGCGATTTTGGATCAGCAAAGATGGATGCGGAATTCAAGCCCATGCCAAAGTGATGTTGTGTTGCCATGGGGAAATGCGAATGCGTCACATTTCTTGGACTAAAATGGTTGTATATAAAAAAATCGTAACTAATTCTAGATTTTATCTTTTTCAGCCAGATTTTGGGACATTTTGCTGATATAATAGTCAGGCTGTTAAGAGAAAGAATTGTGCATTTTATGATAAAAGTATGAAACTTTGCAGGTTTGTAGTCATCTAAGGACTTAACAATTCTGGATATAGAGGCATCGCTGAAAAGTCCTGTAATAGGAATAAACTGGTGTTATTAAAAATGCTGACTCAGCATTTTTTTCTTCACATTTTCTGTGTAGATTATCATTGCAATTCGATATCAATGTTTTATAGAATGTCTTAGAGATCTTAAATGTGCTCAGAAAAGCAATATTTAACTTGAGTAATGGCTAAATGCAATGCAGATTCGAGAAAAGCATTTTTTTTTCTCATTAAAACTATACAACTTTTGTTACAATTTTTCCATAATGCACAAGAAATAGTGGATCATTTATTGAAATCATAGGAAAACGTGTATTAAATAGTAAAAAACGTATTGCTCATGCCAGTATTTTTTGTTAATGAAAGACTCAAATGAAATTATTCACGTCTTTGAGGAGGACTAGGTCCTTGAAACTAGATATGGACTTAGAGGCCTGGGCTCCAATTAAGCAAACTGTAATGGCAGCACCCATGCATAAAGATCAGAGGTAAACAAATATACAGAAGTTCTTGCTGTGGAATAATATTGTAGTTACACAAATCATCTCATTACAATCACCAGGTAAGTGTTGCAATTTCACAGTGAAATATATCGACAGCAGAACAATTTCTCGGTTTCTTAGCCTGAATTTACTGTACTGTTGATTTTAGGTCATATTTATGGCAAAGGTTGTAAAAGTCATTAACCCATGTAAAGGGCCCACTGCTGAACATACTGAACCTCAAGAGAAATCAACTGGAAGTTGTGCATCCTTTGCAGAACAACGACGAGTGAACCTCTTATCTGTCCAGCAAATTCGAAACGGAAAGACGCTGGAGCAGGCTACAGGACACTTGCACTTGACCTTTCCCAATTACAAAAGCTAGATCATAACCCCTTTGGTTTCGATATCAGTACTCTTGATAGTGGGGTTGGCATTGAATTAACTCTTAGTAGTAATAATGCTTGTTGGCACAAGTCATGCCGGAATAAAGTTAATAGCACTGAGATCAAAAGAGCTGCAAAAAGAATCAAAGGCACTATGTGCCAACTCGTGAATGGAAAAGTAAAGAAATTAATTAACATAGAAATATGCAGTAGTACCGGGTAAATTTAGTTCATTTTTCTTTTTAACATCTCTGTACAATTATTACATATCATTTTGGAAGAATTTCCTTTTTTCCACAAATATGATGAATAATTTATGCTGATTAAGATTTTTTTACTGAAATATTGGGTTGTCATGACAAGACAATGCATTGAAATTTCAAGACAATGCATCAAAATTGTTCAACAATCTACCAGAATTCATTAAAAACTGTAATTATAGAAGCTTTGTAAGATTTTCAAAACAAATTATGTTATAACAATAGAGTGTTTCTGTCGAGGAACTATCGGCTGATAGTTGCCCGCGGAAACTTTATGTTCTAAAAAACAAGTTCGAGGGCTTATATGCTAGTTTTTTAGAACATAAAATTTCCAAGGGCAACTATCAGACCGATAGTTCCGAGACAAAAACACTCTATTGTCGTTATTGTTCACCACTAAATTTTCCGCGCGGCGGCCTAAAAACTGAAAACGACATGAATTTATTTATTTCGATTTCTAACACACTGCGATGCTTGGAGCTTCAAAAATAGTTTTGCATTTCAACTTTTGTCTCGTAAATATGTACAAAACTTTAGGTTAAACTTCGGTATTACTTTTTCAAAAGTTATAAATCGACTGAGTGATTTTTCAGTTCCATCTAAATGAAGTATGATTATGAAAAACGGCGGCAAAACCTGGCGCGGGTTCCCCCAAGTCAGTTGAACCAAAAGAAAGCAGGACAAAAAGTTTTCTTCGGATTATTTCTTCGCTCAATCTCTTCTAAAGTTTCATATATTCTGGAAAATTGTGCAAATGAAATAATTGTGGAGCTGAACATTATATTCATTTTACAAGTCAAACGGACAACTGAACGGAGTCGAAGGTTTCACTGCGGGCAAACGCTTGACGAACTGCCGTATTTAAGCTTCATAACCGATATTTATTGTGCTGATTCAAGCTGGAATTGACAAGCCTCTTGGAAATACAAGGTGAATAGGCTAAGCTTAAACTTGTGGTGTAAACAGGCTGTCATTTTTTGGATAAATTTGTGTCGGTTTACCGATCTTTCCGTAAATTGTTTAGTGCTCTTTCATTCGCATTTGTTGTACATTTACAGGAATTTGCCATTAAATATTTCGTTCCAAACTTTGTGCATGCCCATATGTTATGAAAGAATTAATAGAGAGTAAATTCTCGCTATTTTTTAATTTATTCTTTCAACTGTTTAGCTCAAAACGGTTGTTTTTTGCTCAGGCGGGCACTATTGATCCGGGGTTTTTTGCCCAACGGGCACTATTACCTGACAGTGTCTCTCCGCGGATGAACACTATCACGTCACGTGTTCGATTTAATCCAATCAGAATCAAAGAAAATTTAGTGGTGAACTATAAAATAGAGTAGATATAGAGTAGAATGATGTTAATTAATTAATTTTGATTATTTTTTTTTTTCTTCCATATTACTGTAATTACATATTTTTTTAATCCTACTTTTGTATTTCTAAAATTATTTTCATATCTATATATAATATCCCTATTTTAACTTTAAAAATGTAAATTTTAACAGGGAAGAGCCACCTCGTGGATCTGTTAATAAATCGTTATTATTATTATTATTATTATTTATTATTATTATTATGATAAGATATATTTTTTCTGAGAAACCCATTTTTCAATTGAGATATTGTAGTACACATTTCTGTAAATACCTGTCAAGAAATTAAATAAAACATCTGTTGTGGTCAATTTTGCATTTTTTGACTGACAGAAATGAGATTTATGGAAATGGCAGTGAACTGTGACAATGGGAAATAATAATTGAATAAATTTGGCCATGCAAGGGCAGTACACTTTGCTGATTGCAGATTGTACTCTTTCATCAGTGGTGAAGGTATTTTAGGATTCCTTTGCATTTTTCAATTTTTCAAATCCTAACGAAAAGTTAGGATAAATAAAGACTACACAGAGTCTGTCTTCAGTAACATTATTTATATAGCTTGGCTTGTGTGTAAATAGCAACAACCACTTTTAGTTGTTTAAACAGTTTAACATATTGATAAAATATCATCAACAGTTTTAGTTGACAAAGTATTAGAATACTGTTTTCTTGAGACATTTTAACTAATAACAAACTAAAAAACACTGAATGACATGAGTCACAGTACCTGTATGTTTTTTATGTCATGCTATTGTTAACAGCACTAATCAGTCCTGTATATGGACATCACGAGTAACAATCTTGCTTCAGGTGAAAAATATGGGGTCCATACTCTTCAAACATCCCTCCAGCTATGGAGTAGGAAATTTGAAAAAATGCTGGCCACCAAGAATGCACCACTCCACCCATTACCATTGCACCCATCACCACTGCACCCAGTGACAATAAAGGAACTAACACCAGTGCATGATCTAACACCACCAAGAGAAAACGCAAACAGAAAGAACCAAAGTCGGCAGGCAGCACCAAAAATTCAGCAAAAGCAACTAATATGACCAGGAGAAACAGAAGACAAACAACCAAGAACACAGGCACGAGAAAAGATTTAGAACACTGTTTGGCATTTCTTTGCCACCAGTAACAGCAAATAAAAAGAGAAAAACACAAGATTGGATCTTCTGTGACAATTGTACAACAAATATATCATGCAGTATTAAAACTGAAGTCCACTTTTTCATAACATTTTTTTATCTGTGGATAGATTATATGCCATAACAACAGATAATAAACAGAAAAGACCCCTTCTGGTGTCTTTAAATCCACTACTTGAAAAAGTTTAATACTTGCTGATAACTGTGTGATCGGATATCAACAACAACTACAAAACAAATTATTATGGGGGGTTGATTTGTCAGGCTTTTAAAGACTTTTCAATCTCCAGGGTGGGGCATTCACTCAGAGACCTAACTTATGTAGTATGCTGAAGTTGTGTTTTTCCTAGATTTTATCAACAATGCTGTTTGAGTTCATTTTGACAATATTGGTTATCCTGCTGATGCGGTTTATTGCCTTATGCCACCATGTTTGTACATGCCAAGCAACTGTGGATAAACAGGGTGCTTGGCCCAATATGCCAGCAAGTCATGGACAGGATCATTAGGCACTATGTTGCCTCACTGTTTACAACCCTTGTGCTTTGAACAATCATTATTGTTGTCCTATAATAACATTATTGTTAATTATGGTATGAAATGAGTGCCCAATCATTGGTTAACAAGTTATGACAGGAGCCCATTACAAGCATGGCATAATAAATAATTGTTGAATGCTAACAAGATGGTACTCACATCCTGGATTTTCTCATTAGTAGAAGCCAAGAAAGTGTTAGTGCAGCTCTGGTCCATGCTGTTGAACATTCCATGCATCATGGGTGATCGTAAACTTTTCAATTGTTGGTGAGTGGGTTTTGTCAAAAGTTTTCTACCCTGGCAGAGGAAGCATTTAAGAATAGTCTTCAAACTTGGATGCCGTTTTTATCCAACTTTCATTCTGGAAAGACAACACAAGAGCGAATAATCGTAGAGAGGTTATTGAAGAATTTGAAGCAGCAGTTCACTTCACATTCTGTCCATGGCGTTTTAAGTTTCATACATGATGTGTATTCAGTGATCTGCGATTACATACGCATAAAGAAAGCAGAAACTGACAATACAGGAATATGATGTCAGGCAAGATCACAGTTGAAGGAATTAAATATCAAAGTATTGATATTGTGGAGCTTTGCTCATGTGTATCTGGTATGGGCCATTGTATCTTTCTGGAGTTTACACTAAGAAAACACACCCACCCCCATACAATGTTGAGTTGTTTCCAAGTGACATTAATCGGACGTGAACAACATTGAAAGGAGGGGGAAACTTTTTGCTGACTGCTTCTGATTGTTTCAACAAATGTGATGAGGGTTGTCTGTACTGGGAGTCTATTGTGTGACAGTAAAAAAAATGACCAAGACATGTTCATGTGCTTGGTATTTAATGCAAAAGAGGGAAATTATATATTGAAGAAGTTATTTCTGAAAATAAGGATTGTTTACTGTGCGAATCAAAAAAGCATGAACACTTTAAAGGGATTGTCAGCTGAAAAACAGTTTTGCTCCAAATCATAAGTTGATGTTTGTGTAAAACTGGTTTAGGGGTTTGAACTAAACTCTCTATAAGACGGACACCTCTGTAAGACGGACAGTTAGTGCCGGTCCCGATGGTGTCCATCTTAGAGAGAGTTCACTGTAACCGCAAAATCTTCTTCCGTAGACTCCAAATTAAAGTCTCCGACCACATAATGACGTCATAAAATTACCATAATGAAACATGACGGCGTGCAGGTTATTTAAACGGAAAACCGAACATTTTGCATTCGAACTAGTTACGGAAATATCGACTTAAAACCCCAAGACTAGTTAAAGAGAACCATTAAATAATACAAGTTGGAGCTAAAACTGTTTTCAGCCGAGATTCCCTTTAATTTAACTTTGACATGATCAAAGCAAAAAGAATAGTCAGGAAACTCAAATTTACAATTATTTGTTTTTGCAGAAAAGCTTTGCGAAAATAGCAATAAATAAATACAGGGATAAAATAGACCAATTTTTGGCAAAGGAAAATCCAAGTATTCATGCTTTTCTAATTCAGACAGTAATAATAATAATAATAATATATTAAGCATTATACAATGTCTCAATGCTTTACATGCTGTTTGATTTTTAGTTGCCTGTTAACTTAGTCACACAAACGCTGTCACTTTTTGTTTACTTATTGTGTTGACGAAATGGTTTGAAAATATCATAAATAGGCGTGGTGTTATTCTAAGATGAATTAATAATGATTCACGCGAGGAGAGGAGTGAATCAACACTACTTATAGAAAAGGATGATTTAGAAAGAAATTTAAATGTTTACAGTGCATTCATCTTATAATGTACAGTCAAGCAGATTTAGTAGCTATTCAGATGTGCAAATCATTTGTTGAAGCTGTTCTGGGGGATTTTAGAAATAGTGGCCATGGAAACTCATCAGTTTCAATCGTGCAATGGGTATGTTCTGGAGGTTCATCCGCAAACAAGTGGATAACACTACCATATGGCAGTAAAGTTAACTCAACCAAAACGATAGTAAAACATGCATCAATATCTCTCAAGAGAATAAAGTACACTCTATAGATGCCTTTTCCAATCCCATTTTTACACCAGTTTTTTCCAGTCCCAGTCATTAAATCCCTGCGCCCACACTGCCTGGAATCCCATTTTCACAGTGAAAAATAGGCACATCACAGTTCCCATTTTACTTCATTCAAGAGCCCGGATTGCCACTCCCAATTCAAGAGACAGCAAGGTAACTGTATGTAGCTATACTTGCGTTTCACAAAAGAATATCTAGGAACTGAACAAAAACCATGAAAAGTATTGCTAAAATTCTAATGATTGAATTAAATCACTTCACAGAAATGAAAATGAGATTTATCAAAACAAGGAAGACAAAAGACAAGAAAATGACAGAGAAAAACTGTTTCCTGATGAATTGCACCTGTAATAAAATAAAAAAATTATTGTAACTGTGCAATGTGCAAACATCATAATGAATATTTTCTACTTATCATGTAAATTCCTATAACTAAACTGAGAGAACTGTCAAGATGTGCCCACTGAACTGAGAACAAATCTTGAAGATGGACATGACGCAGCTGTGCTATAAAGACAAGAATGGCCCACCATTTCACCGCATCTGGAGAGGGAAGAGTCCAAAGTGTTTATTCCTCAGGGAGAAGATAACAAACTGGTTTGGGGTTTGCTTTCATGTGAATTTGTATTCATGTCCTGGTTTGTTTCCAATGCCTCATCAGTCGACGAATGGTAGGATGTCTGCTGGGATGTTAAAGAGAGTAACAAGTCTGGTGCTGCTGCTCTCGCTGATGCACTTAAATGCAACAACCCTATGACCATGTCTGGGAAAATTATGGTGCACTGAACTATTAAGACAACGGGAAATGGATATCAAGCTTTTTATCTGGACAGGTTTGTACTCCTTCATCAGTTGAAGAATGGTAGGATATATGCTGGTAGATACAGATGGCTGACACAACAATCCTCCAGACCGTGTCAATGGCTCACACAAGGTGAGTGGCCACAGATCCACTTTCAGAGATTTAAGCGTGAGAGGTTCTTACTCCACTCACACAAGAAGACAATGAGATTTTTTAACAAAGAATCATTTTATTGATGTTGTAATTAGAAAATACACAGGAAAAAGAAAATAAAAAAACACCATATCCTACATTGACAAACAACAATAAATAGCATTGTCACTCAGGAAAACTATTAAATTAATTTGAAGAAATTTGAACTTTTGACCCAAAATGCCCACTCAGTGCCTTTCGGAAAAATCCAAGATGGCCATCAATTCCTCTTCCTTCACCAATTATGTGACATCTATTTTATATACTAGTTTGCAATGGCTTAAGGCTCATGGAAGATACCGTCAATTCATTGCTGGGAAATGTGCTTTGGGTTAGTAATGTATAATCTGTTTCACATAGGAAGTAGTTTCACCCCTAACACTTGCTTCTTCAAGATCTACCTTATCCACAAAATGTTTTAATTTACTAGCAGTTATTTTACCAGTTTCTCACAGAAAAGCATTGGTTGCTATTGCTTTGTTAAACAAATTTATTACAGATAGCATACAGCATATATTAGTTCATTAAATGCATATTCCCTGCAGATGGATTTTGGAGTGGTGGTTCAAGCATCGGATGAGATGTGCTCAGTTCTCTCACCAAACAGCCTTGCCACAAGCGTTGTCATATTTGTTGGAACACTTTGTAGTTTAAGGTGTGACAGGCCTGCATGACTCCTTCAATGGCTTTTTGTTTGGCCTGTGTTAATCTTGCTGCTTTCCACAAATACAATATATTAAGCAGTCAGTCTATGGCTTAATCCTGGAATCTTGCTGCATTTCACAATGAAAACCTACCCATATCAAGTAGGACATCTGGTGCAGCATTCTCATCTCCATTGTCCAGAAAATTTGGCAGAGTTATGACCTCTGCAGGATTTAAGGAGGCAAAAACTTCTTGTGCCTTTTGCGGAAAAGTTAAATCAAGGGATGGGGACATAGCCATCAACACTGGCCTGATGAAGTTGGATCACAAATGCATGATCTCAAAGCCTGAATGGGGGAAGCAACTACCCCAAAAACTCACAAGTATGAGAGCAGTTTGGGTAAATGGAAAGTATTCAACAAAACAATAATCCAAGTGAATGAAGACTACATGTTGTATTTAGACAGAACGTTTCTGATTTCACAATCACTGCAGCTATTTTCACTCCTTTTTGGCTTATACCAAATAAACAGAACAAAGTGCCATCTCAGAAACTATATTACTAGGTTCCAGTGATGGAAAAGTACAATTTTGTACCCAAAGCCAGAAAAAAGTTTTGTTGTGACCAGGGGATCCCCACCCTCCACCCCCACCCCACTGTGATGAAAAAAGGAAATTATTTGTTATGAAAAAGGTTTTGTCATGAATGTCAAGAAAATAAGTTTTGAGACGACAACAAATTTTGATATGAAAAACATGTTGATAAAGAAAAATAAACCTACACACAAGAAAACGTTTTAACATGAAATCAAAAAATATCCGTGATGAATATAAAAAGTTATTATAATACCATTACACTCCATCAGCATCATTTTTTTTTTCATTTGATTTTGTTGTCTCCTGGAAACAAAACAAAGAGTGTCTTGCATTTTCAAATTCTTTAATTTTACATGGAAAAAAGAGAAACTCGTTTTGTAGAATAAGTCACGGTAAAATAAATTATAACCTGCATAGCAAGCATTTCTATAGGATTTTCTGTTTTCAAATGCTGGGGTAAGAGCAAAAAATGGCAGAAGGGGGAGAGGAGAACAAGGAAATGCTTCCAGGCATACCCCACGATTCTGAAGAACACCTTGACCTTTCAAGGTTGAGTTAATTAATAGCGTGACAGCTTGTCAATAACAGATTACCAGATGTAAACTTCCTTCAAAACATTCTCTTGGTCAGTTTCTTGTTAAACATGTGAAAACAAAGCACACAGGAATGTGATGTTGAAGCCATAGACTGTTCATACTCCAAGCAATTACTGCAGTGTTCGTCAGTGTAATTTCAAGGTTAAATTTGTAACTGCAGCTCAGCCAGGAAAGCCTGCCTACACTGTATATTTCTTCTTAAAATCTTTTCAGACTGTTGAAAAGGAAGGAGTTGTATGGGAGAGTTCTTTCTAATTCTTACAGAGAGGTTGGCATGGAAGTTGTACAAAACTCTGAGCTACTTTCGGACCGTGTATCTAATCCTTGCACTTGGAAAATTAGAAATTTAGGGACAATGTATGAACTTGTACAAAGTTTGATAGGTAGCCAGTCTGTTGCTTGCAAAACTCCACCATGCAGCAGTTCCTGTCACAAAACGGTTCCTATCAATCCTCTCCAAGATATAGTAGCTGCACATAACCTTGACTCCATGTATTATGCTGATGACTCTCAACTCTATATTGCCATAAATCCTGATGATCATTCTCCTGAACTAAACACTCTGCGGAGTTGTATTGACTGTCATAACATGGAACACTCGTAACATGCTGCTATGCAATCCTGGCAAAACTGAGGTTATCCAGTTTATGTCTTGTTTTGTTCTAAATCCTGTAATTGATCATTTTTCATGTGGGAACACAAGGTACGAGACTTGGGTGTCATAATGGACAAGGAACTCAACCTAAGGCAAAACGTTAATGACATTTGCAAAAAGGCTATTTTGGTAATAAGGTCGGGGAGTCGGATGAGAAAATATCTGTCTCAAGATAATCTTAAACGTATTGTTAACGGTTTTGTTATTTCACGCCTGGATTACTGTAACAGTGTTCTCTATGGACTTCCTAAGCTTGTGCTGGAAAAAATACAACGAATCCAGAAAATTGCAGCTCATCTAATTACAGGGACAAATCGGATGGACCACATCACTCCCGTGCTTAGGGATCTTCACTGGCTTCCTATTAAATCACGCATTGTTTTTACTCGTGAATGCAATGAAATAGCTGTGGAAACAGATATGCAAATCTTCACTCACTCGCTCGTTCGCTTGCTCTGTAAACAATAATTTAATGGGCTGTAAACAATCATTTATGAATATTAATTTATGCATTAAATTATAAATTTATCTCTTTTTTCATTTTTATTATTATTTTATTTAGGTATTTATTTATTTAATTTTTCGTTTGCACACTTCTGGGATTTGAACCAGCGACTCCAAATATGAACTTTTATTTTGAAGTCCAAATCCCAAACAACTGGACACCGATCATTGGGCTGAAAATTAACATAGAGATACCTTTCAGGGTTTTTGTTAGAGCCGGGACGGCGGGACCTTTACTCGGCTATTTCAATATTTGTCCCGGCTATTTCACACAAAACTGTGCTACGATTTTTCAATAAAGAACGGTCACAGTTGAAGGAGTATTTGTACTTCATTTCCTGCCTATTAAAACCGAATGATAATTTATTTCGGTGCTATTGAGGCAATTGAGCATTTATTTGCCCGTAACACATTTTGTGGACGTGTTGCTGATTTGGAGTTCGTGACTGTGCCAAATTTAGCGTTATATAAACAGTCATCGGCGCGCCCGAACTCGTCATTAAAGTATCAAATAACTATCGTTCGCCAGTAAATATGTACGTTTTAAAATAAACAGTGTTGCAAATTCCGGGAAAATTCCCGAAACTTCCCCATTTTAATTGGCATATTTCCATCCATGCCCTTTTCCCGGTATTGCGACAGACAACTGCAATAAATACAGTTTGTTCGGTCGCTGCAGTTCAGTCGATCTCTCAAAAGAAAATATCAAATTGGAACACGCTACATTGTCTACATTCATCTTCGTGACAACGCTACGCGATATACAATCTTCATTGGTGGTCTTTAGACAGTAGCAAATGAAGCGGAAAATCGACCAGTACTTTACCTCGAGGTAAGCTGTTTTCTTTGTACTTTTTAAAATGTAATTAATTTGTCGCACTTCACAAACAAATACAAGATTTAAAAGTTGATTGTGTTACGTGATTAGTGTGATGTTGCTTTGCCGGCAGTCCCTTTCCTTTTCATATTTTCTGTTTTTACTTGTTTGGCTTGTACTTTCCTAAAAATAATTTTTCTGACTGTAGTGCGGCTGATTTCATATTTGTAAGAAAATGCCGTAGCGGAAAGTTAAAACAGGGCTTTCCCAAAAACGAGCGCAGTGAAGCGAATCCATTACGGTGTTAAACTTGTTTACAAGAACTTTCGACAATTTATGGGCAAAACTTTATTAGCCATCCTTCCAACATAAATTTGTCAATGTGACTTAGCTATAGTAGAAGATACTCAAGGAATTTTAATACGATTGAAGCGGAAGGACTGCTTTTATTGAAACTAAAGTTCTCGGGAAAGAATGCACTAATTTAATTAATTAACGCGTAAATGCACTGAATAAAATCGGCACATAACAATTTGGATAAGCGAAAAAGTTTTTAGTAGTGTAATCCGCCTACACAACAAACAAGCCGGACACAGGAAACGGCCCCTTTCTGTTTTTAACAACGTTATTATACAGTTTATTTTAAAATATTTTGTTTGTTATATTTCTGAAGAAGAGAATGCAACTAATTTCGTTATGATTGCTCTAAACACACATTAAAAATTTGAAGTCTTAAATTGAATTGCAGGCCAACGGCAACCGCGAACAGAAATTCTGTTTCACGTGTACATGATACAGCGAGTGCTCCATCTGTTTCAACCGTCCAAGAATCAACCAATGAATCCTCAAATTCTCAACACAGTAAAAGCGTCTCCACCCAACAAAATTTAACGGTTCTTCCGGTCGCCAGTTCTTCGTCTGGTTCTTCTTCTCATAGCAAGGCAACTTCACCCGATGTCAGTGCTACCCGCGAAATGGTAAATACCCTGTTTCCTGGAGATGAAATTGTGCACAGTTTCTACCACTGCACTGAAAGCAAATGCAGCTATCAGAAGGAGAAAGGGAAGAAAAAATTTGACCACGCATGGATCTTTAAACGCGATCTAAGTTTCGATGGAACAACGGGGCTGTGGTGGTTGCTTTTCATTAAAGAAAAGGGCATGTATTGTTTGCTTTGCCAACTTCACCACGCTAAAGGCAAGCACAACAAGAGCGCCTCGTATGGAATGGAACCTGCCGTACGTTTCCAAACTACAGCACTGATGGATCACTGCAATGGACAGAAACATCAAGATTCCATTGCTGCAGAAATGTTGAGGAGGACCTCGTTTTTTCAAGAAAAACTTGATGAGCGAAATCTACACCAGCATGAAATTCTGCAAAGTGCGTTCATGTCATTGTATTGGCAGGTTCAGCATGGCATTGCCTACCGAAACTTCCCCTCCATGTTGAAGTTGCTGCGGACCATAGGGCTGGAGAAGATGGAACATTTTCGACACGAGTCACTTTGGTCAGTAAGAGGAATCATCACAACTATGGGCAAAGTTATCAAAGAGAAGATCACAAAAGCTGCAAAAGAAGCAAAGTGTTATGGCCTCATGGTAGATGACGTGACTGACATACAAGTGAAAGAGCAAAACGTTATCTTGATCCAGTATGTTCAGAATACGAAAGTACACATCCACTTCTTAGCTGTCAATGATCTAATGGAGGGTCCAGACGCTGTGTCGCCAAATGCTCAAACCATCACTGACAACATTAAGGGAGAACTGGCCAAGAGTGATCTAGACATTCAAAACCTCTTGAGCTTAGCATCTGATGGAGCTTCAGTAATGGTTGGAAAGAACCGCGGTGTGTCAGCACTGCTGAAAAGAGAGAACCCTAGGATGATCAACGTCCACTGCATTTGCCACAGACTTGCTTTGACTTGTGGGGATTCCAACAATGAGGTCCAGTACATGCTCACTATAGAACGTCTCTTGGTACAACTGTACAAGTGGCTCGAAAATTCTTGCGTGAAGACAGCGGCCTACCTGAAGATGCAATTGAGGGTTCAAAACATGCAGCTTCCCGCTGAAGAATCCAAACGACATAAAATCGGCCACAAACTCCAACGGGCTGGCAGAACACGATGGTTGTCCACAGACCAGGCTGTACAGGGGGTTTGGCATGATTATGTGGCAATCCTTCTGACGCTTAGTGCTGAGGAATTTCGAAACGATGCAACAGGCATTGGTCTGCTGACCCAGATGAAGACTGTAAAATTTATAGGTAAAAGTGATTTTTTATGTATAATTTACACTGTGAGAAATTGTACACCGGTAATTAAGTTAAATAGATGTTACGTGACAATGATGACAGGCAATGACAGAAGGATTATCTAGCAGTAAACAAATGTATCGTATGACCTTTATATTTTCGCGACGACAACAATAGAAGCAATTATTCAGTGGACGAGTGCGATGTTTAGCGAGAACAATACGTGTATGTAGAGGATAAATCGAGAAAACGGTGATTAAACTTGTGAAGTGTCGGAACTCTAGCAGACTCGCTTGTCTCATTTCCGATACAGTGGCATCTCCGACGGGATCTACACGTAACAAAACATGGAGGAATTAACAAAAGAAACAGAGGCTAAACTACAAATGTTGATGTTCACTAATGGGAAGAGCAGTGGTGTTGTGAAAAAGGGAAACTCAGAAGCCGTTGAACGCCATCGTGACACCTTACGAGCCTTAGTGAAGGACGTAGATGTGCTAAAACTGGGAGTAGAACAAGCAATGTTCGAAGCTGGCAGAATGGGGAATGGAGCAGTGGTATCGAGGAGACAATCGCTGAAGTCGATGGGGAAATTTTGCAACTGGATAAGTGGATAAGTGGCTAGTGGAGACAAACAACGAGATCGAACACCAGAAGCGTAAAGATGAAGAAGAGAAAAAGGCACGTGAGCACGAAGAGGAGCTACGATTTGAAAGAGAGCAAATGAAGATAAAACTAGAACTCGAACGCCAGTTAGAAGAAACGAAGGGAAAAGGGCAACCCGCGGCGAAGGCCGAACAAAGGACAACAAAGCTACCGAAGCTAGAGATAACCACATTCAAGGGAACGTATGAAGAATGGTTGCCGTTCTGGAACAAATTTCAAGCTGAAATCGATAAAGCTAACCTAGCGCCCGTGACGAAGTTCGCATATCAAAAAGAGTTGGTGGATCCAAAGGTTCGAACGGAAATTGACGGTCTTCCCTTCACAACAGAGGGCTACGAAAGAGCGAAGAATATTCTTATCAGCGAATATGGGAAGACTAGTGAAATCGTGAATGCATACACTCAGAACATCATGGCTTTACCCGTCATTACAGGGACACAACCGGCGAAAATTCACGAATTTTACAAGAAGCTCGTGTACAATGTGCAATCGTTGGAGACACTTGGGAGATTAAAAGACGTGTCAGGAAATGTGAGAAGCGTGCTCGACAAACCTTAAGGAGTACATAAAGGCAGACCTAGTAAGAGGACACGAAGAATGGCAAGACTGGGACTTTCCTCAGCTGGTGAAAGCTCTCAAGACTTGGAAAGAAGTCAATCCAGTCGAGGATAGCAACGAGAAGCCGGAAAAGCCTCCAAATTACAACCGATTTCGCAAACGCGAAAGTGCCTTCCAAACAAAAGAGACCACGCCAACGCAAAGGGGGTGTGTCTACGGTAACGCAACCGACCATGGATCTGTAAAATGTAACAAGATCGTGACAGTGGGAGACCGCAGAAAGCAATTACTCTTAAAACAACTGTGTTTTAATTGTACAGGAAGCCGACATCACGCCGATGAGTGCAAGAGTCGTTTTGGCTGCCAAATTTGCAAACGGAGACATCATACGTCCATTTGTGACAAATCTACATCACAAGATCAGCTGATGACCGCGACTGGCATGGAAAGAAAGGGCGTAGCTTATCCTATCATCATAGTACAAGTGAATGGCGTCAAATGTTGAGCACTGCTGGATACTGGGGCTGGCAGTTCCTACGCGTCATCAACTCTCCTGGATTATTTGCGATTACGTCCAATCCGACAGGAATTTAAGCGTATTGAAATGATGTTTGGAGCCTCAAACAAAGCAATAAGCATCTATGGCCTACGGATTGGTAATGTGGATGGGAAATTCAGTCTGGACGCCGAAGTGACGAAAGTCGATCGTAAGGAACTGTTGACACTGGATAACCCGAAGTACACACAAATGGTTACCCAGTTTTCACACTTGAGGAGAGTGACCATAAATGATGACGACGAGAAACCGATGCTGCCCGTCCACCTAATTCTTGGAACGAACGAGTACGCTAAGATCAAAACGGGAACGAAACCCAGAAGAGGGCGCCCAGGAGAACCGATAGCAGAGTACACACGTTTTGGTTGGACAGTTATGTCACCAGGCAAAGAAGTAGATCTCACCAACATGTTCCCAACGCAGACATCCGCAGTCGACTACGATGAATTGTGCAAGCTAGATATTCTGGGGCTCAAAGACACTTCAATCGGTGATCAAGAAACAGTTTATGACGAATTTAAAGAGGAACTCACCAGGAGTGCAGAAGGATGGTACGAGACGAGTCTACCGTGGAGAGGCAACCACCCTTCCTTGCGAAACAATCGTGAGGGAAGTCTTAAACGTCTTGGAAACCTGGTAAGAAGACTTGAGAAACAAGGCGAACTTGAGAAATACAACGAAATAATTCAAGACCAATTATCCCAAGGGATTGTGGAACATGCAGACGAGGTGTTGGTCGGAAGCAGAGAATTTTATATCCCGCACAAAGCGGTCGTACGCAAGAACGCTGAGTCAACTAAGATGCGCATTGTATATGATGCTTCAGCCAGAGCAAATGGGAGCGCTCCTTCGCTCAACGAGTGCCTCGAGACCGGGCCGCCGTTGCAAAATCAGTTATGGAGTGTGCTGGTTCGAAACAGATTTTACCCAGTGGCAATAGCGGGTGATTTAAAGCAAGCATTTTTACAAGTGCGAGTGCAAAAGACGGACCGAGATGCTTTGCGGTTCCATTGGCTGGAAGACCTCACAAGCAAACGAGTACAAGTTCTAAGATTTACCCGAGTACTGTTTGGTTTGGCACCCTCGCCATTCCTGCTAGCTGCAGTAATCAAGGAACATTTGCAACAGTGCAAGGAAACGCATCCGAGACTTGTGGAGGAGATAGAGCGTAGTCTGTACGTGGACGACCTGATCAGTGGCGGGGAGACTACCGAGCAAGCACTTAAAGTCAAACAAACAGCCAAGACGATCTTCAGTGAAGCGACCTTCGAGCTACATAAATGGCACTCAAATGCACAAGCTTTAGAAGCAGAAACAGCGACATCAGAAGAGGATGGTGAGAGTTACGCGAAGCAACAGCTAGGTGTGAAGAAAGGCGAATCGAAGCTACTCGGAGTACCATGGGATAAAAAGAGAGACGAAATTCAAGTAAGCTTCCCTACAACAATGGCGGAATCCTAAAAGGGGCATCCTGGGAAAAATCGCCAAAGTCTACGACCCACTCGGACTAGCCTCACCAGTAACCCTGTCAGGAAAGGTGATCTATAGAGACGCCTGTGACTTACGAATTGCCTGGGACAGCCCCCTGCCAAGTGACCTGACAGCTAAATGGCTGAAGTGGGAACAAAATCTACCAGAACACGTAGATGCGCCAAGAAGCTTGGTACAACACAGAGAGAAGATTCTGTCCATCGACCTCCATAGCTTTGGGGACGCGAGTGGGAAGGGAGTCTCCGCAGTAGTTTATGCAGTGGTCGAACAACTATCTGGCACAAACAAGGGCCTACTGACAGCGAAGTCACGCCTGGCGAAGAAAGGACTCACGATCCCCCGTTTAGAATTGGTGTCGGGACACATGGCTACTAACCTAGTTCATAATGTCAAGGAGGCTCTAGAGGGTTTTCCCATAAGAAACGTATACTGTTGGCTGGACAGCACCGTAGCCCTCCACTGGATACGTGGAGGGGGGAGTATAAACAGTTTGTCGGGAACAGAGTGAAGAAGATCCAAGATAAACAGTACCTACAGTGGAGGCACGTACCATCAGAAGAGAACCCAGCAGATGTGGGGAGTCGAGGAGGAGATAACAGCAAACTCACAACCCTCTGGTGGCTGGGACCGAATTGGTTATCACAACCGGAAGACTGGCCTCCAGACATCGTAACAAACACCACTGAAGAATCAGCAGCCGAAGAAGCAAAAATAACGCGCGAGTTATTCGCTTTGGCAGTAGAGAACCCCTTCACACTTGATGAATTGCTTGAGAAACACGAACTGTGGCGCGTGCTACGAGTAGGCGCATGGGTCACGAGGTTTCTACACAACATTAGGGCTGGCCGGCATCAGCGAGTCGTGGGCCCCCTGACTACTGAATAAATAGAGAAACAAACGAAGTTCTGGACCAAGCGGGCTCAGCAACAAGGAAAATCGAGTGAAAGATTTGAAGAAGACCGTTTACAGTTGAACATTCAAACCAACCAAGATGGAGTGTTAGAGTGTAGGGGAAGAATCCAAGGCCATTACCCTATCTTCCTACCAGACTCCGCGCCCTACACTCGTAAGCTGGTACAACGATTACATGCAGATACGCTACATGGAGGAGTCGCCCTCACCATGACCAAAGTCCGTGACCGTTACTGGGTACCACGGCTGAGGAAACTCGTGAGACAAGTGATCAAGTCATGCCCGGGGTGCAAGCCTTTTCAAGCCGTCGCACTAGCCAGACCACCCCCGGGACCCCTGCCTACGGACCGTACTGAAGGAAGTACCCCATTTGAAGTAATTGGAGTAGATTTTGCAGGCCCCATCAAGTACCGTGTCAGATCCAAAACAGAAGCGAAGGCTTACATTGTCTTGTATTCCTGCAGTCTTACAAGAGGATTATTCCTGGAAGTACTACCGAACTTGGAGACGAGTGAATTCCTAAGAAGTTTGAAACGACTCATCGCACGTCGTGGACGTCCAGCGAAGATTTATTCCGACAATGGTAAGACATTTGTCGGGGCGGCAAAATGGCTCCAACAAGTTATGCGTGATGAGCGGATACAAGACCACCTAGCTCATGGAAACATCAAGTGGCAATTTAACCTCAGCCGCGCTCCTTGGTGGGGAGGTCAGTTCGAGCGCCTCATCGGACTGGTGAAGTCAGCCTTCTACAAAACCATCGGAAACGGCATACTGAAGTGGGCGGAACTATGCGAAGTAGTACTGGATGTGGAGAACACATTAAATGACCGCCCTTTAAGTTATGTGGAAGACGACATACAACTACCGGTGCTGACTCCAAACTCGCTGTTATTCCTCAGATCAAACCAACTGCCTGAACTGGAACCAAATCATCTGAAAGATGCTGATCTGCGCAAACGAGCTAAACATCTACTGAAGTGCAAGCAAGCGTTGTGGTCTAGGTGGACAACCGAGTACATGCGAGGGCTAAGAGAACGCCATCAGATGAAACACAAGGGACAGACCACGCCTTTAGCCAAAGGGGAGGTGGTCATTATCAAGGACGAGGAGCGCAATCGTAACAAGTGGAAACTTGGAATAGTAGAAGACCTGATTTCGGGGCGAGACGGAATCGTACGAGCTGCCAAACTTCGGGCCGGGAAAGGAATTCTTGAACGAGCGGTACAACACCTCTACCCATTGGAGTTATCATGCGACAAAGAGAACACACAAGCTCCAGTACAGCTTGACCCACAAGCCCCCATATTCAGGCCAAGGAGAGATGCCACCATTGCAGCAAGTTATCGTATCCAGGACATGAGCGATGACACATTTTAGAGGAACTGAAATTCATTTAAGCTTCCAGAAAGGAACATTGAACTGTTCATGCATTAACTTTCGATGATTAAGACTTTTAAGTATTCGTAGAAACTGAATCTCATATCGTACAATTCAAGTGTTTCTCTCCACTGGAGACAAACAGGGGAGTGTGTGAGAAATTGTACACCGGTAATTAAGTTAAATAGATGTTACGTGACAATGATGACAGGCAATGACAGAAGGATTATCTAGCAGTAAACAAATGTATCGTATGACCTTTATATTTTCGCGACGACAACAATAGAAGCAATTATTCAGTGGATGAGTGCGATGTTTAGCGAGAACAATACGTGTATGTAGTGGATAAATCGAGAAAACGGTGATTAAACTTGTGAAGTGTCGGAACTCTAGCAGACTCGCTTGTCTCATTTCCGATAACACTAAAGAAATTGATTATAAGTGTAATGTACACGATTAAAAATACAATGTTTTTTTATTTCTTTTTGATAGGAAGTATTTACATCCTTAAGCAGATTCTTCCCATCCTAACAACAATCAGCAAGTGCTTCCAAGCTGGCGTAGTGTCGTTTGCTAAGATCGTCCCTACACTGCAGTATGCCAAGGAACAACTCAACAAGGTTGCCACCATGGAGACACCCATCACAGTGTTAAAACAGGTAAACATACTGTGTTGTTTTTTATTAAAACTGTTTATTGAATTACTGATTATTTACTTATATTTATCAAGAATAATGTCTTAACTTGTACTTTTACGTCATCTTACAGGATTTGCAGCCTGAAGGACGCCTTCAGTTGGTTTTAACCGACTTAAGATCACGCGACCAGCCTGACCAACATCTGCCAACATCCCATCAGGAAACGCTGCTCAAAAGTTTCTTAAAGAAATATGTGAAAGCTTTGATCGAAAACATCGACGCTCGTTTCAAGGAGTCCTCCCTGTACTTGATTCCTTCAGGATTTTTGATCTGCTTTCGGTCCCTGCAAAAACTGATGATGGCTTCAGGTACTGACTAATTTTTGTACTTTTAATATCGATACAATAAAAACGTTATCTTTGGTTGTTTTGCCTTCTTTAGTATCATATATTTTGATGGACTTTCCTGAGTAAAGTGCAGTATGCTGTGTCTTCATCACTTGTTCTTAATATATCTATTTCCTTTTTTTCAGTGAATATGGCACCAATATGATTACAAAGCTGGCAGACCATTACTACCCGGGGCCTGAGCATGCAGATGACCGCCAGCAGATTCTGGTAGAGTGGCATAATTGATAGCTTCCTTTGTTGTAAAGTGCCTTACTGTGATCACGTTATGACACTGCACAAAGATTATTACTTATACATTTGACCTGATTGATTGTACAAAAATCTTTATATGTATAATTTAAAAAAACCTTGGTCTCTCTACTTTTTGGGGCTCGCTACTTTCGGGGGGCTTGCTGCTTTCGGGATTTATTAGCAGCCACAAATTGTTGATGTTACTTTCGGGGGTCACTACTTTCGGAACTTTAAGGTACTGTCATTGTGCATAAATTATTATTACATAACATTCACGAGTTGCTCATAAGAGCTTTTGATTAAGATTCTACTTTTAACATTAAATTATCAACGGGCAATCACCAACCTACCTATCTTCCCTCATCAACACCTATAAACCTGTTCATTCTCTTCGCTCTTCAGACCACTCACTTTTACAAGTACCCATGCAACAGCTACCTATGGTGAACGAGCTTTTTCTTTTTATGCCCCAAAACTTTGGAACACGCTACCTACATCTATAAAACAATCTGAGACAATGACCATTTTTTAAAAGAAACTGAAAACATTTCGTTTTAGTAATCATTTTTACCCTTAGTTAATTAATTAGTTAGTTAGTTTAGTTATTTTTATTATTGCATATTTGTAAGCACGTTGAGATTTTTAAACGCGCAGATAAGAACTTTATTATTATTATTATCATTATTATTAATTCTACAGTGTCAGGAAGTCTTGAAGGAACAGGACAAAAACAAAAAGATTTACATCATGCTCAAAATGATCTTGTAGAGTTGAGCCTGAACATCGACAATCTACCTGGAGGAGGACTTCAAGTAAAAGTAGTGATGTTTAATTCAAATAGAAAGATTACAAAAAGAATTCCCAGCCACAAGGAAAGTAAACAGTTAGTGAGACAGATGTGCAACATGGATTGGCAAGAGGCCTCAAATATTATATTCAAACATAAAGAACTACAGCCAGAGGTTGTGAAAGCACTGAAAAAATGTCTCAGAAGAAGGGTTCCTATTTATATTTCATAGCTAACACCAGAACAAGTAAACAATTTTAAATTTGCATTGAATTGAGGATCAAAGTTATAGACTCCAGTTAAGTTACAGACTCCAGAAAATGGTAAATCAAAGGACCGGTCAGGTCCTCCCTCTTGTGTCACACTGTTGGATTGGGAATATTGATATTATTAATGATTTATGGAATGTTCTCTCCACAAAGTCAAGATTTAGATAGTTTTTTATCTTTATCTCTCATTGTTGCATATTAGACAACAAGCAGTCTATTTTGTTTTCCTAATCTTTGTTGGATGCGGGTGCGGTTCTTCTCTTTTCCTTCTATCCCACGTAGGATGAAAAGAAAAGTGAGCCTGCTACCACAACAAATCAATCGTTACCTGGGTTTTTTTGTATTCTCTTGCGCGGACTTATAGGAAATACCGTTATCCACATTTTCTGTGTCAGCGTCGGTTAATCTCATACCCAGAGCTTAACGCTTTCTGAAAAAACTGTTTTTCCTTTATACATTATATTCTTAACAAGGGAGGCAGTTTCGAGCGTAAAACATTTGGACCACAATGCAAAACTCGCTTCAAATGCATTCCAGATAACAGCTTCTTTCTACTACAACTGAGAGTATTAAACATACCAGTTCATGTTTTTCAGTAAAAATGACCACGCTAAGAATAACATATCCCAAACACCAAATACTTCATAACTGCACAACCATTTCAATCACTGTTTAGATCACCCCTCCAGATCAAATCTCCTAACTTTCTAGAACTTTCTCTAAGATTTCAGCTGATAACTCCACAGTAATGCAACCTGAGCTCCAAATCTAGACATTCAAGAATCTTGTCAGAAACAAATACTAACCCAGTGTAAGTACTGTTTTTATTTCTACGAACACCCCAACCACGCTAACTCAAATGCATGCGATTAATCCTTTGAGAAATGGTTTTCTCGTTTTTTTCATTCAGTAACGTGTGTTATTACGTCACCAGATGTCAATTTACAATCTGTAAACATCTGTAAAACTATACAGTTCACGTAATTTTAGAATATTCTTGTTTGACAATCTGTGTAGTAATCAGTTTTGATTATTTAGCATGACCCCCTCTTGGAATGTAGAAATCTGTCGAATACAATACCATTCTCTCTCAACATTTTGCAGTTCTATTCCCATGACTCGGACGCCACAACATACCTCTTGAATACAAACTAAAGCAGGCAAATGGAACTGGCAGTTAACTCTACGTTAGAGAACGCGAACCCAAAAACTCCCCCATAAATTATGCGTGGGAGTATAAATTAACCTTTGATTTATCGTTTACCTATAAAAATTAAAGTGATCCTTTTCAACAAGCGCCACAAACTTATCCTGTTGTAAAATCCACACCCGCTCCAGCATTTGCTGACCGACTTTCCATAAAATGTTCTTTAGAGCTCCTTTGTAGACAAATTTTATGTAATAATGATTATGTAGTCATGCAAGATTCGCTAAGGGATGCCAGATTACAATGGATTCAGCCCCAACCTTTTATTCCTGTATATTAAAGACCTGTTTCCTTCACAACATTACATCAACAAGTCATCAAGTAAACAGTGACACACACGCAAGACAATAACATGATCTCACAAGTATTTTCATGAGGTCGACAGTAAAATCACCCCTCCTGCACACGTTTTTTAGCCTATATATAGTTTTTGCCTTTTCGCGATTACAATGTCTTCAGCCCCAACCTTATATCCCTCTATGGAAACTCTTCAAGTAAAACTAATACACTTATATTTCAGCTCCAACAACAGCAACACTATACAAACTCAAACAACATCCTTGAGAGAAAAGAGCACAAACCTCTTGACCTAAAACAACGACAATTCTACGAATATAACAAACCGTGTAGGAGTAATGTTTGGCCTGTAAACTTTTTATACAAACCATGTACCAGAAAGCTCTATCAGACATTCCTCAGATTCCTGTTCTAACAATGGAAATGTTAACAATAGATGTTAACAATGGAACAATAGAAATCTCACAAAAATGCATCGATCGTCCACATTACCTCTTGTGTTACGCAACTTATCGCGTGACACAAGGGTAAAAACTGGCGCACCACCTGCAGATGGAGAGGGGACTGGACTGGCTGTTCAGGACCAGCAACATCCTTGAAACAATTAATTAAAGCAAGATGATCTGTGGCTGAAAAGAGAGCTGGTTGAGGTCCTCAAAAACCTCATAAGCAATCAAATTAAATATTAATTGCTCTGTTACAAATACCCCCTTGCCCAAGTGATAAGTCCATCCGTCTTGCAATACACGGCCGACCATTGAGCAGTAGTTTGAGTCATCTACAATCGTCTGTCCCTTTATAAAACAACATAACTCAGTTCAACCCGTCCTTCCCGCTTTTTCACCTCAAGCTATTTCACCTTTTTTAGCTGAATCCTCCACCAATCAGCAACAAGTACACCAACAGTCCACTTTCAACGTGATATTTGTGTATACTCCCCACTTTAAAAATTGGAAGGAATTATGCCTCTGTTATGCTTAAGCCACTTTTATAGTATACTACTTGTAGAAAAAAGAAATGTTCTCAGGCCCTGTACCGCTGTAAAAGTTGGAAAAGTAGAGGGGAGACAGGAATACAAGGCACTGGAGAAAAGAAAGAGGAGTACTAAGTGAGAAACTCTGAAGATATGTAGGTTGAGGAAGATAAGAGGGAGCATGAATTCCTTGTCTGGATTTCAGGCTGCACCTTTGACCTTTCTAGTCAGACAGTTATCAGAAACCCCAAAAAGGAACATAAGAGTGTCTGTATGATGCACTCACATACTTAGTACATCATGTGTGCACCTTAGCTTTGTTCAATGTACAAAGTATCAACTGTCTCCATGTGACAAGGATGTAAAAGAATTAATGAAGAGTGAAACATGCATGAGAGAGAGAGTCTGTATCCATGGGCATTTTGAAGAATCTGTTTCACCCAAGGAACCTGAGCATTATTATTGCTCACCATGTTGGCACAATATTGAACAGCATCAGTTCTGCCAGAGAACGTTTTTAAGATTTTTAATATGTTTAACCCTGGTTACTCGTTGATTTTTACTAGCATCAGTTCTGCTGAGCCAAATGTTGAAGCCAGGGAGGTTGATCCTGGCCAAAGAAGCGACCGATAAGGAGAAGACAACGAAGACAGTCAAATGATAAGATAACATCCTCTTATCAATGCTTTGAAAACCCCTCGTCTTCCGTAAATTATTCAAATTTGCCACGTTGTGGGATTTATTTTTCACTTGGGAATTACGGATCATTGAAAATTTTCTTGGAATGCCATTGATCATTCATTGTCTTGGAACTTGTTGAACGTAATTAGAAACAAATCTATCTTCGTTTTATGAAAATATTCACGATTTCGTAAAAAAACAAGGTTTTCTAATAGCGCTTGTATCTCTAAATCTTAAATTTTGTTTGCCCTAAAATTAAAAGCCTCTTAAAATTTTTAAATTTAAAAAGATTCCTCTTTTTTTAGTTTAAAAAATTTCAGAAATCGGTTGACGCTTTCATGCCGAAAATAAATTTAAACCAAAGGCTCTTGTGAGCCAGCTCAGAATGTAATAATTACATTACATATCAATTATTGATATTAATGACATTCATTGAATGCAGTTGTTGGCCCTTCCCAGTGAAAACCCTTGAATTGGAGGCTTGATAAATAGGGATTCCACTGTATTTATATTGGGCAACAGCCCAAATCTGACAAAAGGGAATTATTTTGAAGCTCAAATGCATCTATAGGTTCCACTATTGCATACCAAAACACAATAACTTTGAAATAATTATTGAGTATTATTTTCAATTTCTGGTTTGACCCTGGTATTTACTCTGGTATTTAGGAGGGGGGAGGCTGTGCATATAAGGGGCATTTGACCTCCATTGCTGTCCCCACCCTCTGGAATTTGACATGCCAATCAATGATTCATAAATACACAACAAAGTATACTTATAGGGCCATAATTTAGTCTGCAGTCTGCATAATTTGCCAAAGGTGGGGGAGTTTGATCCGATTTGAAATGCAAGTGCAAGTAGAACAATCAAAATGTTTTAATCCTTGTACTTCTCAGTTTACATGTAATATGGACACTTGCACTTGTGTGCCAAGTAAAAACCAGGCTTTAGATGTGAGGTGCATCCATGTAGGCTTCTTAGTACAAATATTATCTACAATTCATAAGTATATGTAACAGAGGTAATGAATGTTTTGTGTTTATAGACTGATTTAGATAGGGACGTTATTCATACAATATAACTTAATACAACTATAGTAGAAAAATCCATCAAAGAAATTTAAAATAATATGTGCTATTATAAACACAAGCCTCAGATCAATGAAGCCTGCTTTTCTACACGGAAACGTCCACGGAAACTATGAATAAACTTAAGGTCTACACAATAACAAGCAAAAAGGTTTTACAGCCAAAATATTTAAGCTTATTCAAATACCTTACATTTTATTTGTTTTCGGTTCAAAGCCTATCGATCGATCATCGATCAATCGAATTGTACACCTTCGAATGCAAAAATTACAAAAGTTTAAATTTATATTGAAATTGGAATCAAAAGATTAGTTCAGTTAAACAATAAGCTTAAGCTTAATTAATTTTTGTTACAAATCAAACTTAGAAATATAAACATTTACCGTACATCGATGTTTTCGTTGAAAACGCCAAAGATCAGTTGAATGCTTCCTCTTTTTCGGCAATGTAGTTTGCCTAAAATATTCCCTGCTGGAACCGTCTTGTTCCCGGTGCTTCAATGAAGTTGTATAAACCCCTTGATTCATCTCCAAAATTATGTGTCGACTGATGTACTTCGATAAAGAAACATGATGTAAATTCGTGAAAGAAGGATTTCTCAAACCGAGGAATGAAAGAATTGCATAATTTATGCGTTTGTTGGCATCGGAACTCCTAAAAGGTCTATCTTTTAAATGTGTAAGACGAGAAAATTCAGAGAAATACCGTCTTGAAAAATCGTAAGCAATCCGCCATTTTGTTTTGTTGTGCGTTCGGGCTACTACCACCGACCCACCCGACCCCCAATAACTACCAAATATTGCGCCCGCAATGTTGTTTAGTGTTGTGATTTCCCAAGCATTATGCACTGGTCAGCGGAATTACTAAGAAAAGTTTACACCTATAAACTAACAAATTTTCCCAAACCATAACGATAAGCTCATCCTGAGCTAAAAAGGGAACCTCTGCTCCAATAAATAACCATGGGCCACCTTAAGTAATGGTCCACGTAAGAACTATAGTGAAAACAGCAGGAAGCCGGCAGCTGTGGATAATTACAAAAACAACAGCTCTTATTGGTTTACGGCAAAAAAGCGCCAAATTCAAATCTTTAGCTTGAATATTTTTTATTATTAGGCAACTAAAGTGAACGACATTGCGAACCAACGTTTCTTAGTATCGTTATGCTTACGTTTGGGTAATTTAATAGGCTTTGTATGTGGGAAAACCCGGTTTTATGAAAGATTTCTACAAGAAGCAAAACATTATATGTCGGAAAATGTCTGCGTTCTTTTTCAATCAAAGCTCTTTACCGATAATCGAACGTCATTGGTACGGCACGTAGAGATTATCACACGTTACCTGATGTAAAATGTCCAGGGATCGGATCGTGTTGATCTGTGATCTAAAACACGTGCGTATGCTGTGGACGATTCAGAGTTTTTGTCTGTGCTTTATTGTCCTTTTTTATTGGCAACGATATGGCCGAAAGGTATTTTTCACTTAGTGTGCTACATGGTATCTTTTCATTTCATCTTGGTGCTTGCTGCAACAGCATGATCCACCGAAGGGCATCTTACCACTACAAATAAAACACTCAATAATCCTCACAGTCCACTAAAATGATTTTCCACAATGATATGCACTGTATACACACTATATACAAAAGCCAAACAAAATAGTCCAACAACGAGGAACCAAACAAGCGAGAAATATTTTCTATCCAATATGGCGGCGCTCTCTGAACTGCGTTTGTGAAGGCTTGTGCTGGTTCGAACACTTTCCCACATACGAATCCTACGAAACTTTCAGAGACAATAGAACATACATCATAATCGGAAAAAATACAATGGCATCAGACTTAGACGAGTTTTTTTCCGTGTATAAATCGGAAAAATATGATTTTGACCAATCAGCAAGCTCAGAATTCATTAAATAATCCAATTAAACCGAAGTTCTACTGATCATGCATTGCCACGAAACACTATCATTCTTACGCGTACGATTACTTAACAAGCTTCTTGACCCCTGGGGAGGGGAAAGTAGCAGTGTTTCAACACATGTTAAATTCCCCGCTATGTCATGGGGGTTGGGGGACCGCGATTTCAATTGATTGAAGCATAATCCTCACAACTAAATTTATACACAATCTTGCAAAGTTCACTTGTATTTTGAATTTGTTTTTTCTCTTGTTGCGCTGAACATTGAACGTTGCGTGTTTTTGAATAATCCCTTACTGTCTGAAAAAAATACTCGCACGAAAGGTTTCTTCAATCTAATCTGAATAAACACAGCGGCAAAATGAGTGCGCATGCTCGGCTATGACCCTGGGGACAAGAATGATGAAAACATAGCTCAAAGAGTTCATGTTTCACTTACGATCGCTCGACTTTGAGCGAAAAATTCACTATTGTTGCAAAGATAATTAGTTGGCTAAAAAAGATATGTGAAAGAAGAGTCTCTCTTGGAATTGTTTTCAAGGTAAAAACCTTATCTGTTCCGTGACGCCTTATCCACGCGAAATGAAAACAAATACCGGGAATTTTGAATTGCCGCCATTATGTTTGTATGGAAATGAGCGAGCAGGTTGGCGCACGCGCACTCATTTTGCCGCTGTGTCATCTGAATACACGCGATTGGAGCCTACGTACACGCGAAAAATGCGTGTAAAATTCACACCCCTTACCCGCAATTTACGCGCGTGTAAGTGCTGCAGCACACCCGAGCGGTACTGTTGTTGTCAAGAAAGGCATTTCAATACTACAACAGTAACAGCTGTTGCAAGATCAGTACTCGAATAAAACAAGGAACAAGACTTCCGTTGACTTGCGTTCGGTAGCCAAACGTAGAAAACCGTGTCTACTTGCGTGAATCTATAAGCTTAAAAGCTAAGCTTAATTTAATCGTAAGTCAACTTGATAAATGTGCGCTGAAGTCCCATTGGAAACTTGTGTCTCCGTTCGCTAAAATTTAAGCTGATACAAATTTAGTTAAAACAGACAGCAAAACCCGGGCAAAAAAACCAAGATAATCCCTGCAGCTCGTGCAACTTATAAGCTTACTACTACTAGCGATATTTTAGTATTAAATCCGGGACTTAAAATACATATTTGTCCTCCATTTGTTACAGCATGGTTTTTAAGTCTCCGTAGATGATAGTTCGTTTTTCTCTTACCTTGAAAATGGGTTTTGTAAGCTGTTTTCACAGCAGTATTTTTCACGGCTGTTGTTCGTTTGGTTCTGGATCATGGAGTCGAGATATTTTGCGCGCTTGGTAACCAAGCATTCTTGTCGGCGTCCGCCTGGGTCCGTAGTCCAGTTCTGGCCCTGTCTGTGTCACGCAACGCTATGTTCCGAGAGCGTAGCGTTGCGTGACACAGAGAGGGCCAGAACTGGACTAGAGGGTCCGTAGGTCGCAGCAGGGCGCTGGAAAGGATGGGCGGTGAAACGCGCACTGCGCTCTTGTGCGATGTTTGATGCGGAGCGAGACTGAGTCGAGCGCGCTCGAGAGCGCTCGAGTTCAAAAAATTGTTCAAAACATGTCGGCAAATGAAGTTCAATAGCTGATGCAGAAAAGGGATTGCTACAAGAGAACGGTACGGAATTTCCACCTAGTTTTTGTACATTGAACATGTCAAAAGATCTAAACCAAACAAAACGGTAATTTTCAGCGTATGCATAATAATAACGGTTTTTAGAACCTGAACGCATGTTGCGAAGCCTCAATGCGTTTAGAGCAACCTTCGCTTTGGCATCGGTGTAAATTTCATTTTGAACTTTTTTGAACTTGAACGTGTCAGTACACTTTTGTTCTCTCCATAATACAGTGAATTTGGTCATTTGACGTTGTTGTTTTTGCAGAGAACGGCTAAGAAATGTACCAATATGTAAAACACAAATGCAGAGCCATTGTACTGCAAATTTTAACCTATTGCTGGTTTGCAACCATTCCCGAGAGATTTAAATGACAAAGACCCTGGCGGCCATGTTGGATGACAGGAACAATAATTAACAATTAGATTATGAGCTCAAGATTTCTATGATGTGATAGTTGATGAGGCCGTAGGCCGAATCAACTATCACATCATAGAAATCTCGAGCTCATAATCTAATTGTTAATTAGAATTCTTTTGTTAATGGTCATCCAACATGGCGGCGATGACGTCAGTTGCAAACCAAGAATTGAAGGGCTGAGGGCATAACCAGCCTATATTGAATTTTAGGACCTTTTTTTTTTCCCCTAAGATTTGCCGCGTTTTTGGAATGTGACCTAAAAATTAGTTACCAAACATTTCCCCGTTATTTTTTTCGCTATTTTGTCCTTCGTTTTCGAGAAATAACGTGTTGACAAACATTCATTTTTACGGCGGTTACGCTTTGTAAAGAAACCCTTTGTTTCTTTGAACAATGAAGATCAGTCAAACGGTAAAATGGCCGTCGTTACAGGGATTTTCTATTTTCGTTACGTTGTTTCAGAGACTCTCCCCCCCCCCCCCCCCCCCCCCCCCACCCCAAATCAATGTTGCGCGTCATTTGCAGACAAGACCTTATTTTCACAGGATTGAATTTCTAGGCTCCAGGGGAGGGGAGGGGGGACTGTAAAACAGTGTTTTTACTTCACGGTGTGATGTTGTTTTGTAGCATCAGTTAGGTCAGGTAAACGTTCAATTCTTATTTAGTTTCTATCTCCATTGCCGCTGAAACAACCTAAATATTTTGATAACTCACAACGCTGAAAGGGGCAGTGATTTCATTAGTAAATCATTGTAACGACGGCCATTTTACCGTTTCACTGATCTTCATTGTTCAAAGAAACAAAGGTTTTTTTAACAAAGCGTTACCGCCATTAAAACGAATGTTTGTCAACACGTTATTTCTCGTAAACGAAGGAGAAACTAGCGAAAAAAATCACGGGAAATGTTTGGTAACTAATTTTTAGGTCACAATCCAAAAACGCGGCAAATCTTAGGGGGGGGGGGGGGAAAGTCCTAAAAACTCAATATAGGCTGGTTATGCCCTCAGCCCTTCAATTGTTTTGTGACGAAAATGGCTCTGCACCGGTATCCGGTCGTTTCGCTACAAAGTCGTTTCGCTACAAGACGTTTCGCTACAAATCGAAGTAGTTTCGCTGCGAGGTAAGCTTGAATTGTTTTACTATGATAATTAGTGATCGTTTCATGAACGAAATTTTAGCTGAACAGCGATTGTACAGACCAAATATCAAGGAAATATATTCATTGCTATATTGTCTACTAATAAACTAGTAGTAATCACAAATTAAGAGAGTGCGTTCGACAGGTTAATCTAAAAAAAAAATAGAGAGGATGGTTCTCAAGTGGTCACGAACGAACTTAGAACGTTTGCTTTCTGCTGATCAATAGGAAACCTGTTGGCAGGCTTTGGCAATATGATTGGCTTGATATATTCTTTTTATTGAGAATTGTGCCAAGGAAGTATAATTTTGAAATGGTGAAATGATATTCCTGAATATATAATATACACATTTAAGTTGAGTTAACCATTTGTCAATTGCAAGTGCCCCCCTCCCCCCTTTCAGTCTGTTTGCTTTGCTTCATGTGGTTGAAAGCTAATTGACAGTGAAGGCTGGGAGATAGCCATCCCAATAAATAACACTAATTAATACATTAAATTGTGGAGGCACAAATTGCAACAGTGACATTTATTTATGAATTTCTCTATAGATAACACTGTCATCAGCAAAAAGGCGCATTTTAGAGTTAATGTTAGTCATAATATCATTAATATACAAGAGAAACAGAACTGGGCCCAGTACTGATCCTTGTGGTACACCAGAGACTACAATCTCAGGATTGGAGTGAGTTCCATTAACAGAAACTACTTGGGTACGGTTTACCAGAAATGAGTTGATCCAGGTGGCAGTTTTCCCCCGTATTCCGTAGTAATTCAGTTTATTTATCAACCGACGATGTGGCACAGAATCAAATGCCTTACTAAAATCAAGGAGAATTACATCGGTTTGGACATTCTGATTTAGACCTTTGGCCCAGTCATTTATAACTGTTATCAGCTGAGTTTGGCATGAAAAGAATTTTCTAAAGCCATGTTGTTGGTTGATAATTATATCATTGGTGGAGAGGTGTTTAGCGATGTGGCTTAAGACGATATGTTCCATGACTTTACAACATAGGCAGGCGAGGGAGATGGGCCGATAATTGGCTGGGTTGGACTTACTTTCTTTATTGTGAATTGCACTGACCAAAGCTTTGGTCCAATCTGATGGTAGTGTACCTTCAATGTATGACCTTTGAAATATAAAGCAGCAAAGCCAAGGTGCTATGGTTGGAGCAAGTTCTTTGAGTATTCTAGCAGGGATTTCGTCGGGTCCACAGGCTTTGTTAGGGTTCAATTCAGAGAGCTGTTTGGCTACACCCTGACTTGTAATAAGCAGATCAGGAATAGATGTGTAAGGTGAATGGTCAATAGTAGTGGGAGGAAGCTTCTCTTGGGTGAAGACTGAGGTGAAGTGGGAACTCAAGGCCTCGGCTTTGTCTTTGTCAGTGGTGTGAAATTTGTTCCCTGTCCTCAGAGGTGGAATTCCAATTGTTTCAGTTTTACAGGTCCGTACATATGACCAGAATTTCTTTGGGTTGTCTGCTAAGCTGTCACCAATGATATTATTCAAGTATTGACTGTGGGATTCTTTGACCAGTTTGGATACAAGGTTGCGTTGTTTCTTAAATGCATTCCAGTGGGCTTGGTTATGGGATTTAATTGCTACTTTGTGTAACCTGTCCTTCTTACGCATATGTCTCTTTAAATTCGTCCCAGAGGTCGTTTCGTTATCGTTTCGTTATTCAGACTGGATCAGTCTCCTGTGTGGTCCGCTTCGTTATCGATCATCTGTTGTGTTTCTTATACTTGTGGAATTTCGAATAGTATGAATAGTATGGGATTTTATAGAATGAAGTGTCTTAGACTCTTGGGGCCGATTATTTAAACGACGTTTTAGACATCGCTTAAGAAAGTCTTGGTCTAAACCTGGTTTAAATCGGGGAACCGGATTATTTAAACTTCCTTTATTTTAAACCTCGCCTAAGCGGTGTCTAAACACAGGCTAGCAGGTTTAGACGTAGTCTAACGTTTTTATTAGTGAAGGTTTGTGTCATGGATGGAAGTTCGAAGTATAGAACGTTACAGGAATAGGCTAACAAGCCGAGTCCGAAGAATCAGACAGTTAAGGAATAGTTTAAATCCGCTAGTAGAATACGGAGATGACAATTTCCCTTACCGTACAAAACAGTCTAATTTCCGTCGACGGTTTAGGCTCAGGAAAGAAGCAAGTTTTAATAGTGGATATTTACATCATACTAAGTTTTCAAGAAAAAAAAGTTTACTTCAATATCATGTCCTTATTAACCGGGTGTGGGCCTGGGGCCCAGCCCGGTTAATAAAATAGCTTCTGTTTTTTTTTGTCGTCGATCACTTATACCTCTACCCCTGCTCTACTCCGCCAAAGTGCTAGGAGGAGAGCTAGGGGTGAGTATGAATATATATGAATGTATTCGCCTTGTGAAAGATTTTCTCGGGGAACAACGAAGCCCGGACTCGAGAGAGCGGCGGAAATCGAGCCTATGTGAAAGTTGGACTGGTCCAAGTAGATATTAATTTAGGACCGCGTAAACACATCGGAGCGGCGTACAGATTTCGCAACGTCGGTGAGTTTGACTCGTTAAAATATTAAATCATTGTACTCACTACTAGGTGGACACACTAGGAGCGCCATTAGATCAATTTTTTTTTTATCAAGGCTACGTTACATTTCGCCAGGGTCATAATATTGTCCTGTTTGTTTTGTGTGAAATACATTTCTTTTCCGTAAAGGAAAACAGAAACTTGCCCAGACTCGCAGATTTATGTAAACAGAAACTTGCTGAGACGTGCAGATTTATATTTGGACGATTACGTCATAGGGTCACGTCGAATCGTGACTTGAAGAGATTGTCTGTGAGGTGCGTACGTACATCACATACACTAGAAGCGCCATTAGATCAAATTTTTTATCAAGGCTACGTTACATTTCGCCAGGGTCATAATATTGTCCTGTTTGTTTTGTGTGAAATACATTTCTTTTCCGAAAAGGAAAACAGAAACTTGCCCAGACTCGCAGATTTATGTAAACAGAAACTTACTGAGACGTGCAGATTTATATTTGGACGATTACGTCATAGGGTCACGTCGAATCGTGACTTGAAGAGATTGTCTGTGAGGTGCGTACGTACATCACATACACTGGAAGCGCCATCAGATCAATTTTTGAGCTATTTTTTTCAAAAAAAATAGCTTCTTAGCTGTCGTATTGGACGATGTAGCGAGGTATGTATGTTTGTCCCACCAATCAAAATCGGACTACCATCAACAACACTTAGTTCAACAACCAATGAAATTGCCGTTTGTAAAGCTGCATCAGAAGAAGAGCAATTTTCGGACTGCCATCTTTGTTTGTGTGTAAAGACCGGCATATAACTATAACTAAGACATCGATCCCTTCGAGAAGATGAAGGCAACCTAAGCTGGTAATTAGCGCCAGAAATGGAAAACCTATTTGAAAGTATCAATGGACGCCGATTCAGCACGCAGTAAGAAACGAAGGAACAAACATAAAGAAGAAGAAATAGGGGTGTTACGAAAACTACGACCCTCGAAAACTAAGACCTAGTATCCTTTGTATTGTTACTGTTTATATGTTCATTCATGAGATTTTACCAGAAGTCTCTATTATTTTCCCCGGTTGAGAATTCCGCGCTAACGTAACCTGTACTTCGAATATTCGAGGATTTGGTGACGAATCATGCCAAACAGAATTTGATTTTTGCTAAACACGCGCTATTGCGATGTTTTGCTGTTGAGTGCAGACATTTTCACGTGAAGTGGTAAATTCGTGAGCAGATACTAGTATTTTGAAGAGAAAAGTTGAAATATGCTTACGCAAGTTCTCTTGTCTTCTTGTTAATAGTTGACTTTCGGTAAATCTTCTTGGGTTGATTTTATTCACAGAACTTTTTACGTTTTATGATCTGCAATGTTAACCATTTAATTTCGGTAAAACAGAAATGTATGTAATGTGATACTTTTGGTTGTAATGCAGGCGTGTGTAACCTGATAATTTTGTTTTTCATGCAAAGGATGTAACCTGATACTTTTGTTTTTCGTACGCTCGTGATAATTGAATTAGTTCGTGTTTCTCAGTTGGATAAATATCTGCGTGTTGAATAAAATAAAATCTTTTCTCTTCGATTTTATCACAAGGATTTTCAATATATGGTATTTATTTCCAGTTTGGTACAAATTTGCTGCAGTAGAAATATGGATATCGAAAACAAAATATAATTTGAACACTTGTTTTCAAATGTAAATTTAATTAAATTACTTGTAGCTTAGAGCCTAAATTTGAATAAAAATGATGTTTTTCTTTGGATTGAAATCAAGAAATTGTTTTCCTTCAAGGTACTGTGACAATTTGCAGTTCTTGGTGTTCTGCTATGTGAATTGTCATTAAATTTTAGCATTTTGTACTTGATTAATGAATGCATTACAACATGTCAGGGTCAAAGGGTCATCAATCAAATTTACATGAATATTTTACGCAGACCTTTAATTATTATACGATGATAAGGAGTACAATTTACTATTTAAAACAACACATTGTACTGGCACAAATATTTCTTGATGAACCACAACACAAATGGTTAATGTTTTAATACCTAAATATAATACTTTTGTTGACACTTGTCATGTGTAACGCAGGTTTGTTCAATTGTCACGCATTCGTTAATTTCCAACTGTTTCTTTGCCTGTTTCTTTCCAATAGTTGACTACTATAAAATAAACCCAGGGTGGGGTAGGCTCAGTCTCCAGCTGTGGGTGTTTCGGTGTGCCCGCGATCCTCTCCACCTGGATCGCGGACTGGGGGAGCATGGGTAGCGGACTGCTCTGACATTCAACCCTTGGAGTCTTTGAGTTTGACCAGTCAGTAACAAATGTAACTTTTCAAAATGTTTGGAAAATATTCTTTATCTCAAAACACCAATGCAGTCCAATCTCTCATGTTACGCTTTTAACATCCAAGAACTGCATTATTTTCTAATCGACGACACCAAACGTTATTTTCAATTTTAAAACTTAAGGTTACCGTGTACCTTCAGGGGTGTCTCAAGTCTAAAAAATGTAGCGTGTCCGGATTTTTTGGACCAATTCTGTCCTTTGAAGGTATATGGTAACCTTAAACCACCCAAGTAAAATTAATAAAATATAAAAACGTTTGAATATTCTCTGACTGGAAACATTCGATCGTCCATTGAATATAATCAGTGTCCAGCACAAAATTGTTTGCCGGGAAAACAAGCCACAGTGCTTGATTTTTGATAACTTAAAATACACTAGTGTTGTTGTATACTAAAGCATAGTTAGTAGAGGGGACATTGATCTACAGTTTCCAATCCAATCTTTTCATGATCCATAACACCATTTTTTACCACTCCAAAAAATAGCTCTTGCACGCATTGTGTGCCTATGTTTTTATCAAGGCTACGTTAGATTTCGCCAGGGTCATCCTTTGCCTAAATGATATTTTATGAATATTGTCCTGTTAAATAATTGTCATTTTGTGTGAAATACATATCTTTTCCGTATATTTTCTGAGAAAAACAGAAACTTGCTGAGAAATGCAGATTTATAAATAAGGACGATTACGTCATGGGGTCACATGAGTCTACGTCTGTGATAAACCAGGGTCGCCGTTAGGTCAAATTTCATATCAAGCTATTACTTTTGATTTGAACATGAATACTCTGCTGTTTATTTAGTGTGAAATACATTACTTTTTCGTGTTGGTGCAGCAATTCACTTCCTTGTATGCAGAAGATTTATAAATAACAACCATTACGTTACAATATCACATTTTGACTCACGCAATTGTCGAACTGTGACTAGAATAGCTGCGAATGATGATGGTGCAACGCGGAACGTCTGCGATTGATGGTTCAACACCGATTCGTACCTATGTTGTCGTGTTTTTTCCTCTTATTCAACTTTGGCTTTATATTGAGGAATGATCTTCAAAGACTGCTCAGAGGCAAGAAAATTGACAGTAGGCACTATACGCAAACATCAGACTTCAGCGTGACTGCCGTGACTAATCTGATAGATTTCAAGCAAGAAAGCAGGTAAAACGGCTTGCTTGCTTGATAAAAAAAGCCCGGTTATATTTTCTTCGAAAATTCTTGTTGTTCCATAAAATGAAAAGCAATAAGTATCTTCAAAATTATTTCGCAAGTCATTAATAAAAATAATCTAATAGTTCCCTGTAGAAAGCAAGTAATTTTTGGCTAACATTATTTACGTTATAATTGCATTTCAGGATGAAAGATAGCCCATCAAGTTTTGCGAAGTAAAAGTTTGAATTATTTTCCATGTGTTATCATTAGCGCGATTATAGCGTAGAAAAGTGCGCAAATCCGACTAAGCAAAAACTCGAATTTTTAAAGCGCAGTTTAAGAAAAAACAATAGCTAGACTTGTTAAACCACGTTTAGACGTGGCCTCCGTGAAATGCGGTTAATCCGCATTCTAATAACGCAATTTAGACTCAGCCTAGCCGTGGTCTATGGAAGCCTTGTCTAAACCTCGATTTAGCCTTAAACCAGGTCTAACTTAGACTTCGTTTAAATAATCGGCCCTTGGAGAATAAACTTAACCTCGTTATAAATCCCGGTCTCGTTTGCGTGCTATGAACTGCGGAGGCTCGGGTACGCGCGCTCTGTCGTGATACAGTAATCAGGGGCACCCAACGACAAAATTTTCCTGTTGGTGTCGGAACGGCGTTTTTACGTTATAACTATGCTTTTTGTGCAGTTCAATGGCTTATTTTTAAACGCTAAGAAAAATGTAGATCTGTTCGGATACATTAGCTGAACTTTCAAACTTCAGAAAATTTTAGGGATTGAACTCTTATTACCCGAATTTATGAGCTGAATTTGCCTTTCCGAAAATCCTAGCTGATCTATTTTTGTACCCAAAACGACATTTTTATCTCTCCGAAAACAAAAGGCATTAATTTTTCCCATATTAAGAAAGTTCGAGATGACATTTCCCTAACCGAATATCCTAGGCGATTATAGGTCTTCCGAACAGATATTACACCGAAACGATCCGTTGGGTGCCCCTGAGTAATTGTACTGTGTGCCCGTAACTTTCGTTCGATCGTAGAAAGAGTGTATGTCAGTATGTGTGTGGCTTAGAAGTGAGTGTGGTTATTTATAGTGATTGTTATTTATAGTTGTACAGCGAAACGACTCTATATGTGCAGCGAAACGACTTTATATTTGCAGCGAAAACGACTTTATATTTGCAGCGAAACGACTTCGATTTGTAGCGAAACGTCTTGTAGCGAAACGACTTTGTAGCGAAACGACCGGATACCGGTCATGAGTAGGTTTAGACGTAGTTTTAACGCTTTTATTAGTGAAGGTTTGTGTCATGGATGGAAGTTCGAAGCCAGACAGTTACAGAAATAGGCTAACAAGCCGAGTCCGAAGAATCAGACAGTTGAGGGATAGATTAAATCCTCTAGAAGAATACGACGATGACAATTTTTCTTAGACTGCAAAACAGTCTAATTTCCGTCGACGGTTTAGTTTTAAGAGTGGATATTTTTATCATACTAAGTTTTCAAGAAAAAACGTTTACTTCAATCGCATGTCCATAAAATGTTCCAAAATTATTTCGAAAGTCATTAATAAAAATAATCTAGTAGTTCCCTGTAGAAAGCAGGTAGTTCTTGGCTTACATTATTGACGTTATAATTGCACTTCAGGATGAATGGTAGCCCATCACGTTTGGCGAAATAGAAGTTTTGAATTATTTTCCAAGCGTTATCATTAGAGCGATCAGTATGGCGTAGAAAAACCATTATAGCGTGCAAAACCGACTAAGAAAAAAAACGAATTTTTAAAGCGTGGTATAAGAAAAAAACAATAGCTAGACTTGTTAAACCACGTTTAGACGTGGTCTCCGTGAAATGCGGCTAATCCGCATTCTAATAACGCAGTTTAGGCGTAGCCGTGGTCTATGGAAGCCTTGTCTAACCTCGATTTAGCCTTAAACCAGGTTAACTTAGACTTCGTTTAAATAATCAGCCCGTTAGGTTTAGAACAGAAGATTCTGAAATGCGAACGTTGTTTCTATCGTATGAGACAAAGCGACTGTAGAATTGTTCTATCCTTAGAATTATTCTTTGAAGACGAAGATAAGAAGGATATGTCAGTGACAGTGACTGTGTTTGAGGATGTTCTTAATTCTATTATTGTACGGTAGGCAATGTTAAAGATTTGTCGGACGAGGCAATTTCTGAACAAATCCTTGTTCTAGCTAGAGAATACCGAAATTAAGTGCAATAGAGATCGTATTGTCAAGCAAATAAGTGAAATATTATTTGCATCTGCTCACGGGGATAAGGTCCAAGTTTAGTTCCCCAATCGCTATATAGCCGGATAAGGTGACAGAGAAGTGACCAGAGGTCAGAGTAACGTAGACTGAAAGTCCGTCATGCGAGAAGCGAAATAAAACGAGAGGAACAATTTTTTCCTCTCGTTTTATTTCACTTCTCGCTCGACGGACTAAGGGAAAGAGGGACTAAAATCCATGATCCCACGCATCTTCGCATTGCGAACCATTTATATATATTTTCGTTTTGCTAACAGATTTCCTGAGTGAATTTGACTGACAGTTGATAACAGACATCTCACTAATTAACTAACTAACAAACATGTGATGCTTGAGGGACAAAAAAGTCCCCGCAATAGTTACATCAGACAGATAATAAGCATCTTTTCAGAAAAATGAGTAACGTTTGGGAAACGTTTTGGAAATTTTTGAGCAACTTTTGATAAAAAATTTAGCAACTTGTGGCTAGCCATTAGACTCATGTACACGTCGGGTACCTATTTTGTGTCGTTGCCTTTGTAGTTTGTTTGTGCGCATCTCCCTAATCAGTGGCGGGTACAGGTGTGATAAAAGGGGAGTGAAGATGGGCCTTTTGTTATATAAAAAATAAGGGGATACAGTGCAACCTTCATTGGGGACAAGGACAAATGTCCCCTTCAGTGAAGGTATCACCCCTCGATGAGGTTTAACCGGTGTTGTTAATAATTAATCATCTCAACAAAAATGTCTGTTTTTTTACTCGGAATAAAACCATTAAATGAAGTGCATGATTTTTAAATACTTGCAACAGCAGCCCTGGATTGTTTTAATTGCGTGTCAACTGTCATAAATACACTGCGTAGTTCTTTTTAATTTTAAATGCAGACAGAAAATACAACGATTATACGAGCATTCTGCCGGGGCAAAAAAGGGAGGTTTCCCAAAATAGACAAAGTGATTAGTTTCTAATGAAACTGTGGTGCTGCGTCGGCGGGCAAGTGAAACACTATTTCTTCCAATCAAAAAAACGCACGACTTTGATTCTGCATCTAGTAAAACTTCTTCGTTAGGTACTGCATGTGCAATAATTACCAAGAGGGGGAGAACAAAGTAAAATGAAAGCAAGGATAGGGGCTTAAAAGTAAAATAACCCACTCAAGAGGGGGAAATTTTATTCCACGTGCATATTTGAAAATATGAATTTTCTTAAAACCCCAAAGGTAGCGCCACTGCATTGGTCGGGGGTACACGGTCCCAATTGTTTTTCCATACATTGGTTTTTCAGGGTTTACGTGTCCGCTTTGGTGCGTTTGGAATTCTTTAGTTTTCAGCCTTGTATTTTGTAATGTGTCGATATTGTGTTAATAAAAACTTATCGTAGGCCTGGCTGACCAACACGCCCATGCCTCATAGCCATTTGAGTGTCTTTAGTTGTGTATTGGAGGCAAAATATATTATCTATTCTTCCTTATAAGGTTGTAAAAGTCCACCAACAAGCTCTGTAGCTTCTAAAAAAACACACAATTTGAATGCAGCACATCACGTAAACAGGCTTTGTCCGTTTTCAATAAGGTAAACAAAGACATACTTTTTCCTTTTTCCCAATGGACTCAATGGACTCAAGTTGCGGTATTCCAAAAATCCCTGGTTCATAATCGTTTCCAAAGAAGTCCCTCCCAGCATAACTATGCTTCCAGGGGCCTGAAAGCAACACATATAAAGTCTAAAGGCCCGGCCAGGAAAGATGGCTATAGACCGGCTTTGATTCAGACGCCGAACTTCACATGAGCTGAAACAAACGCATTAATTATTATAATGTATTTTTCGATATACACAATGGTAGAGAAAATGAAAAAAATTACAATATTATATAACTTCAATATAATCATAACAGCTTTGATCTAAAAAGAAAAAGAAATCAGATATAAAAAAATTACAAATAGTCACTGTACGTTAGTTTAAAAAGGTGCGTTTTCTGATACCTGGAATACATCTAAAGGCCCGTTTACACATGCGATTTTTGATGCGATTGTCGCGGCGATTTAGCAGCGATTTATCGCACATGCAAGTGTAAACTACCTGCGATTTCACGATGATTTGTATGGCGATTTGTATGGAGAGTTGTAGGAGATGTATCAAATCGCTGATAAATCGCATCAAAATTCGAGCAAGTTCGAAACATTGGCGTCAAATCGCCATGAAATCGCAGCTGGTTTACACGGGCGATTTGGAATCGCGCTATAAATCGCCGCGAATCGCATCAAAAATCGCATGTGTAAACGGGCCTTATGATTGCATTAGCCTGTTCCAGGCTCTCGGATAGTGGGGACGAAGCGAAAAAGCGAACGGCCACGCGAAGGTAGTCTGGGAGAGAGTTTAGGCAGCGGCATGAACTAGGATTTCTGTCGTGCTTTGATCCAGGAATTTCCTTATTTTGCCCAATGTTCCTTAGATAATAGTGAGAGGGACTTACAAACCCTTGTAATATGTTCAGTCAAGTTCAAGCAGCCATCAACGATTACTCCTAGATTCTTAGCAGAGGGCTTGGGCTTGGGTCGGCCTAACTTCGAACTGATTCGATTCGACTCCATGTGAAGTACGGTGTCTGAACTGGGCCGTAGGGGCCAATTACATGGCGAATTTCAGCCCGGCTTCCGAAACAAATCCTCTTGAAATTAAGTTGGCGATTACATCGAGAAGGTTTCAGCCGGGCTGAAAATCCAAACCCGGGACCGGGCTGGAATGCTGAAAAGTAAACTTGGGCATGCGTAGTGATTGTGTTTTGGCAAGAGAGGATGATCTAAGAGAAACACATCCCCCATACATGTGCCTCTTCCAATGATCATTTTTTTTCAATCTAATTTTATCGCGTGGTCATACTGCGCAGCTATTTTAAGGAAGACACCTGATTGGTCAGTTGTAATGACGTAATGAAATTTAAGATTTCTGATCACATCTCTAAATTCGATTTAAGATTTCAGTAGATGGACATCAACACGACGGCGAGAAAAATATTTGCAATGACATCTGATCATCTGATCATTGGCCACGCGACCATGGGGACGAGAACTAAAATAACTTTACAGCGTGGCGCGAAGCTTAAAATAGATTGAAAAAAAAACTATCATGGGGCATGGGATGTATTCTCTCAGATCATCCTCTCTTGGTTTTGGCTAAATTGTAGAATACCTGTCAACTTAGAATGTATCTCCATGTCATTGAATAAGAATGGTGGATCCATTTGTTCAGGGCGCACCTCCCGCAGGAAAGGATGGGCGATGAAACGCGCACTGCGCTCTTGTGCGATGTTTGATGCGGAGCGAGACTGGGTCGAGCGCGCTCGAGTTCAAAACATGTCGGCAAATGAAGTTCAATAGCTGATGCAGAAAAGAAATTGCTACAAAAGAACGGTACGGGATTTCCACTTAGTTTTTGTACAATGAACATGTCAACATGTTGGTAAAGCTGTAAGTAATAAAGAACGGGTTCACAACAACAACAACAACAAGCAATGTATTTATCAGAATATACTAGATTTAAATCTAAAATAAATAGCCAACTCGATTCATAAGAAATCAAAACTAGTGAAAATGCGCTCATTTCACTATAGTTATAACAGAGAAATGCGAAAAAAATTTCGCAAAAATGTGCCCCCATCTCTGCTCCCCTTACCCCCTCACGGGGTTGTAGGATCGCGGACCAGAGTCTCTGCAGAGTTCCCACCCATACCGGTCCTCCCGCATGGTGGCCGCTCATAAACACTCGTTGTGTTCATTTACATATACATGTGTATATATGTGCCGTCTTGGCTTTTCCCTCCTATGTGGGAGGCGTAAAGTACGCTACGCGTACTTTAGCCTCATTATGGCGTAAATCGTGTTTTCTCTTTAAAGCTTTTATTTGCAAAATTACGGAATTGACCCTGATTTCTAGAAAATATGCGATACTCATGAAATGCATGTGCAAAGTTAGCATTATTTCCGAATTATTTTGGTTTCTCACTTTAAACGTCGCTTCTACTAACTATGCATAGATTTTCACCTCCCGCAAATTAGCAGGCTATTCGAGGCGGTGAACAAAAAGAAAACAACAATTATAATCAGGGAAGCTAACAGTAGTGTTTTAGTAAATGATAAAGTAAATAAGTAAGTAATAAAAATATAATAAGGGTAGTTCAATATGTAAAATCAACAACGATTTTGTTTAAATTAAGTCGAGCTGCTTCGAAACGCGTTCCTCTTTTAGTGTGGGCGCGAAAAGACAGACGTTAATTGCCTGCGATCTAACCAAACAAAACGGTAATTTTCGGCGTATGGATAGAAATTCGGCACTTTTCTTTGAAGACATAGCGGTGCCAGGTAACAGACCAACAGTGCGAACCCTGTGTCAATCAAGCCGTTGCTAAGAAAAAGCAGCGCAGAGCTGTACACGTGTAGTCTGCAAACGCAGCACTGGCGGATTTTTGGCCTGATCTTTCATGCCGCCGTGAAACAACAAGGGAAAAATCCGTCTGAGCTGCATTTGCAGGCTACAGCGAGAGTCTTTCGGATACGCGACGTGAAGCAGTGCTACTGGAACGGGAAGCGAAGTAGATGAAAATGTTCATCGTAATACACGAGGCGAAGCGAAATCAGTTAACAACTAAAAGAACACGTCTTCATTCTGGATCGGATTTCGAGCGAAAACAACCAAGGAAGAACACGTTTTTATTTATTAATTATTAGGCCAGTTCACACTAAGACCAACGTGTACTTGAAGTGCACTTGAAAATCAAGTAGACTTGAGGTCTACTTTAGAAGAGGATAGGGCAGATTTTCCGGCATGACTGCGCACAGCAGCTGAATCGAAAACAAAATCGTACAAAACGTCCATGTAGTGTTCTCAATTGTTGTTTTAAAATGCATTTTCAGGTGCTATTTATTTGGAGAATTCCATTTTTTAGGCTCCGTACAGAAATACGATAAATGTTTCTAGGTTGACGTTGTTTGTGGATAGAACGTGTTCTCTGAAAAACCTACATTTTCACGGGAAGTGGTAGTTATTTGTCGCCGTTTGCACGCCATTTTTTTTTGCTGCATGACTAATTATAGGCATGAGCGAAAAAACATGATTCCAGCTCAAAGAGCACGCGTTTGTCTTGTCCTTTACGTTTTGGATTTCCCTGTTTCGAGAGAGAGGGCGTAATGGAGAGGTTGAATTATTTTGATTGTGGACTCTTTTGCTGTGAATTTGTCCAACGTATCGAAACCAAGCTAAAACGAGGCAAACCGCGCATCATAAACGACTTTGGGTAATTTTCCTTAATGTCATGCAGCAAGCTGGCATATACCTGCCTTTTGGGTTTCTTCGCATCTCTCAACTGAGAAAATGGCAGAAGGGTTTGATTGTTAGGAGAATATTTAACAAATAAAGAAGCCAAAACCATGTATTATACTGTCATAAAACACGACGGGAATTTGAGAACACTTGAGAAATTTAGAAAACACGATTTTATGACAGTATAATACATGGTTTTGGCTTCTTTATGTGCTTTAAAATATATATTTACGCGCGCGAAACGATAAAACACGCTTTTCTATGTTATATACTCTGATAAAACATGGTTTTTAACCAATCAGAGCGTGCGCAGTTTTCAGTCTATATTTTAATAGCCAATAATCCTCTACAAGATGGGCGTAGAGCTTTGGCTTGAATTTGAAGTTAAAAATTAGTAGACGGTTGATAACCACGCAAGAGCACCCGCGTGGGTATCAACTGTCTGTTGGTGTTCCAAAAATAATTTTATTTCTTCTATCCCTTCTTTAAACCTCTTAAAATTTCATTGAAATTTAGGTTAAGTCCCGCCTTAAGGGCATGTATTTATCAGAATATACTAGATTTAAATCTAAAATTCATAGCCAACTAGATAAGAAATCAAAACAAGTCAAAATGCGCTCATTTCGCTATAGTTATAACATAGAAAAATGCGAAAAAAAATTCGTTATTACATCAGGCAGTCACGTTTTTTGGCACGCAGGTTCGTATGTTGACTCTTTTAAAAGCGGCCTTCACACGACAAACTAAAGTTAGCAAACTCGTGTTGGCAAACTCAAGTTGGTGAGTGTGAACGACACAACAACAGTTGGCAAACTGTTGGCGACAAATAGAACTTGTCTCTATTCTCGCCAACTTTTTCGTGTTGGTAAACTCGTATTTGACGTGTGAACGATTCGCAAGTGTGTGTTGCTAGCTTTCAACCAATCAAAATTCGCGCTCTATTCACGTGAATTGCGTGACACTTCATAAAATGGCGAACGAGCGACCCAAGCGACCGACTGAGCGTGAAGCGATGTTTAATTTTATTGACGAGGTTCACAATTGTCCGGCTTTGTGGGGCATTTCGTCCCCAGGCTACAAAGATACAAAAACAAGCAAAAGAAAATGGAGGAACAAATTGGCGTGTGTTGTGATTTGACGCGTGTTTGACGTGTGAAGGCATGAGTTTGTCAACTTTTTGGAGTTTGCCAACACGAGTTTGCAAACTTTAGTTTGTCGTGTGAGTAGTATAGGACATGGGAGTACCGGCGCATTTTGCTCCATTTTTGACCAATTAAAAGTTCACAAAAAGTTCGTTCAAGAAGATCATTACCAGTATATGACCCTCCTACTCCCCCAAAATCAAAAGGTGGCTTGATTAAGCCATATGCACAACCTCCGCCATTTTTGGGAACATGGTCCAACCCAATAGGGATGGGGATAAAAAAAAAAAGCAAAAAAAGGGAAAGGGCTTCTTCTAGGCAAAAACAGCCCATTCAACGGAATCCCATTGCTCGGAGCACTCCTTTAAAATTCATAAACAAAGCATTATCAAACATTGATTTAATAAACTGGTTGAAACAACTTAAGATCAAACATTTCAGGGGTATATTCAGTCGTGATAATTTACCTGAAACAATAAAGAGAGAATGTGGTATTATAAATTTGGATTCACAAATCGGTCCTGGAACGCACTGGGTTTGTTATAGAAATATTGATAATTATTGTGAATACTTTGATCCATTCGGTTTAACTATGCCAAATGAGGTAAAAACATATTTATCAACAAGCAAAAAACACCTCGTATTTTCGGGAGATGAAATACAAGAAAGAGATTCTATCTTATGTGGTTATTGGTGTTTGTACTACCTCAGAGAGCGTCAAAGAGGTGTCTCATTGCTAGAAACCATACATAATTCGAATTTCAATCCGATAGATCATAGCGTCAATCATAGATTTATCATCAACTATTTCACAAATATTATGTAACTTATTATTATAATGGTGAAAAGTTATTGTGTTAAACAGAAGAAACAAACTGAGTGTGTGGAACCATCTGGATATAAAAAAGCTAAGAATGGTAGATTGATGTTCTATTGCACCTGTGCTGAGTGTGGTATAAAGAAGACTAAGTTCGTTAAACAATCAAAAAACTAGTTATGCCCTCTCAAGAAGGGGGCGATTTGGCGTCAGAGCTCTTCAAAGGAGCTCTGAAAATGGGATCTTTAGTTGGACGCCAAGCTTTGAGCCGAGCTGTAAAATCTGATTTTGTAAAATCAAAGATTAAAAAGGTTGGGCATAACTATCTGGATCAAGCTTTGGATTCGTTCACGAGCGATATTTCAAAGAAAATATCACTGATTGGTAAAGGAATAGCTTATGATATGAGTATGTACACTGATACAAGTGATCCTACTAATCCACTTTATGATAGAAGCAAATATGGTCAAGGGGTTGATATTCATAAATTGATCGGAAGATTACCAAAACCGAAAGGAGGTTTTACCTTACCAGGTCATAAATACACAGGTCCGTATAACGATTTAGATTCACAAGTAAGATATGACCCAACAACAGGTCAAATATTAGAAATCTATGATCAACCAACAGGTAAAACAGACTCAGTAGCAATGCAACATGATGTAGATTATTCTGTGTGTAAAGATGACAAAAAGTGTAAAAATAAAGCAGATAAAAAAATGGTAAAAACTCTAGACAATATACCTTATAATGAAAGACAATGGGGACATTGGTTAGCAAGAAACATGATAAATACTAAACAGAAATTAGGTCTTGGTGTTAAACAAAAGAAGCCAAAAAACGGAAAACGGCGTTGAGTAATAATGATTGGGCTCAACAATTAGCCGATGAACTTCATAAACCAATCAAACGAAAATTCAAAACAAGAAGAGTCATTACATATGGAATAGATGAAATATGGTCTGCTGATCTTGTTTTTATGGATAAACTTTCAAAATGGAATAAAGGTTTCAAATATATATTAACTGTGATTGATGTATTCAGTAAATTCGCTTGGGCTATACCACTAAAAGATAAAAAAGGCATATCAATCACTGATGCGTTTAACAATATCATAAAAAAATACAATCGTAAACCTCAATTTTTGTGGGTGGATGAAGGTTCTGAATTTTATAATAAAACATTTAAGGAATGGCTAAAACAAAATGATATTAAAATGTATTCAACTTTTAATGAAGGGAAAGCTGTTGTTATTGAGAGATTTAACAGAACTTTGAAAAATAAAATGTATAAACAATTCACAGTTCAAAATAATACTGTTTGGTTTTATATTTTAGATGATTTGATTGAAAAATATAATAACACCAAACATAGCTCAATAAAAATGGCCCCAGTAGAAGCGAGCAAAAAGAAGAATGAAGGTACTGTTTATTTCAATTTATATGGTGATTCTCAACTTACAAAAACAAAACCTAAATTTGCCATTGATGATAAGGTTAGAATAAGCAAATATAAACGTAAAGTATTTGATAAAGGGTATACACCAAATTTTAGCGAAGAAATTTTCATTGTTACCATAATAAATCCTACTAATCCAATCACTTATAAATTGAAAGATTTGAATAATGAATCCATAGAAGGGTCATTTTATGAGCAGGAGTTGTTGAAAGCCGAACAGGATGTATTTAGAATTGATAAAGTCATCAAAAGAGATTATAAAAAGAAACAAGCTCTTGTATCATGGTCTGGTTATCCAAAAGAATTTAATTCATGGATACCTCTGAGTGATGTCAAAAATATATAAACACATATTATTGATCATTAGTATATGTCATTAAAAAAATATTTGAATAAAGACTGCAATCTTGACGTGATGATAGATTATAAACAAAATGTATATTTTAAGGGGTCTCAAGTAGCTTCATTATTAGGCTATGAGAAACCAAATAAGGCTATTTTAGATCATGTTGATGTAGATGATAAATTAAAGTTTGAAAATATAAAGGGTGTCCCAAAACGGGACACCCTTGTGATTTCGCAACCGCATACAATATATATTACAGAGCCGGGCTTGTATTCACTAATTTTCAGTTCTAAGCTTGAAGCAGCTAAAAAGTTTAAAACATGGGTTTGTGCCGATGTTCTACCCTCTATAAGAAAATATGGTTATTATAAGATGTTTGACAATCCCAACACATTATGTTTTAAAATAGAGGATGAATATGATCTGCATACTAAAGTTGTTAATTATATTTATAGATTCTATCCAAATGTTTTATTAATTGCAGAATTAGGAGAGCTACAAGATACTGGTATAAAACGTATTGATTCGTGGAAGAAAGGTTATCAAAAAGGACAACCTGACTTGATTATTAGCAGTCTTCATAAAAATTATACAGGTTTTTGTATTGAACTAAAAACACCAAAGAAAACGGGCATTTTATCAGAGGCTCAAAGAGCGATGCTTAAAAAATATAGAGACAACGGTTATAAAACATTGGTCTCCAACGATTACGACGTAATTACAAGAACTATAACCAGTTATTGCCGAGATATACGAGTAAAATGTAAGTATTGTGCAAGGAAATTCGTTTCAACCAATACAAGAAGAAGACATCACAAGTATTTTCATAAAATTATATAAAACATATAAGAATAAAATAATATATAGTAGTATAGATGGATAACCCTGTCAAGAGAGGTCGTGGGAGACCCAGAATTTTTACCGATGAAGAGAGGAAGGATCGTAGAACCACATACATGTTGAATAAAGAATGGTACTGTTACGTGTGTAACAATGGAAAAAATTATTCTTTAAGTGGCAAATGCTGCCATATGAAGTCGATTAAGCATTTGAAAAACGTCGATGCCCTAAACAAACAAATATATAAGAAGACAAATTAAAAATATAGTTCTAAGGATCCAAAACATGGATCATTCGAATTCTTGAGCATACTTAAACGCAATCGAAAAAAACTACTTAAATAAATAACTATAGTTATAATATATAGAATGAAAATATCAAATTTATCTAACACTGTTAATATGAACGAGAGCGATCTCTTGAAACTGTCCAAGGTAGAACTTGTCAAAATGCTTATGAAGCAAGAGGAAGAGAAACCTGTTGTTGAGTCTGTTAAGCCAATTGAAGTAAAAAAATCAACATCAAAATCAGGTGAATGGATCCGTAACCCAAATACAAATCGTTTAATAAAAGTGGGTGGTCCCACTTATAAAAAATTATATCCTGAATTAATTAAAGTGGTAGAAACAAAAAAGCCAGCTCCAAGAAGTGTTAAACCTAAAATTATCGTAGTAGATGATTACAAACCCGTTCCAGCTCCAAGAACATATAAACCCGTTCCAGCTCCAAGGTCTAAAATAAAACAGACTACTCAAGCTCTTAATGGTTATACAAAATCATATGAAATAAGTATCAAAAACAATAAAGACCCATTAGTTCAACTACAAAACACCAGAAAGGCTGTTGAATTTCATATTAAAGATATATTGATATCAATGACAGGAATTAAATATATTGAAACACTTAAGATTACATTTGAGAAGCTAGTTAGTGATAAGAAAGTGTCAAAGACTGCATATTTTAACAGTCAACCCCAAACAATCATCAACAACACTGAAATCGCTGAAGCGTTACAATTGTCTAAACAGCAAATATTGAATATGGTAGCTGTCTGGATTTCAGAAGGTAGTGGTTGGACTATTCAATCAACACTATTCAATCCGTTGATCAACACTTTATTAATTTGGTGAAATATGAACCTTTGCAGGGATCATCATACATCAAACTACCATCAGAGCTAAGAAATAGTGCTAAAGGATTGATTAATATTAAAAATGAAGATAATGAATGCTTCAGATGGTGTCACATAAGACACCTTAACCCCCAAGATCAAGATTCTCAAAGAATTAAAAAATCTGACAAAGCACTCATTCGAAATTTAGATTACTCTGGAATCATATTTCCAGTAGACACAAAACAGTACAATAAAATAGAAAAGCAGAACAATATCAGAATTAATGTATTCGGCTATGAAGGCAAGCAGCCATATCCTATATATGTGTCAAAAGAGAAGTTTGAAGATTACATGGAACTACTGCTGATAACGGAAGATAAAAAGACACATTATGTGCTCGTCAAAGACTTTAATAAGTTTATGTATAACCAAACAAAACACAAAGAGAGAAAGCATTTTTGTAGGTATTGCTTACAATGTTTTTCAACTGAAGAAGTCCTTAATAATCATAAAGACAACTGTATAGTCATTAATGGCAAACAAGCTATTAAAATGCCTGAAAAAGGTGAGACGGTTGTATTAAAAATCATCACAAACAACTAGCAGTACCCTTTGTAATATATGCAGATTTCGAAGCTATCACTGAGAAAGTACAAGGTTGCCAACCTAATGATGATTCATCATACACTGAGGCTTACCAAAAGCATACCGATTGTGGATACGGATATAAAGTTGTATGTTGCTACGATGATAAATACAGCAAACCTGTAGCGATCTATCGAGGTGAGAATGCTGTTTATAAATTTATGGAAAAAATGCTATATGAAGTGAATTACTGCAAAAAAGTTATGAAAAATAACTTCAACAAACCATTAAAAATGACTGATGAAGATGAGCTATGCTTCGAACATACTAAAGAATGTCACATCTGTGATAAAAAATATACTGAGAAAGATGTTCGAGTCAGAGACCATTGTCATATTACTGGAAAATACAGAGGCTCAGCTCATCAAGAATGCAATTTAAAACTCAAAATTAAACCTGAAGATATCAAAATTCCTGTTATATTTCACAATCTAAGAGGTTATGATTCACACTTTATAATGCAGCAGATTGGTGAGATTGTGAAGAAGAACACATATAAGAATAAAAAAGGAGAAGTGAAACAGATGAATATCAATGCAATCCCTAACAACATGGAGAAATATATGGCTTTTATGCTTGGTAATCATCTGACATTCATTGACAGTTTCCAATTTATGTCCCAAGGATTGAGTAACTTAGCAAACAACCTTCCAATAGAAGCCTTCAAATATACATCACAGGTATTCAAAGACGAAAAACTTGAATTAATGAAACGAAAAGGTACATATCCGTACGACTTCATGGACAGTTTTGAGAAATTTAATAAAACAGAACTACCAACAAAAGAAGACTTTTACAGCATTCTCAGTAATGAGCATATTTCAAATGAAGACTATCAACATGCTCAAACTGTATGGGACACTTTCAACATAAAATCAATGGGCGGATATCACAATCTCTACCTCAAATCAGATGTTCTTCTGCTGGCTGATGTGTTTGAGAACTTCAGGAAAACATGTATGCTATACTACAAATTAGATCCATGCCATTATTTCACATCACCAGGTTTGTCTTGGGATGCTATGCTAAAAATGACTGATATTAAATTAGAACTCATGACTGATATTGACATGTTTCAGTTCGTTGAGAAAGGTATGCGCGGAGGAACGAGTTACATAGCCAATCGATACGGTAAAGCTAATAATAAATACACGAAAACATATGACGAGAAGGCGCCCTCAAAATATATAATGTATCTAGACGCTAACAACTTGTACGGTTGGGCGATGAGTCAGCATTTACCGACAGGAGGATTTAAATGGATGACAGAAAAGCAGATTAATAAGCTTGATCTGACAAAATACACTGAAGATAGCGCAAAAGGACTGATTCTTGAGGTTGATCTTGAATATCCGGAAGAACTACATAATAGTCACAACGATTTTCCTTGCGCTCCTCAGAAACTTAAGGTTACAAAAGATATGCTATCGAAATATTGCAGAGAGATACAGCAGAAGTATAATATGTCAACCGGTCTTGTTCAAAAGCTGATCCCAACTCTGAGCAATAAAGAGAAATATGTTCTGCACTATAGAAACCTCCAGTTATACAAAGACCTCGGCTTGAAAGTGATAAAAGTTCATAGAGTGCTTCAGTTTAATCAATCACCATGGTTGAAGCAATACATCGATTTCAACACGGTCAAACGTACCAATGCCAAAAATGCGTTCGAAAAAGATTTCTTCAAACTTATGAATAACAGCGTCTTCGGCAAGACAATGGAGAATATTCGTAAGAGAGTTGATGTAAGACTTGTAACTGATAAAAAGAAATGATTAAAATTAGCCGCTAAACCAACCTTTGTATCATCAAAAATATTCACCGAAAATCTGGTAGCAGTACATAAGATCAAAGAAACACTAACCCTTAACCGGCCGGCTTATGTGGGTATGTGTATATTAGATCTATCTAAAACGCTTATGTATGATTTCCATTATGGATATATCAAGAAGAAGTATGGTGATAAGGCCAAGTTGCTCTTCACCGACACCGACAGTTTGACGTATGAAATTGAAGCTAAAGATGTGTATAAAGACTTTTGGAATGACAAAGAGAAATTCGATAACAGCGACTACCCTGAAAGCTCACCATATTTTGATAAGACAAATAAGAAAGTTATCGGTAAATTCAAAGATGAGGCTGCTGGTGTGCCTATAGTTGAATTTGTTGGATTGCGATCAAAAATGTATTCATATATAAAAGAAAACAATAAAGGTGGAAAAACAGCTAAAGGAATCAAGAAGAATGTCATCAAGCAGAACATCACACATACCGACTATAAAAATACACTATTTGAAAATAAGCAGATGCATCATAAGATGAAAACAATAAGAAGCCAGAATCATCAACTTTCAAGCTATGAAATCAACAAGATATCACTCAGTTGTTTTGATGATAAACGGTACATTCATGAAAATGGCATAACAAGCTACGCATACGGACATCATAAAATCAATTAAACCCATTACTCTTTCCTTAAACCTATAATTATTTCCTTAAACCCATAATTCTTTCCTTAAACCCATAATTTTTTTGGATCCCTTATAATGTAATTATTTTAAGGGATTAATCACGCACTGAAATAAACGCACCATTTGTTTTAAAGAACATATAGAATCACAAATCTGAAATTCTGCGCTGGTAGCCCCATGAGCGAAATCATCTCTAAGAGCCACGAAACGGCAATAATGCTCATACTCTGTTTAAAGGCATAAATACAGGTAAACGTAGCGATATATGTATGTCAAATGGATTTTAGGGTTTGAAACCGGGGTCTGCGGGCCTTGAAACGGTCAAAAATGGAGCAAAATGCGCCGGTACCCCCATGTCCTATACTACTCGTGTGAAGGCCGCTTTAGGATTTGGGGGTGTACCTCAGAGTCCAGTGACCGAGGGGCCGGGGGAGGAGGGGTGGATTGTTGTCCCCTCCCCCCTCAAGGTAAAATCGGCCGCTTGTAACACCCGTTAGGTGTTCTTGTTTTTTGTCGGTGTCTTGCACCGGACCCTGGACATTTCCTGAAGCGGGAAAGGAACTCCTGCCTGACGTTTATAAGCGTATTGAGTTTTACTTGAAGATAGTATAGTTTCCATTTTAAACACACGTATGTGAATTACTCAACCTTGCCTGTATTGACTAGTTCACGAGCGAGAGCATTACCGCTACAATAAACCAGACAAGAAATACTTTAAAAACGAATCTTCGTAACATTTCCAAAGGTAAGAGCCCTAACCAAGGAAGTAGAGTTTCCATTTCAAAGACGTGTATGTGAGTTTACACCTCAGAAGTATTCTTGCTGGACGTACATTTTAAACAGAGTTTAAAATAAAAATATCCATGAGAAGTCTGAGAAGAACAGAAACAGTTTGACCTTTGCGCGTTATCGGATCCCAGCGGGAAATTGTCGGTTTCCAGGTCGTTGCCGAATCACGCCAACATCATACTTTAGCGTGACTGGCGTGACTATTCAAACTGGATTTCAAGCAGGATTTCAAGCAAGAAAGCCGATATTTAAATTGCCCGGTTATATATATATTTTTTGAAAATGAAATTCTTGTTATAGGAAAAATATTGTTCCGCAGTCCAGGTTACCATAGTTTATACGCGACGGCCTTTGACCGAGTCAATCGGGGCTCTGGGTTTGTGTTTAATTTGAAGGATTATTTACACAGGTTTACATGAAGTACCATCCGAAGCAGCGTGTTTCTGGTATTCCAACACTCGGTGTTTTGCAGCATTTAAAACGCTCGCTAAGGTAAGTTGTATTCTCTTCATTTTGTCTCGTATTTCAGAACTTCACCATTCATTATGCGAGGACAGCTTCGGCCTTCTTGTTGTTGCAAGTGCCTTTTTTTTAATTTTCAATCTCCAATACGGATGTAGGTCGTTTCGCTACGAAGTCTTATCGCTACAAGTCGTTTCGCTGCAAAATTATAAGCTTATAAAGTCGTTTCGCTGCACATATAGAGTCGTTTCGCTGCAATCTCAAGCAACAGCAACGCCGACTCTTCCAGTCTGGTACTCTCCGCGTCAGGATCCACAAAGCTGGTCTCCTCGCAAACAGGACAACGCCAGTCGATCTCAGTGCCGTCGCGTATAGCTGCGCGGTACACTTGTTGGGTTATGCCGTTGTTTATACAGGTACGATGATTCCATCGGAAACGGCCATCACACTGGATGCCATCCTGTCTGGGACGGACAGGTACTTTACAGACAATGCAGATTTCTATCTGAGAAGCGGTCACAGTTGTATGCGTACTCGTGATGATATGATATCGTAATCGTATTCGTGATCATACATGTACAGACAGGAGGATCGTTTTGATTGACTTGTTCATTAATCACTATAACAATAGACTGGATCAGTTTCCTTTGAGGTCCGGCCGTTTCGTTATCGTTTCGTTATTCAGACTGGATCAATTTCCTATGTGGTCTGCTTCGTTATCGATCATCTGTTGTGTTTCTTACACTTGGGAATTTCGAATAGTATGAATTGTATGGGACTTTATAGGATGAAGTGTCTCGGACTCTTGGAGAATAAACTTCACCTCGTTATAAATCCCGGTCTCGTTTGCGTGCTATGAACTACGGAGGCTTGGGTACGCGCGCTTTGTCGTGATAATTGTACTGAGTGCCGTCAATACTCTTTCATTCGTACAAAGAGTGTATGTGTATGGCTTTGTTATTTATAGTGGTTGTTATTTATAGATGTACAGCGAAAAGACTCTATATGTGCAGCGAAACGACTTTATATTTGCAGCGAAACGACTTCGATTTGTAGCGAAACGTCTTGTAGCGATAAGACTTTGTAGCGAAACGACCGGATTCCAACAATACGAAAGCAGTGTATTTTACAATGTAATTTATCTGCACGTCGTCTTGAGGTGTCGGAGCTCGTCATGCATAATTTGATCCACATACAGGTCAATCATTCATGGTTGATTATCTATCTTATGTTTCTTATTGACTTGGTTAATCGTAAAAAGCAAACGTCTAGCTGTTTTCTTCAGCAGGTAAAGAAGGCAGTGTATTTTACAGTGTAATTCCTGTTAAGCTTTTGCTTAAGGTAGTACAATTGGGTGAGTCGTAAAATATAAAGTTGCCTTCGTTTTCAGCCAGCTGGTAGATAAAACATTATTATGATCAATTCCAAAAGATAAGAGTCCACCGTTTGCGGGTTTTGGAGAAAGCGGAGATTGAATTTCGTTGTCTGGGGCGCCATTTTAAGACGCCATCTTGGATTTGCAGACGTAAGTATCGAACGGTGGAAGCTAAGGACATGCGCTCTGGTATTTTGTTCACGGGAGTCTCGCACAACATTCCAGATTATTTTTCGTGTGTGCTCATGTTGATCAGGCTGGTAAGTACAAGGCTCAAGATGGCGGATCAATTTGCAGAGAAATCGCGATGAAAAACTGGCTGAATTCGTCGAATTCGGCGTCTTTTTGACTTACAGGTGATAAAATTTAACAAATTGCCACTAGGAAAAACTCAATGCTGACGAAATTTGGCACAGTTTTTGTCCACATGTTAAGTAATCTTCCTGCATTTAGCCGCAAAAAAACATTCAATTTGAATAAAATTAAGGGAGTCATGTTCTTGATTTTAATGCCTGTTAATAATTAACACAGAATTTGCTGTTTCACTGCGGCTAACTCATATTTCATGTATTTTCTTCATAACTGTTTATAAAACAAAAATTATGACTACTAATTAAAACATAAACCTAAAAATTAGAAAAAACTGATTTTTACACCGCTTGCGAGGTAATCAATTTCACACATTCCCGTTACGAAAATGAAAATGTCGATTTCAGAATCTGTTTCTCTGATAAAAATGACTTAACAACTTCTTCTATGGAATTTGAAATAGATTTGAAACAGTTCTCAAAAAGGGTCCTTTTTCGGAGCATTTTAGCCAGTTGTACTACCTTAAGGATACTTCCACCCTTTGCGGGTGTCCTTCGGAAAAAAATTCGTACACGCCCCAGTTTCAAGAGAACGTTACCAAACTATATGTCAATAGAAAGCTTAATAACTGTAGTTTTCGATAAAAATATAATTTAAGCGACTTTTTTCTTTACGAAGTGTCAGGAGCCGGTAGAACCCCAAACGTCCGAGTGTTGTGCGATTGAATTTATCGGGTATTGAATGCCGCCGCATTAGCGAAATACCTGTACAGTGTTATTCACAAGGCATCAATCAACAAAACCGTGTCAGGCTTTTTAGAAATTCTGATTGGTTATTTAGATATCCTTGTCCAGTTGGAGTGGCTAAAAATATACTAGATGTGTTGCGTAAATGGTCGCCATGGAAAAATATTTGAAATATTAAAATTTCCTGACATGGTTTTGTTCGTCATTACCCGTGTAATGTTTTGGCCAAATTTGACGAAAATCCGTTAAATCTACATACCCTATAAATTTGGTCAAAGTCGATATATTCTTCCCAAAATCAAATGCGAGATTTCAGCTCATAAAGATTCGTAAACAAACCACATCTCCACAGGATATTATATCGCCTCATGATACCGTGAGCCAATCAAGAAACAGGAACCCGTGGCGTCAACTACAATGGAACAGAATTTCCCGGGAAAAGTATCGCAATACCGTCACGTTTGCTTTCTCGCTGCGGCACGTTCAAGTGAAAGATCGATCTGCGAAATGGGGAAGGTAAAAAAACACTGGGGAAAAACGCGGCAAGAACAGTCAGAAGAAAGACGAATCGACCGGCGAATCTGCCGAAGTTAATGTCAACAATGCTCCAGTATTTGGTGGCTTCGCTCGCTTCTGATTCTTCTTCTTCATCGGATAAGCTTATGTCCGATTCCAACATATACTCTTTGGAACTTGTGCTTTCGATAGCTTTTCATTTTAAGCTACTCGCTCCTGAAGGCCGCTCCGATAATTTTTCATTTGATGTCAAGCTTGGACAGCTTGAAGGATCTTGGCCGAACCAAGATCCTTTGTCGCTTTCCGCTAGCTCTTATTTACTTTCTTCAGCGAAAGCTTTTTCAGCTTTCTTCTTCGGTCCTGTTTTTTTCTTGACTTTTAGCCAAGGACTTCTTTCGTTTTTAGACTTTTTCATCGCATGTAAACATTCCCGGTGCGGGACAACTAATTCCACGTGAAAATTCAAAATGCAAGTGAAATACGAGTTCCGGCGTGAAGCCCTTTGCCGCGAAAATTACCCAGGGGAGTCCACGCATTTGAGAGATTATGACACCTTTGTGAATTATTAATTTTTATTTGAAAATACCTTTTCCGAAATAACTCGCGCGCTTTTCAAGATTTTTAAAAAACAATTTCTGTAAATGTTAGGAAAAATACTTAACTTCAATCTAGTCAAATAAAAATAAAATTGATTTTTTTCACTCTCAAAGGGTGGAAGTATCCTTAAGCTTATATATTTTCACCCCTTCTTTTCATTGATCCAACGCATAAGCTTTGTCTTTGGTTAACCTCGGAAAGCCAACTTCTACTTGTTGTCTGAAACAGGCAATGATTATAATACAGCCCTTTATTTTTCTACAGTAGCAGTACTTGGAAACATGGCGCAAACTGATGCTTTAAGTAATTTATATTCTGCAATATTTATGAATATCACGCAAAATATTATTCACAGATCCAATTTTATAGTCAAAATTGTGCTGTCATGACAAAGGAAAATGAAATATTTCTATTTTTTTGTGTGGGAAATTAATAAACAAACAGACAAATAAACAAGCAAATATACAGTACTGGTCAAATGTAAGTTGACAGTCTCGACTCGAAACTCGATCCTCAAAGTTTTTGAGAATTGAGTACAGTGTTTCAAAGCTCGAGTATGGAGTTTTGAGTGACTCAAATAGGAATTTTGAGGAAACAATTTCTTTTTCGAAACAACAATAACAAAGAACAATAGCAATTTTGTGCGGCTTCTTTTTATTCGACTTTGAGTAGTCCCACATTTTCTCAGGGATCGAGTGGGCGTGCGTGCATGAAGCATGTGGAAATCATCCCTCGCGAGAAGATGCTACACGAGGCGGAGAGAAAAATTAGGGACTACAGACAAAGCCAAAGCATTGAATTATGCGTTGCTCTCATAATGCAAAATTGTGATTGGTTCTTTCTCGGTGATCTGTCAACACGTGCAAGTCTATGTCAACACTCAAGAAAACATCGTATTTCCGGTATAAAGGTGTTTCAAATCTCCAATTTATTTTATCCAAAACAAATCAAAGCCCTTGAAGCACTCTTTGCTTGTCAAGACGTTCTCACATTTATATGATTTATTTGATTCACCAAGTGTTTTCAATGTCAGATGTGTCAACGAATTCCAGTGTTCTTGTCATTTTTCCACTGAATGCGGAATAGCATAGTCAAAGAACAAGTCTAATATGGAGATGATCGAGCTTGGCATTTTGGCGGTTTACCTGGATCCCAAACTGGAGGAATGTCTGAGAGATATGGCAGAAGGAAATTAAGATTATATTCAGTTCGGCGGTTTGTTGTTTGAGCAAGGGGAATGCACCAGTCTTTTAAACCTTTCAGTCAGCCAAACAACATTGTGGGAGATTTCCTCATAGGAAACAGAGGAAATCCATGACATTCCTTATTTTTGTGCAACATTTGGCACACACGGGAAGAAAGCAAATGAGTTTGTTCACCAGGAAACCCCAGTTCAGTTAGTAGTGTTAGTAAATCTGCGTGGAGACATTCAGACATTTCATGACATCTGGCCCTGTTTTGGAATTTCGAAAAGATTCTCAGTTGAAATTGTTCGCTTAAATGTCTGTAAAACAGAGTGTATGAATATTGAAATTGCACCCACAAACACGTCAAAAATCGTTGATGCTAGGCCTTTCTGAGGTCTTCATACTGCTTTTTTAAGCATTTCTAGAAAAGCACATTCAGTGTTTGGTTTGGTGTGAGCCTCTCTGCAGTTCATCAATGACAAGCGCAAATGACAGCAAGTCGAGGATTTATTACATTTGTAAATGTTTGCAACAGGGGAATAGCAGAAACAGCTTGAAAGGTTTTTTTTTCTTCTTGACAGCTAAGATGGAAAAATAATTAATTTGACCGAATAAACTTGATGAACATTTTGACGATTCAAACTGATCAAAAAAAATTCCCACAAATGATCAAAACACGATTCTCCGATAAACGATCCATTGAATAAATGTATTGCGGAACATTATCGAGTGACTTGAGAGATGTACATGTATTCTAATATCTATAGGATTTTAAAAATATTTATAGTGTTCAAACCGTGAAGTTTCGAGTGGAGTTCATTAACCTCGACATACATGTAAATTAAACGTACACAACTTTTTGCTCTGAGGGTCGCGTGCCGTGAAGTTTTTGCTTTCTTTGCCGTGAATGCCCGTGTGAGTGTTACTGTATTTCTTTCGGGAAAGGAGTTTTAACCAGTTTTTTCACAGGTGGCTCACACAAAATTTTGTGAACGAAAGACTTGGCTTGACTCAAACGTCTCAAAGTGTAAAAGTATTATTTGTTTATTTTTGTGATCATTGGAAAACAAACAAATGGCGCGGACGACCGACAAAATGTCTTGGAATTTCAACACTAAAATTGGCTTTCATTTACTGAAATACAGTCAAAACTTATAAATGTTAACGTAATCTGTAGATCCGAAACTGAACAAAATCAGCGATCATATATATAAAATGGTCTAAAATTGTGTTTATCGAATGCTTCGAATGAAATTTGATCTGGTTTCAGAACTCGTCGCCTGGCACGTGACCAAAATCTTCCCGATGTTATCAGTGGTGAAATCTTTGGAACGATTTCATCTGGAATGATTTATTTTTCCTGAAATTCTCTTCATGGAGCAACCTTCAGAATACGGTTTGGAATTTTTTTAATGAAGGACAGTGTAGTTCGCAATTTATTTTACTTTAGAACTATTTTAACTATTCGGCGTCTTTGACCATTTTGATTTTGCTCTAAATTTGATTATAATTGGTCAATTTCATGTTAATTTAGAATTAAAGAAATTGAACTCATCACAAATTGTCTGGTTGATTCAATTTCAGATTTATCCTTTTCCTTGAGCCAAAAAGCTTGGTCAGTCAGCGGTATTCTTGGTTTCCAAGATGGCGGCCGCCACTTGTACGTTGTCAAGTCGTGAAAATTGTGCCAAAATTCTTAAAATTCAAGAGAGAACAGAGTTAGTTTCGCTATATAAAGAAGGCTGGTGAATACCTGCACTTGCAAAAAGGTTTAAAACGCAGCCAAGGATGGGTGAAATATTGGATTTCCTGAAGTAAGAGAGAGAAAGTACTTACAGACCTGCCAAGGAGTGGACGGCCTAGCAAGCTCAAGTCTGCCAAAGCGATGAAATTGCTGCAGAAAGCAAAATATAAGCGAGGGAATTCAACACGTACAATAGCTAGAAAGCTTTCCGCAAGTGGAATACATGTTTCCCACCAAACAGTGGCCAGATCTCTAAAGGCAAGGGGATGGAAGCCATTGAGAAGGAAGAGGCAACCACTGCTCACCAAACGACAAAGACAAAAGCGCCTCCAGTTTGCCAAAGATCACAAAAATCTGACAGAAAAGGACTGGGAGAACTTTATCTTTTCGGATGAGGCACCATTTTTCTTTTTAATCGTCCAAATCCTCAAAATGATGTAGTGTGGGGTTCTCAAGCATCCCAAGTGCCAGAAGCACCTCAAGTAAAGAACAGCGCTTACGTCATGGTCTGGGGAGGCATGTCTGCGAGAGCTCTCACACGGCTACACTTTATCCCGCCTGGAAAAACTGTGACAGCCAATTATTACGTGAACACTGTACTTGAAAAAACCCTCAAGCATTGCCTAAATCGTCGCCGAACTACAGGCAGTGTCACCGAAAACAAGATGGTGGAGAAGGTTGGCAGCCTCACCTTCCAACAAGATGGCGCCCCAGCCCACACGTCAAAGCTGGTCCAAGAATGGTGCAGTGCCAACTTCCCAAATTTCATAAGGAAAGAGGAGTGGCCGGGCAATTCAGCAGACCTGAATCCCATCGAGAATCTGTGGTCAATTCTCAAAGTAGAGGTCTACAAAGGTCAAGAACCTACTACGATGAAGGCTTTAAAGTGCAAATTGCAGAACACCTGGAACAATGTTAGTCAAGAAACTCTTGAAAGCTTGGTACATTCAATGCCTAAGAGGATAAATGCAGTACTAAATGAAAGAGGAGGACATTCTGGATATTGAGTGAAAGTTTGATGAGAGTCATCCATGATTATAAAATGTTATGATCTTTTACTTTTGGTCAAAGACTTTCGTTACACCCTGTATATTAGATGTTGTTTGATCAATCATTGAGCTATTTAGAAGAATGTTATAATGTTGACTTTGTGACACCTTCCTAATTTATTATGGCTACTGCGCTTGCACAAGTAGCCATTATTGCCGGCGTCAAAGCATTCTTTGTAACATTCCTGTGTAAGACTTTTTTGTAACAATTCTTTGAATTCCTGAAATGTATTGTATTGTTCTATTTTTAGGTTAATGACTTCACAATTGTTCAAGAAAGAGACTTTCGCTTCATGGATTGTTTAATTTAGGCCAAACTATTCAGTAACAGTTGTGTTAGGAGCGAAATATGCTTAAAACGAAAATTGTACATGTTGATTGGAATTGCGTTGGAAATTAATATTAAAGACAACTTTGTGTAGAGTTGAAATACTTTTATTTTCTTTCCGAAGCTGTATTTTTTTATGTTTATACGAGCAGGGTCACGTTTGAGGCAAATTATTGAATTGAAGCTTTTGTCGCAAAGCTGGTTGTCTTTCGGTGTCATTGGCATACGTTCTGTTTGCTGCGTTATTAATTTCCCAAGGCATTTGACGAGGACCGTGTCTTTCAATCAGGAAAACGTAAAGGCTTCAGAGGTTGTTATTGATGTTTTCTGAAATAAAAATGGTAAATACCGTGATCAGTTGATAAAAGGGGATATGTGCGAGGAAGATAATTTCTGGTAAGAACTTTTTCTAGTTAAAAATGCTAATTCAGGAAGTGTGTTTTTTTGTCTAGGGTACGAGGATATTTGCTTATTAGGAATGAACCGATGAGAAGAAGTTGACAAGCTTATTTACTAATGCAGAGTATTGCTTAGTGCATGAGCTAAAAGGTTGTGTATGATGGTCGTTAATCTCTCAGTGATCAACGTAGTTAGCTTTTCTAGGTTACTGTCCATTTAGACGGTGCAATTTTGGCATGCGCTGGAAGCTTACTATAAGCTTGCGAATGTTCGCCGTGTGACCTGATGTTTGTTTATCTTCGAGCGATCAACGTAGTTAGTCTGACTTATGTTTAAGTGTTATGAGGGAGAGGTAAAGCCTTACACAATAGAAGTCGTTTACATGTACAAGAGTAGAGTATTGATGTTTTACGAAATAATTTTGATATCGTGATGTAGTACCTTTTCAACCGTTGAAAATTGTGCAGAGCTTCGTGTTCAAAGTTTTATCATCGACGCTTTCAAACAACAATTTGTAGAGGGTGAGTCATGATATAATTTTGTTATGTCAGCGCAAATGGTGTGTCATCAAACACTTCGCAAATTACGTCAACTAAAAGGCTATGTCATCTCTTTGTTCTTGATGGAAATATAAATTGTACATGTAAAAGTTGTTCGCCGACGTGATTGAAATAAGTAATTTAAATTGTTCTTTCAAGTAAAAGACCGTAAAAGGCTGTGTCATCATATAAAAGCAGGTTCGAGGTTGTAAATTAACGTAATTTAAATGGTATTGTGATAATTAGTGGTTGCAATATTGTTACGTCAAGTAAAAGGCTGTGTCATCTCTTTGTTGTTGATGGAAAGATAAATTGTACATGTAAAAAGTTGTTTGCCCCTGTGATTGAAATTGTCTTTCCAGAATGAGTAGTTTTACGGACACCCGGATAATACGGACACTTTTTCATGTCCCTTTCGTGTCCGTATTAACCGGGTTCCACTGTAAAAGGCTGTGTAATGTCATTATTAAATTTTGTTATATGAACGTGAGTGTTGCATGGTGTCATGTAACACTTCTCCCGCAGTACAGTGGAACCCCGCTTTACGGACACTCGTTAATACGGACACCCGCTTATTACGGACAGTTTTGTTTGTCCCGACGACACATATTTTCTCTTATATCAGCCCGCTTAATACGGACACCCGGATAATACGGACACTTTTTCATGTCCCTTTGGTGTCCGTATTAACCGGGTTCCACTGTATTATTAAAATGGACGGGTTGAAGTTCACGTTTCTTTCATCTGTTCGTTATTGATAAAAATATATTAATAAAGGGGAATAGGTAGGAAGCTGTTCGCTAACGTGATTGAAGCGGTATCACGAGAATTAGTGGTTTCAATTTTTACGTCAACTAAAAGGCTGTGTCATCTCTTTATTGTTGATGGAAAGATAAATTGTGCAACCTTTGACATGTACAGTTTACCATATCTTTCCACCAACAACAAAGAGATGACACTGAAAGGCTTTTACTTGACGTAAAAATTGAAACCACTAATTATCACCAACAACGTCAATTATTTAATCAACCTTGTACCTATCTTAGTTCCCTTTATCTGTGACGAACAGATGACAGAACATGAACTTCAGCGCTCCATTCAAAAAACCTATTAAATCTTGGTATAATATCTTTATTAATGTGTCAATGTGTTTAGCTCATAGAGCTAATTGGGGACACCTACTACAAAGTAATTATGATTCTAATAAAAAAAAAATAATAAAAAAAATTAAAAAAAACCTATGTACATTATAACAGTAATAATTGAGCTAAATAAACTCAATACATTAAAATTTTAAATATTTAAGATTACAAAATATTTAAGTATGTAAACGAAAGATAACATCATCTCATCAGTAATCACAATTTCCGCTGTTTTGTAAAGAAAATATTCCCAGTTGTTGATTTTAGCGTGTATTTGAAGTGTTTAAAAAAAATGTTAATAGAAGATTCCTGAACGTTGACTGAATATAAGCTGCCAAATGAGCTTTGTGAGCCAGTTTACGAGAACCCAGTAATGCTTTATAGTGCTTGTATTTGAAGTGTTTTTTAATGGCTGCTGCGCACATGCCCCGATTGAAATCTTTTCGTAAAATTCCTGTTTAGGCAATGGTATTGTTCGTATGACGACTGCACTTGAGACTTCCGCTTCATTGATCTTTTAATATGCGTTTATCCACTGAAATACGCTTCTTACGGGCATCGGGTAAAATATGGACTGGACCATTTGGACTATTTTTTGGACTATTTTTTCTTTATTTTTCTTTTCTGGTGAGATACTTACCCTGACTGACTCTTTTAATGCTATCCTCAGTGCATCGTTTTCGGAAACCCGTTGAAATTGATGTAACCATGATGAGGAAAAGTTGTGCTCATCACTATCGGAAGAACTTCCACTAACAACGTTACCATAGGTAGTGCTTGGTTTGGATAGTGAATTCATGATGATAATGGAGACGAATAATAGAAAAGCTAAAAGAAAGCACCGCTCACCCCACAGATGAAGGAAACTTCCGACCCACCCCTCTCCAAGTATTAACAGTCGCAAAAACCGTTCTCAATCATTGTGTCAATATTTTATGTTCCAATACAATACTATTCCCACCTCTGACTATTTCAAGGCCAGTATAGGAGCAAGTGTTATAATTCCTACCTCCCCCCCACAGATGAAGGAAACTACCAACCCACCCCTCCCCAAGTATTAGCATTCACGAAAACCATTCTCAATCATTGTGTCAATATTTTATATGTTCCAATACAATACTATTCCCACCTCTGACTGTTTCGAGGCCAGTATAGGAGCAAGTGTTATAATTCCTACCTCCCCTCCCCCCACAGATGAAGGAAACTACCCACCCACCCCTCCCCAAGTATTAACAGTCGCGAAAAACGTTCTCACCAGTTCGCGGCCAGTATAAGTACAAGTGTTATACAAGTGTTGCACCAGTTATACTATCCCCCCGAAGATGAAGGAAACTACTCACCCCTCCCCAAAAAAGTGTTCCAGAAAAAATGGTCCAAAAAATGGTCCAAAAAAAAATGGTCCAAAAAATAGTCCAAACAATGGTCCAAAAATAGTCCAACGGTCCAATGGTCCAATGGTCCAATGGTCCAGTCCATATTTTTCCCGATGCTCTTCTTACGTGGGTGTAAGTGTATTTGTTTGGGTAACCTATTCAGTACCAGCCACGCGCGCGGGCGGCAATAAGAGAACGGGCCGGAGGATTAAATATATACTTCTTTGTTTGGATCACTATATACTTGAGGTTTATGCAGAGAAGGCGTTTGTCTTGTAGGGTCCATCGCCTTTTGTTTCTGAAGTGCACTATTGTTAAGTTTTTAACTCTGGAAGTTTGCTATAAACAAGGATAAGCAAGGATTTATGCGGGAGCTAGATTTGTTTGTTAGGTTATAGTAGAAGCAATAGAGCTAGCCAGAGCCAGATGCTAAATCTTTCTGGGAATGTAAATCAAAACTAATTTTCAGTCTAATTAAATTTTCAAATAATTGTTAAAAGCTTGAAAGGCTCAAGCAATATCACAATAATTACATATAATTTGTTATGTCTGCGATTTTAAAGTTCTTAGCGAAAAGATTTCAATCGGGGCATGAATGTATGACCAAATAATTCGTCATCTCAGCACTTTATTGGTTTTACCTTGAGATGATTTTTAAGATGTTTGTTCAGCAAAAGCTGGCACAGCGTTGGAATACTCAGAAGAGACTTCTCTGCTTTTGCAACTGTTCTTTCAAGGTACAGACGTTTAAACTGTCGTCTTTGAAAAATTAGCTTTTAAAATACGACAGCCAACTATGACGTTACCTTCTGAAAATATATACGCCAATTTCCTGAAATGATATCAAAAGATTGAATATCCTGCCTACTATAGTGGGACCCGGTTAATACGGACACCAAAGGGTCATGAAAAAGTGTCTGTATTATGTGGGTGTCCGTATTAAGCGGGCTGATATAAGAGAAAATATGTGTCGTCGGGACAAACAAAACTGTCCGTAATAAGCGGGTGTCCATATTAACGAGTGTCCGTAAAGCGGGGTTCCACTGTACATATATGTCAACAAAAAAGTAAGGAGAGATTTCCGGCCGTACGCGATTATCTTCAATCAGTATCAATTGATATTAAGAAGATTTACAAAGGGATTGACTGTGATTCTTGCACACCGACGTCAACCTAATAATAGTTTCTAAGCAGATAGATAATTCATGTTTTTCATATCCAAAAGCTGTTCTATCAATTTCGCAACCGTTTGGTTTGTATAGGTAACATAAATGTTTTATTGAACACACGTAGAAGGCACGCGATCTCTACTACAGAAAAGTACGCCAAAACATCAATACAGCCGCTTGTAATCCGCTGTAATTTTCTCATGTTACTGAGTTTACTGTGAGTTATTCTGTTGCAACAACTGTCTTGGAAACTGTCTCATTATGACTCTCATACAGTGAACAACAATAGAGAGGTTATTATGAAACCGACTAAGCATTAATTTAAAAAGTGAACTTACCTTTACAGCTTCCTTGGTCCCCGAGGTGGGAACATATCAGTATGGAGAGATTTCTGCCCGTAGAAACAATAATTGTTTCTACGGGCAGAAATCTAATTATTATATTTGACATGATATCCGCTTATTAGCTTTCAGTGGTCAACGTTCACTGGAGCTCATTGAATATGAAAGTGTGAGTTGCAGGTCTCCAAGAATCTTGAACTGACACTACGATTTTTCAGATATTCGAGTGGTCAACGTGAATTGAATACAAGTATAAAACCGTGACTTGTAGAGGCTTAGGTTCAAAACCGTGACAGTCATGTGTTGACAAAACAGATAACACCAGAATTCCGATTTCTTTGTAAAGAAAACACAGATGTCCTCATTGATAAAAAAGAACGTAAACTTAATTGTAGTTTGTTCTGTGACCTGAGATTCCAAGAGACAAAAATTAGTGCAAGAAAAAGTAGGCTTGACCTCTGAGAAGAATTACATTGTGTATTCACAATTGAGAGAGTCGAAGAAAAGCCATTGTACATGTATAAAAATGCACAGAATTTAAAATAAATATATTTATGTCACCTCTCTCAAATCAGCGAAGAACTCTTAAAGCCAAGCTTTAATTGTTTGCTAGAGCACATCGATCAGAGATAACGACTTCGTGTTCGCGTTCATTAACAACCTCGGCGTGAAAGCACTTGCATCTGCAAATACATCTAAAAAGAATAAGAAGTTGTGAAAATCATCTAAAAATATTATAAAATACAACACGGATATTCGCTCGCTCGACGTCTGAGGGATCAGGGTAATCAATCTGGGGCATCTGGCAAACATGTAGCGGGTCAATGTGACAAATTCAAATTGAAAGTTTGTGTTTGCTGGTCTTTGCTCCTAGCCTGCTAGTTTGTTCCATAGTCATTAGTTTTATATACCTGTCTCTAAAGCTAGCTGGTAACTTTTTTATAATTTACCACAATCAAACAGTCGAATGTAACTTCATTCCATTCTTGTTATGTAAATAAACATTGCGTGTTCACGGCTGGTACCCAAGCGTCTCCCTTCCCGCTTATACACGATTTGAATTCATGATGTCATAGAGCAAGCACGCAAACCAGTTCCCAGGCTCTTACGTGAACTTCCCACTCGCCCGAGATGAGAAGAAAAGAACGCGGGTCTGTTTAAGTTTCACTTAAAAAAATGCTTTTCAAGAAAGAGTAATGTGACTCTTTTCTTTCACTTCCCGTTGTGTGTATGCATTGGGGTGCCATTTCACTCATCACAAAAACCGTCTAACTAATAACTAAGTAAATTTGTTTGTGTTGAACAAAAGCCACCAAACCCAAAGTGCTGGCTTAAACGATTCCAATCATCATGTGAGAAACGAATAACACATAAGATAATTAACATCTAAAACAGCTCACGTGAGATAATGTCAAACCCTTTTGAAACAGCAAAGCATTAAGCCCAAATAAAGCCTTGTAAACAAGTCTATCTATCCTCAAATTAGCTGGGTTTACTAGAATCATATCCGGCCTTCCATTGATCGATCCGTTATCCTGCAATCTTACGTTTTAGTAACGACTTGTCTATGTTGCTCACGCTATTTCCGATAATCCACCTAATATGAGTGACTTCGAGGGGGCCCCAATCCATTCTGTTTACTCGGCTTCGCTACGCTATTCTCCCGGAGTAGAAAATGCAGTAGCCATTGAGTACATGTTGCGGACCTATTTTGTTCTGTGATGTAAAAAACGTTTAGTTTGGTCAAGACTTGTAGTTGAAGAACATGTACATGTAAACATGCATACTAATGCAAATGACATGAAAAATAATGTTGTTGCTTGCTGTACACGTAGCTGATAATAACTCTTCAATGTTCCTCCTCGTAGATTGGTACATGAACACTGGATGACGTTGATATTACACTGTAGTTATGCCAAAGTGGTGAAATGAACAGAAAGAGAATTGTATACCATGCAAATTACAGCCCTGAAGTAAAGCTGTGGTACATAACATGTAAGTAGAAAATTTACTTGTGATCATACGTCTGTGCTTATAGTACCAATCGCATGGATAGCTGCATTACATGCATGTAAAGTGCATGTCCTTCACCTCTTAAACACATTTTACGTTCGCACCACAAAGTATGCTACTGTGTGTAGCAAATTACAGCAATAAATTTGAAAATGCATGTAAAAATTACACGCAATCTTTTAACTGGAACTCATTAACTCATTGCCGACGGCTTACCAGGATTTCGTAACTCCAGTTACGATGACGAAAAAATTTGCCAAAAATTTCTCTTCTGGACTATACTGTCGAGGTGGGCGAAGGGAATTCATTGTTTGTATTCAGTTCTTCCAAACGATGAATACACGTATTTGTTTTGCTCTCAATATTTATTGTTTTGCTTGCCAGTTTATTCAATTATAGTTGTTTGGATAAACCAACCCCAATTTTTCCTCGACCGTTGTTGTGCGAACTTCCACCACATGCCATAATGATAAAAAACAAAACAAACAAAGTGTGTCAGACGGGGCGTGTCCTTGCTTTTTATAGGCTCGCTCCGTGTTTAACCCTTTTCAGATTGAATTTTTCCAAAGAAAAAAAAAAGGCATGGAGACACATTGAATTAGCAATTGAAGGGTTGAAAGAGAAACTATTGGATGTGATGATTCAGCCTTGAAATTCCAAATTGCTCAGAATCAGATGAATTTTTATGGGTACTGCGCTTGCGCAAGTGCCCATTATTGTCGTCGTCGAAGCATTCTTAACATTCCTTCGTAAGACTTTTTTGTAACAATTCTTTGAATAACTGAACATGATATGGCATTGTTCGATTGTTTCGCTTCATTGACAGTGGTGTCAAGTGCAATGCTCAAAAAGAAGATTGGCATATTTAGTGAGCTACATGGAGAGAAATTGCGTTGCAAAATAAATATGAAAGACACGTTTGTTTTTAAATGTTTTTATTTACGTAGGTGTATTTCTTTGACAACTGCACGAACAGGGTCGCGTTTGATTGAGTCACATTGTTGAAGCTTTTGTTGAGTAACCGCCGGTCTTTTAGAGTCCTTCGTACAATTCATTTGTTTGATTAGGGCCCGGCCGCACTAGGCGAATTTTTGTTTGTTTTGCAAAAATATCTGTCATCAGTTCCGTTTCACAAGTGCGAACGGCGATTTTTTTCCTACCAAAATTTTGTCAAGCCTTACCAAACTTCAAAGGCGCCGTCATCCTGCCCCAGAGCAGGACAAAAATTTTGTCAAGCGTCAAAACTGACAGATTCGTCAATTCACACACATTAATCTCAAGGTTACAGCGATGATTATTCGCTTGCCTCGGTCCGTACAACTTGTACCGGTCCAAAATTTTACCTGCTAGCAGCACCTATACTGATGTTTGAGTAGCACAATTTGCTTTACAAGCAGTGAACAGTGCACGTCCGATCGGGTACAAGTTTGCGCTAAAAAGTGACAGTGACAGTCGGGAAAAGCGGCAAGAAACATGCAAGTCGTTTAAAATTTCAGTCCGAGAAGAAGAAATATCTAGTTAATCAGTTTGTGTATCATACCACGAAGGCAGGAGAGTAAAAACTTTAGAAAGTACTGGTTTTAAAAGATTGTCGAGGAGTTGAATGCAAAATTTCACAGCAACAACAGAGGTTTTCGGTTTCTACGTGATTGATATGTTGTGGTTCGCGAAAAATTTGTCATGATTTTTGGTTTTCAAGTGCGTACGCGTTTATCAAAATGAAAATTTGGCGGAGACAAAATTTGTAGTATATTTTGGTAGCGCCAAACAAATTTTGTCAACTGAAGAGATAAATGAAATTTCTACAGGTAAAAGGTTGTCGTGTGACGTGTATTCGACTGTGACCCTCCATAGGAAAAGGGGGCTTATCGCATCAGCGTTTCAAGGCGTTTATATTTGAAACGCATTTGAAACCCGTTTGAAATAATTTGAAACACATTTCAAACAGTGTTAGAAACGTTTACTTTTTTCAGCGTTTGAAACGTGGAGAAACGCATTTGAAACGCCCATCTGCCAACAACCTGCATTATTATTACCTGACTGAAGCATAATTATTCGACAACACAACAAATGCTGGACTGAAGATGGTAAACGGTAACTTCAGGCGTCGTTAATGAAATTTAAAAAAGCTAGATAAATCACGGTGGTGCAGTCACACTTTTTACTTTTGATTAAAAGTTCAGTAATATTCCATCGTTAGGTCGATCAATAAAATAAACAACAAGAAAGTTAAGTGTGTTGCCGTGCATCTGTTCAGTAATAGATCACAGATGACGTCAAAATGTGGTAAGAACAAAAAAGTGGCCAACGAACCGCTGCGGCGAGTTGGTCACTGATGTTCTTACCACATTTTGACGTCTTCTGTGATCTATTACTGAACAGACCCACGGCAACATGGAATCTATTTGTTTTATATAATTTTGGAGATATTCGCTTCGGATTTTCACTTGAATGTACGCTAAATAAGCCGATAAAAATTATGTCAACAAACATCGAGTTTAGGCCACAGTGTTTTCATGCACTCAAATAAAACTTTGTGAAAACTAAACGGCTTAAAATAAACTACAGCTCAACTCAGCAAATGTTTCGAAAAGCAAATATTTAGAGACTAACCTCTATTCCGTCCTGATATGAGGAAAAACAATCTGAATTATTCCAGTCCAAATCCCGTTGCAAGTCGCTTATAAACGGCGAACGATAAGCTTAATCCCGCTCAATTTATCGGATTCTGTTCACAAATTATGAGCTAAAGGACCATCATATTTTCCTCCAAGTTCTAGCCAAGCTTGAACAGCCGATTTAAAATTCGTATCAATTGAACAACATTGAATTTCCTACGGAATATTTCCAGTTTGACGAAAATATTTCTCTGTTTTGAGCGAAGGATTTGTTGGAGCAGGCAGGGCGCCCGCGCGTTTTCCCGCTTCGTGACGTCATTCGTGCGTCTGTACTCTAATAGATAACAGTTCTAAACCAATCACGGCGCGAGTTTTACACAGTGAATTATATAATTATTTTTAGATTCTGTTATGTCAGCGCGAATGCTGCTGTGTAAACAAAGATATTACAGTATGACGACAATCAGAAGAGTATGAGTGATGAGTGATTTGAGAATTTTGTTATGTCAGCATGAATGCTGCGAATGCTGTTGTGACAAAGATCAAAGCCGCGTGCTGGATTGCAGAAAATTAATTCACCGCGCTTTCGGGAGTCTGACGTTGGACATCGTGACAAAATGATATTAGAAAATGGATTTTAGATCTACTATTGTTAAGTGTGTTAAATTTTTTTCGAAACGAGGAATGATTTTAATATGAAAATATCTTCTAAAATTAAAGACGAACTTTATATCTGCTTGGTTTGTAGACGAAAGATAAGATCATCTCATTTGAGCACAGTTTCCGTTGTTTTAAGAAAACAGTGGGTGATTGTATTCAAATTAGCTTGGGTTTTAAGTCTTGTTAGATGTACTGATCAAAATGACATGAAGGTAAATAAACTGAACAGAGTTTGTTGTCCGCAACTGAGAAGTCGGCGAGCTAGTTTACGAGAGCAGAGTGTTGCTAAAAGTGACCTAATAAATTTGTTACGTTAAACGTGAATCGTGCAGTGTACTGTAATTACCCAGTTCAGTTAGCTAGGATATGAGCAGAGTCAAGATGAGAACTGTTCTTTGATGGATTCTTGTGTAATAATTCGTCGTCTATTTATAATATGTCAATAATTTCGCGGCGTGTAATTGGTCGGGTTATTACACAATTACAGAGATAAAGGCAAATAGCTTTGACAGTTTGCAGGGGTTTTTTGGCAGGTTTTTTTTTTCAGTTTCGTGAAGTCAAATCCCTTTGTTTTGACTGTGATTGAAACGCCTCGTATGTACAGTGGAACCCGGATAAGACGGACACGAACAATTGTCCGTATTAAGCAACGTCTAATGACTGCAGTAAAAGACCAAGGAAGTGAAACTTTTGTGTTACGCCTGCCACGCAGCACAGTGAGCAAGACAGTTGTCAAACATGTCATGACAATATACAGTGCACAGATAAGCGAGGTTAACTTTGTATGAGAGCGGAAAAGTGACCGTTGTAATGTAAGATAAAATATATGAGCTTTTCGTCGGGACAAACAAAACTGTCCGTAATAAATGCGAAAGGGGAGGGGATAGCCTGCATGCAGATGTCTCCTTTTCCTTGCGCGTACTAACTTTCGAGTGCCTCCCGAGTTTGTAGGGGGGTACCGCCGGGAAATTTTTGATACAGTCGAACCTCTACTAACGGCCACCTCTCCACAACGGCCACTTTCTTTTGTCCCGGCGGACAGTCCATACATTCACTCTTGTTTTAACCTCTCTACAACGGCCACCTCTCCACAACGGCAACGGCCATTAAAACCCTATCTTTTTTGGCGTACAGTAATAAAAGGTCACGCAACTTCATCTGTACCACGCATCGTCGGGCAATACAGTATCTTATATTGCGGCACGTGTTTAGCCACTGATGGAAGAATCACACAATACTAGAAAGTACAAGGCCCCCATTTTTTTCTATTTTCCATTTTTTTTACGCCTTTACAGTACTGTATTTTTATTTCAGTCGTAAATCGAGTACAGCTGATAAGGCTCTGTGTTTAAATTGCATTGCGAAATTGAAAAAAAAAATGCCTTGTGGCACAGCCAAGTCACATTAAAATAGAACCTCGCAGCCACTCACTCAAGCAAACAACCCTTGACAACTTAATTTCACGAAAGAGAAAGTAAACGATGTACAAACTGATGTACTCACTGTACCTTACTAGCTTTGTTTTGTTAACATTCCTGTTCTGAACATCATTTTGGTTTCTGTTTTATTGATACATTTTGATTGTGTTACGTATTCATATGCTATAATAAGCATTTTTAAATAAAAATGTTGTCCCCCCCCCCAAAAAAAAATGGTGTCATATTACACCCCTACCTCCCCATAACGGCCACCTCTCTACAATGGCCACTTACCTCTGTCCCCAAGGTGGCCGTTGTGGAGAGGTTCGACTGTATTTCGCATTTCGTGCGTTTTGATATGAAACCAGGCAGCAAAAAGCAAACGTATAAACATAAAAATTTCTTGCACTTTTTAAATTCAAAATGGATTAATGACAAACAATTACAAGAAACTTTATGTGACATGTAATTTACAATTTACGGACAAATGTATCTATCGATTGACAGGATTTTGCTGCGGCCTTTCTATTTCGCTCTTCTGTGACCTCTGGCTCTGTTCGGTCCATTTTATCCAATATTGACACACATGCTGAGCCCTTTTGCAGTTCATTATTGGGGTACCCAGTCTTCTCTCATTTTGATAGAGCCTGGGGATTAAAATTCCGTATGAGGGTTTTAGGTCGAATTTATCGTTAACGTTAAATTCAGCTTATAGAATCTCAAGATCTGGTCCAAAATTTAATATGTCACCCAGCAAATCTACAAATGGCGGACCTTCGATGTTATCTTCGTTGATTCAGGCTTCATTTCCAGACTACACCAGTTAGCGAATTAGAGCTTTTCATTCACTTTATTTTCAGCCATCGGTCCACGGACGCACCTGTCGCATCCCTCGCCCTACGGGCCTGATTATTTTAGTGTGGTTAGCCAAAGCAAGAGATGTTGCCTTAGGGCTAGGGTTATCAAATGCAATACACCAAAGAAAAAAATAACAAAACCAACAAAGTTGCTGCACTATCCTCAACGGCGACAACTCGGAGAACGAAGTCTTGACCTATATTATCAATTGAGAGGTCTGGTGAGAGTTAACGAAAGCCATTGGCGTGGAAATGTTTATATCTAGTATGTCTAGTATACATGTTATAAAGGGATGATGTGGATTCATGACTGCTGGGTAGAGAAAAATATAACTTACTGATTGAAATCGTGAGAGTCCCTAACCCATTTCGTTTAATCGGCTCATGGGCTACATGTATGCGCATTCTCTGAGTAAAAAATGCAGTAGCCATGAGCACGCCTCGCGGGCCTATTTTTTTATGTAGCCTTCAATTAATTTAATAGAGGAACATGGACCTGTATTTTTGTCGCTTGATTGTACTTCGTTTTCGAGAAAATCAGAATGCAAATTACTTTAGTTTTCGCTGTTGGTGTCTTTACAAAAGAAGCCATTGTTTGTTGCACAATGAAAATCAGCGGAGCGATACATTAGCTGCTGTACCTAGCGATTCAAATCATGGCCGCTTTAGAGTTGTAAAAATATTTACGTTGTTAACAGCGGCGTTATTAACCAGGCGTGGGCCTGGGGCCCAGCCCGGTTAGTAAAATAGCTTCAGTTTTTTTTTTGTCGTGATTCACCTTATACCTCTACTGCGCCAAAGTGCTAGGAGGAGAGCTAGGGGAGAGTATAAATATATATTCCCTTTGTAAAGGTTGGATGGGTGCAAATAAATAATAATTTAGGACCGCGTAAACACATCAGAGCGGCAGGTAAATCAAATGTCGTATTAAGCTTCTTTTGACGTTACATTTCGCCACGACCATACAGATATCGCAACGTTGGTGATCATTGCATGTACTGCATAGACACACTGGAAGTGCCATTAGATCAAATTTTATATGAAGCTATTACTTTAGTTGACCAGTAGCTATAAGAATATGGCCTATGTGTGAAATACATTCCTTTATCGTATCGTTTCAGCGTTTCATTTCATTACACGGGGAAGATTTATAAATAACCATTACATCATTGATGGTGCAACACTTGGTGTTGCGCAATGTCTGTATGGGATGGTGCAACAATGTGTAAAAGTTGGACTGGTCCAAATAAATAATAATTTAGTAAGCAGAGCGCTCGTAAATCAAATATCGTATTAAGCTACTTTTGAAGTTACATTTCGCCAGGATCATTGTTTGCCTAAATGGCATTTTATGAATACTCTGCTGTTTGTTTTGTGTGAAATACATTTATTTTCCATGTACATTCTAAGAAAAACAGAAACTTGCTGACATTTGCAAATTTCTACAAAACAGGAACTTGCTGAGACCCGCAGATTTATAAATAAGATGATTATGTCATGGGGTCATATAGGGTCACATCTAACCGTGACGTGAAGAGATTTCACAATGTCTGTGATAAACCAGGAGCACCATTAGATCAAATTTCACATCAAGCTATTACTGTTGATTTGACCAGGAGATAATCATTGGCCTATTTGAAATAGATTACTTTTTTGTGTTGTTGCTGCACTGCATGTCATAACAACCACTACGTCACAAGATCACATTTTGAGTCACGCAATTTGTCAAACACGGAACGTCATCTCCGGCATTTTCTGTGTTCTCACCCGCGGTGCGGCTGTCATCTTCAGGAATGTTTTCAAACTTGATGTTTTCTCGTCGTGAGTACTCTTCAAGATATAAATTCTTGGTTTCAAGGTCTTTAATCTCGTGTTTCCAATGCTGATTCTAGCTTCAGGACGGTATTCTTGTGTTGTTTCTTTAAGCCATCAAGCGTTGTTTTGTGGTTTTCTTTGATGAAGTTCGCTGCACATGCTTGAAAGGTTTCCAGAGTTTGAGTTCTCACTTCTAGTTTCAAAAGTGTCATTTGGAGATTGTTCACTGAGTGTTCGATTAGGTCCAGCTTCTCACGCTTTTGCAGTATTACATTTAATTTTTCACCCACGCCTTCCTCTGCCATATCTTCTTCCTTGTGGTTGGCTTCCTGGCTGTCCGAGGTGGGCTTTAGGATATTTCGCGACTTTTTAGCGTCCGGAGATTTGTTTGCAGACGGGTTAGAGGATCTGCTTCATCTTTTAGCAAACAAACTATCGATGAAATCGCCCATTAGCAGTGGTATTTGAAAAATCGAGGCAGATGGTTAGTCCACGCTGCTCACTCCTTGACCACGTGCATGCTCTGATGCTGAGACACACAGATTTTGTTTGATCTGGGAAATTGTTCTTCTTTGTTCACTTTGTCTGAGGTGCAAAGAGCCTTGCTGAATCTTTTGTTCCACCTACATACTGTTTGTCCTGCAAGACTCTCAAACAATCCATATGCATGACTGCAATACTTGAGTTTCAAGTAAATAATGGTCATGGGGTACTTTTCCCTTTGTAAGGACAATTCATTGGCAATTGGCACCATAATTTGATCATAACTTTCATAACCATGATGGCTACTCATGTGCATGTTGTCAAAATATATGTTTATGCGGTTGGGATTGGCTGCAACAACTTTTCAAAGACTAACTTTGTTTCAAGCTTGTCAACAAAGCTGGTGTTGCTTTTGCTGTGAGGTAAAATTTGAGTAATGTTTGGTAACAATATGCCTGTAATTATTTTTTTATTATATGGCAGTATGGTCTAGACGCAAATGGAAAAATCTGATTGGCTCTTCAATGATTGTAGAACAAGGCATATTTGATCTTTTGGGATTAAAACCAAATTATATACAAACACTGTTGTAAATTTATGACAACTGCACACAGGACTGTAGGAGCAGTTTTTGATGTTGAATATTAAGTGGGCTGGGTATTCTGAAGTCTAGCTGAAAAAATACAGTTTTTTTCGGAAAGTAAGCCTTTTTCCATGAGAGGCCTCAAAGGGACATGGAAAATATTGAAAACAAAACCGGTGTGTAGTGCAGCGGATGTTCAGACGTACCATATTTCAACACAGTGAGTTTCATTGACTACACATGCCAATACATTTCTCCAAAACACTTTGCTATTCATCAATTTTCATCCCTCCTTGCTCAAAAGAACGTCAGGATGTCCAAAAATGATCTGAACATCTCCATTCACAAGCTTCTCAGTGGGACTTTGAATCTTCAACTCATTGGTGTGACTTTCATTGACCATGCTATTGTCTTCTGGATGAAATACACTCTCCGGAGCGTCCCAGTCATCTCTAGCAAGCTGCAACACATCAACGGTTCCATCTCTATCTAGGATTTTTTTCAAAGGGTTTAAATAGTAAGCAAATGAATAATTTATGGGAAAAAGTTGTAGGACCTAAAAATTATTAAAATATATACAAGAAATGAATGACACAATAGAGTTTCATTAAATATTTAAACTGTAAACTTACATTAGTTTTAACTAACATAGGACATCACATTTTCTCGTCACATGCCATATTACACATGTACTTTATTTTAAATGCAACAACTGCCTACTCAGGGTTATTAACTGATCTTTTAGCTCCTGAGTTCTTTTCTTGAGATAGCAGTTCTCCTGTTGAAATTTTCCCCATACTTTTTGCCAATCTCGAGCATAGGACCAACAGGCACTCTGATCTTCTTTATTGGCAGCTGGAGTAATAGCTGGTGTAACATCACAAATTTGGAAATCCACATGTGGAAGGGCCTCAGTGTGGACCTTGCAGTCTGTTTACATCACTTGTATTTGCATCACAGCCCTTATCAAAAGTTGTTGTAGATGGAGATGACAGCTAAAAGACTGTTTTTTTTGCTTGTCTAGTTCTTTGATCTGGAAACAACTCTTTTGTGAACAATTTGGTGATTTCTGGGGCGTTGTTCTCTTCTCAGTAAGGTTGTTTCTCTATTTACACAACAAAATCATGAGTTTTAGATGTGAAACAAAGTGATAGAACCAAAATTCACCTATATATCTTTGCTTTCACAAGGGAAACCTGTAAAACACAATCTCTTTCTACATGGAAATTTGTGACAAACTCTTTATTCTTCTGGTTGAGTGGCATTTCCCTTTCAATACAAGTGGAACCAAAAAATGCTTCTCAGAAATGAGGAAAATGAAGGATATCGAAACAAAACATGTAGCCCATAGAATTTGTTTTTTTAATGGTAAAAGCAATTCTTGAAACCGGTTCTGACCAGGTCTGCAGTCCTTAGTTGCATTGTTAATGGCCGAGTGGTAATTTTAATGAGAGGACTGGACATTTTCAATGAGAGGATTATGGACATTTGTGTGGCCCAATTTTGAAGGCTATTTTCCAATAATAATTGTGTATGGAGATCAGTGAAAAGAATTTGCCAATGCTCATGCTGTAATAAAATTTATTTGTAATGATCAAAATTCAGACTTTTTCTACAAAATAGTACAAGTTCAATACGTTTTTTTGTCTGTCAATCAATCTAAACATACCCTGCAAATCAAGATAGTTTTTTCTGCACTGAAAATTCTGGAATTGATGTAACACATTGAATGGCCCACAAAGGAAAAGAAAATGGCAAGTCAACACAAGTTCAACAAAATTATTTGGTAAGTGCAGAACATGTAACATTTACTACAACTGTACTTACCACTTAGTTTGATAATCTCAGCTGGAACATGTTCCCCCTGCCAGTGACCAGTGACAGTATCGCCAACTGTTACTGCATTCTTCTCTATAATGAAGTGGGTGGAGGAAATTCCGGTATCCTCTTCTGGAAAATAAAAGAGTGCCTTGGAAGGTAATTGTGTTGCTCGACATAACCATCTTGCGACCACGTTATAATGTTGACAATAAGTGCATTGATGGGGTGATGATTAACAGGGCAAGTAATCAAATTGCTATGATGTATTTAAAGAAATGAATGCTTATATAGTACCTTTCTGAAGTGTGGATCGTAATTCCTCATTGTCCATTGGCTGTTTAACCCTTTGCCTACTGGCCCCGCCCAAGAGTAAACTTCTCTTATTTCCTAGCCTCTTCAGAAAAATCCACTGAGCATCATACACAAAATCAAAATATACATGCTCAGTAGATTTGCAGAGCAGACAAGGCATTCAAACACAAAGATTTTGAAAGTTAAGTAACAATTTATTTGTAATCTGTACATTAGAAGGTAGTAAAGAGTTACTAAATTGAACTATCTTGAGATTCAAAAATGCAGATGCTAAAATATTTGAATTTGCCACCATAACAGCATCAATAATTTAACTGGTTATGACATTCTATAATGTTAAGCAAATAAAATATTATACAAGAAACCTGAAAATCACTGGTTTGACTCTTATTTATAAACAAGGTCCACAAAAACTGAATATTCACAATGAATGAAACCGAATAAAGCATGGTTCTTTGCACAAGGCAACGCCACATTTTGCACATTGGTAGATTGTTTCCTTTGCACGGTTGCTCTCAGTTTTTCATCCGTCTCTTTTGCAATGCACACAGTGTCTTCTGCATACATTTCCCTTTCCTCAAAATAAAATGTCCAACAGCATTTTCAGGGCTGACATACGGCTCTAGCGAAGCTGCTTTCCGTGATTGCTTTCTGTTTTCCGAGCGACTGGAAAAGCCGCCAATCAGTTGCTTGGCCAGAGGCAAACGGAACTCTCGCACTGTTCGGTGTTCCGGACAATTGACATTTTACTTGTCAAGGAGAACCACTACAAAAATGAACCAGAAAATGTACCGATACCACTTTCTAGATGGTCGGCAAGTGTTGTAGTAAGTCCGGAGTTGATCGGAATGATCAACTCCCCCCATGTGCTCGTTGTACATGGCGATCGATTTTGGCTTCTCAACACGGACAGGATCTCCACCTCTTCAGTTTCGCCTCTCAGTGACTTGTGGTGGATCTAGCAGGTCACAGTTGGTCGAAAGAATGCAAACATCTCGCTTTTCGTGCCACTTGGTGAAAACAAGGTTGCCTTTCTGTGCAACAGCCTTTTCTCCCTTCTTCAGTTTGCGAGTAGAGCATGGAGGCAATCCCTTCCGGTTGACACGCACTGTCGAACAAACGTAAGTTTTCTCTGCCATCAAATCATCTAAAAGTTTTGGCAAAGAGAAAAAATTGTCAAAGTACAGATGATGGTTTTTCCATAGAAAGGGCGACTAATATTTTTGACCACATTGTAGCCAAGTACATTTGGGGCAGCCGCAGCGGCATTTGTTTCCTTGCCGAGGTAAACTTTGTGGTTCAAGACAAAGCCAAAGCATCTGCCACTAACCAAACTTTTACACCATATTTTGTGGGCTTTGCTGGCATATATTGTCGGAACGACAATCTGCCTTCGAAAGCTTTTTCTTTGGCTTGTAAAGGTCAAGCATTTTGTGATTGAAGGCATTCAAAATTGGCCTTGCTTTGTAAAGGCGATCGTACAATTCATCGCCACGCGGTGGTTCAATTGAGGAATCGTTGAAGTGAATAAAATGAGTAATTTCCTCAAAACGGTTCTTTGTCATTACTTTCTTTATTCCTTTGTTTCAAGGAAGGGATCACTGGACCAGTAATCTGCTGTTGAAGGAAGCGAATTGATTCCCATTATAATATGCTTTCAGTTCGGGAACTGTCACATCAGTCCACTTTGCGAGTTTCTTAACTCGCTCTGCCAACTCTTGACGAGTGTACTGGTTCGTTTCGGTGACAATATGGGCCACAGTGTCCTCTCCAAATAACTTGTTGAAACAGTCAATTTGTCGAGCATCATTTCCAAGGTCAAACGTGATGCCAGTTTGGGAAGCAAAATCATCAACAGTGATGTGGCTGAGATTGTTCTTCTACTCGAGCATCACTTCGTCTAGCTCACTTTCACTGTCGCTTTCGCCATTCTCACTCTCGCTGTTTTCGTTTTCTAAGCCATCAAAATCAATATCTGACTCTTCTCCTACATCTCCTTCAAGTTGAGAGTCAGAACTTCCAAAAAGATCGTCATATTTAGCTTGAGTGATTTCCATAGGAGTGTAACAGGCGGCCATGTTGATTTGTGCGAGTAAACTCATGTTTCAAGTCATGTGCTTGGGTAACCAAGTGGAAAATGTAGGCACAGTAGCCGGTATTTGATTGGTTAAAAGACAATGATTTAGATATAAACAAAGGAGGACAAAACCAGTTTTAATGGGCAGTACAGGGCAGCATAGGAAAATTGACATGGTTTTTCCCAGGGCGGTACAGGGCGGTGTAGTAGGGAAAGTGTTAAAATGTAAATTTTCTCATTGTCAACAGTGGATGAAAAATCCTTAATGTCAATTGGCTGTTTAATATTTAAATTTACTTATTGTTAACAGTGGATCGAAAATCCTTAATGTCAATTTGCTGTTTAAAATGTATTCGAAAATCTAATCTGGGTAGGAAAATCTAAACCTTATTGGCTAGTTTAGAATCCTTTGTTTTGTGACTGTTCATGAATGTTTGTGAGGGACTCTTACATCCTTCCAGTTACTTCCATCATGGGTCATTTAACGAATGAACAAAAAGCAAAAATTTTGAGGCTTCGATAGCAAAACACAAATATCAGTCAAATTGTACAAATTCGTGGTGACTACGACTGCAAAACATGTTGTCTCAGTGTGAGGCAATTTTTATGACGTTTCCAGGAGAGGCAGTCATTGGAGAATTAGACTGCGAGCAGTCGGTCTTTTCTCCTCAGATCTTTGGCGCGAGCGGAAATGTTATAATTATGCAAATTAGGTTTAAAAAGGAGGAGAGATTGGGGAGAGGGAGGGAAAAGACCGACTGCGGAGGTTTCTTTGTTCTTTGAATTCCCGTTTCTGAGAAACGGAAAATGCTGATTGGTCGGCTACCTATCAATCTGTCAACAAACTCATCTCTGCGTCATCGGAATAATTTGAGACAAATGTTTTCGCTGGATAGTTTTAGTAGTGTACGGACATCCGGATTGTAGATCGAAGACTAGAGAATTGAAGCACAACGTATTTGCGAGGGAAAGCTTGGAGGGGTACTTCTGAAGTCTGAACACAAGAGGAAGCCATTTTATTTCCGCGGCCGTAATATCAGTCTTGAAAGCCGATTGCGCTAGCTTTAGTAGTCCAAAAATGGGCATTCTAAGACAAAATCTGAGACAATATTACTAAATATAAAAAAACCTCGCTTTTGCTCGTTTTTTTTTTATATTTAGTAATATTGTCTCAGATTTTGTCTTAAAAATTCCCATTTTTGGACTACTATCTTTTCTAATCTATTCTCACATCTATACAATTAACAAAAAAAAATCAACTACTAAAATGGATTACACTACTATGAAATGTAAGAACTTAACCCAAATTTGCAAAGAACGTAAAATCAAATATACAACAAAGATGAGAAAACAGGAGATGGTTGAAGTTTTGAGATGGAATGATCAGAATAACATACCGTAAACACCGGCGTATAAGCCGCACTCGCAGATAAGCTGCACCCCAAGTTTAGAGGCTCAAATTTTGGAAAAAAAATAAAACTAAAAAAGTTCACAGTCGAGTCTTAAAAAAACTTTGCTTCAATGAACATAATAAAGGTGAAAGCTGTCAATCGTATCTAGTGTTTGAAGTTTGTATCAATCGTTCGTGTCGATCGTGTTTTAATAGGTTTTTTTTACATGTAATTTCAACTCTATTATTATGTGAAGGGTATCTATATGACTACCTACTTAGACACATGATTGTTCTCTCTATTGAAGTTTTTTGTCATCATTTCTTCATTCAAGTTAGTTTTTTTTAGGGAAGTTTGCGTGTCAGCACAAAAGCATGCTTCATTGCGTCAAGAGCTTAGTAACCAGGCATTTCATCGGCACCTTGCTGTGTCAGGCCCGGGGCGAGGAAAATAAATATTATGGTTTACGGTGCCGTTCGCGTACGTTCGTTTGTGTTCGTTCGCTTGTCAAATGGAGAAGTTTGAGTTCTTTTCAGCTGTTTGTGGTTATAACATCTTCAAGTATGCCTGGAAGCCATCCACAGGAGACAATTACTCATTGCTCAAAGGTAGTTTGAGAACAAGTTCGACAAATTTGCCATCATAAGTCCTTGGCAACACTGCAAACCTCTTATTGTTTTTTTTTTTTTGTAGTAAGCTTATTAAGCTTATTGTTTTAGTGTAAAAAGTGTTGATTGGGGAAAATTTACAGAACCTTTGATAGATGTTCTCGCAGATAAGCCGCACCCTCGATTTGGAATGAAATTTCTGGGAAAAAAGGTGCGGCTTATACGCCGGTGTTTACGGTAGTTGATGTTCATCCTGTAGCTCAAAGCAGAATCACAAATTATATCTCTGAATATAGAGACAATGAAGAACAGAGAGAAAAAGCGAGAGAATGTTCGTAACGTTGGCGAAAAAATAACCCTGAGAAAGCTCGTGAATATTGGATAAAATGGATGAACATTTTTACAGATATGTCTGTACCTCCAGTTCAACTTGAAACTGGAGGCAACTCTGTTCCATTTGGAACTATCATTAATTCTTCACGAACGAATCCACATTTGGGACCATCTTTCAAATACTATAATACAGGTTCTCCTTCATTTATTATTGACCTATCAATATTAAAAACTTTTAGAGACCAATTCGGGTCAGTTGTTCTCCTCCCTCCACCTTCAAGTTCACCAGCGGTATAGAGATATCTTACGTTTACTGAAGAATCAAGTCTTTTTTCTTTCAAACCAACAGGTCTTTTATATAAAGTTAAACTCTTTGCATCAATCACCTTTTCTTCAATAGCATCAACAGGTCTAATTCCTGTCAATCGAGTTACCTCATGATTTAATGCTTCTACAACTTCTGGTAGCCTTTTAACCCATTCTCTGGATCTTGCATCAGATTTACTCTTGTATATCAATGGCTTCATTTCTTGGCTGTATTGAAAACTGAATAATCTTTCACCCAAAGTTCGATTGAAACGTTCAACGATTCCTTGATCACGGTGAACATTTACGTTTCCTCTTCTTATTCTTACATTATGCTTGACCATTTCTTTTGTTACATCACCCATGAATTCACGACCAGGATCAACTTGAAGAACATTTGGCCATACATACATACATACGTACGTACTACGTACGTACGTACGTACGTACGTACGTACGTACATACGGCCATCTCATTGGTCCTCTTTTATAAATTTTCTGAAAAGCCTTTGAAACTTCCAAATCTTTTGAAGTTAGTGGTTCAGCAGCCTTGAATCTGCTTGCTACATCAACAACCGTTAATACATATTTGTAAATCTTTCTCCCTATCTTGTCATGAGGAAGGAAAAGAAGATCAGCTTGATGAACAGAATTTGGTGAATGTACATCAAAAGTTGGTCTTGGAATATTCTTCGGAGCTGGTAAAAAAATCTGCCAGATTGCCTGTTTCATCAGCCAAAGTTTTGCAACATCTTCTGACACTCCTGATTCTTTTGCTAATTTTTTCACAGCCGCTAATCCCTTCCAAAATCCTTTTGGGGAATAATAAACATTTGAAAGTTTTTTATTTAACATTTTTATTACAAGAAATGACTTGCTGTCAAACCTATTGCCAAGGCTGATGCTCCAACGTAAATTATCTCTCCCTACTTCTGCTGTTGACTCGGTTTATAAAACTCTGAAAACTGAGGTTCTCTCAAATCAATGTTATCATCTTGATGTACTTTATTATATAACTTCAAGGCATAATCAGTGTTCGTAAAATTTTGTTTTGCTTTATCTTTTATTCTGTCATTAGTCGCAATCCAATCTATCAACTTTGTACGATCCTCCTCATACTTCTCATATGCAGCTTGGTATTTTTCAACAGCGAGATTGTGTCTCTTTTTTTCTTCTTCAGGATCAGATCCATCACTAAAATATTTTGCTAAATAACTTCCACCAACAAAAGCGGTTGCATTGATAATAGCTCCTCCAATCATTATTGCTATGCTTGCCATTTTGTTTAATATCAATAAGATATTAAACTTCTTTGAGTTTTTCACATTGCTCATGAATTTCTTCTATGATTTTTTCTTCAATTTCATAAATCATCATCGAAACTGATTCTATTAACAAGCAAAAAGCAGCAAAATTAAGAGCTCCCTTTGTAATCAAACTTAACATTTTATTAACTTGGTAATATTTTTTGATCTTTAAGATAATTTTTATTGGCCACGCATCCTGCAATTATTGCCGTAAACTTTAAATAATTCATAAAACTTGAACTTGGATCACTTGTCATTGGCTCTTTGATTACTTTTTTTGCAACCCATCCATATCCTGCTGCTAAACCAGTTACTGTAGTAGCATCAGTTAATGTTTTTACGAGTTTATTATCAGACATTTTTATTAAGAAAAAAAGTCACACTTTCAAGCTCTCTGTTCACAATGTTAAACTGAGCATCAGATAATATGAAAATATGACATTTTACATTCCCTGATCCTGATGTCTTCCTATTAATCGTAAGCTGAACTCCTTCTTTCGTGTTAACCAATCTTAATCCTGAACAGTGAAGATCGTTTTCTTTCATACTTCTGAGATCAACAAATAACCCAAATCTATCTCCAGCATAAATGTTTTCTGCATTTATAGAACTGTTCTCCTTCCCGAATCTTCTAAAAATTTCTTCCCACATATCTCCTGTTTTCATTCCTTGGCTGTAAACCTTATTCGGAATTCCATTCACAACCACTTTTACTTCAGTGATATCAGGATTGAATATCTTTTCATTGTTTCTCGATCCTGCTGTGTATTGCTCGTAAAATAATAACAAGAGTCCTTTCATTGATCTTCTCGGAACATTGATACTTTCATTGATGATTTAATCAGTTCCTTTCACAACTGAGATTGTCTTATGATGAGTGATATGTTCATACATGAATCTCTTCCCATTTACATAATTTGACATTGCTTTATCTGCAAGCTCTTTACTATGAATTACTTCATATTCAAGCTGGATGTTATTTAATTCATACCCAAGATTTGTCGGATCAGATCCCTTCACAACACTGGCAGCTGGAGCGAGTCTGAGTTCAAAAACCAATTCATCACTTAAAGCTCTTGGGAAGAAGACTCCGTGATCTTTTAAAATTTCATGATCTATTGATATCCTATATTTATTCCCATAAACTACGTTCAACTTTTTCTCCTTATCAACTCCCGTAGTCTTCTTGTCTCCAGCATTACATCTAATCTTTGAGAGATCTTCAGACTGCTGCTTCAGACTATCTGCTGCTTCAGATCTCTCAACATGCTTTTTCTTTCATTCTCAGTTTAAAATAAATCTTCATATAACTTTAACAAATCATAACCATCTGTATCCTGCAAGATTTCTCCCGCAAATTTCACAGTTAATCTGTCAACCAATGCTCTTGATACATTGTTTACTAAATATCATTTGCATGACCACTCACTGCTAAATTAAATACTAAAGCAAGAGATCCTGGAACCAGTACTAAATTATCATTTAGTTTTGGAACTGGAATATTTAATGTTTCACCTGGTGATGCCTTGTTTGGATTAAAAGTAACCCTGTGAACTGTTCGGTCTGCTTTGATAGCGTTTGACAATTTTTAAGCGGCCCATGCACAGCGGCCGCTTCAAGAAATGGACTTTTTTTTTCATGTCGCTAGCCTTAGTCCTCTACACGGTTGACATGATGTTATCGCATCTCGGTCTAAAATTAGCCAGTAGAGAATTTCTCTTCCACAGGCTTAGTGTCGTGTAAGTGCGTACATGTATTGAGTTTATTACAGGAATCGCATTGAAAAAAGTAAAGACAAATGTCCCACAGCAGTGAACAGCAGTGTTGTTGCAAAATGTGCTAAATTTGGCGGTGTGACCTTTGTTCGATATTCGATCCCAGCGGGGAATCGGCTTCCGGTTTCACGCAAACTGCGGACTTTAGCGAGACTGGCGTGACTACTTGTTTTTTTCACTGCACTTTCCCCAGTTGACATTGCATTGCATTGTGAGGGGTTTTCCCATTACATTGTAAACGTAGCCAGGAGACATGCAAATAAATAGCCACTAGATAATTTCTGTTCTGTTTAATACATGCACCTCATTAAACGAACGATAAAACTCGGTTCCAAAAACATAACAGTTTTTCTTACACAATTCCACAGCATATATGTCATTCACAATTTATTTTCACGTTGAGCGAAAACACATCTGTGCCCTTGTTGATTATGATGCAATTGACATTAGCTAAAATTTTCTACACAGTAAACTTGACCTAAGCTCAAACTTACGCTAGCCAAAATATTGCATCACCCAGTCACGTTTTTCGTCGCGCAGGTTCGAAGTTGACTCTTAGATTTGGCGGGAGAACCTCAGAGTAAACTGACCGAGGGGGTGGAGGGGTACATTGTTCTTTTTCCCCTCAAGGTGAAATTGGCCCGGGGGTTCTCCCAAAAAATTTGGGTGGGGGTGTGCCGCTGGGCTATAACAACCCTAATTTTGCGAACCTGTTCCAGACTAAGGGCCTGTTTACATGGAGGGTCACCCTCCCTCCATGTAAACAGGCCCTAAATGTTGAAAAAAGATACCCTATTCCGGACGATTCTTAACGATTTTCTTTCTAACCCAAAAGGCTAAACTACTAAGCAGCACTGCGAGTTGTAGTTGTAAAGCTTTTTTAACACTCCTACGCGTTTCCTTTCGTCTGACTACTTCATCTACCCTATGCCAGAGTATCAATTACCAATCTTCGTGCCAACTCCTGGGAAACTGATACCCTGATACCCAAAAATGCCTTTTGGTATACCCTGTTCCAGACCAAAATGCTCAAAAACCATACCCTGTCCAGCTGCACGTTCCTATATAGCAAAAATAAGGGAGTGCCCCCCCCCCCCGGGAAATCGGCCGCTTGTAATCCCTTCAGGGGTTCTTGTTTTTCAAAAATCGGATTGATTTCTTCACTGACTTCCATTTCATTTAATATAAAATAATTTATTACAAAATGGCAGAATTTGGAGAAAATGATCCTTTATTAGAACATACAGATGATCGCGACGATGATGATCGTGATGAAGATACTACCAGACCTTTTCAACCTTATGATCATTCAACACCTGGACCTTCAGGTGAACAAATTGAAATGACAACAATGAACAGAGGCAAAGAGAAAGGTCCTGAAACTGTTGAAACTTCTTTTATCGCGGGGATACTTATTCACGTGTACACGATGCAAATGAAAAAGCATGGAACACTCTTACTGATATTTTTCCTGAAGCAAAAGCTTCAGATATTAATGTAAACTATAGTAAAAAGGGTAAGTTACAAGTTAAAATGTTTGGCCATGGTAAGAAATCATATGATCTATATACAATTCAGAGTAGTACCGGGAAAGAAAGGTTGAATCCAGCACTTCCAAAACAAATGAAAACTGCTCTTGGCCCAGAGAGAGAAGTTCTGGTTGCTGAAAAGGAAAAAGATATTGAGGAACTGCAGGAATCCATTCGAGAAGATGAGAGAATCGCAAGTGATGAAAATGAAGAACCATCAGTAAGAGAAAGAGCTTGAGAAAAAATAATTGAGAAAAGAGAGCAGCTTTCAGTTATTGATAACGAAAGAGATGCTCTCGAAGAGAGACTTCCATTAAGAGAGAGAGTGAAAAACATCTTCAAAAAATATGGATTCACAGTCACAGCCATAGTTTTAGCAGTTGGCACAGCCATTGGAGTGATTGTGAATTCATTGACAAAAGGTTTAGCATCTGTTGCTAAGGGAGTTGGAAATGGATTAAAAGATCTTGGAAAAAAACTTGCTAATATTCTTCCTGGTCTTATTGGAACAATAGCAAGTTTTATTTTTAGGACAGCCGGAGAAGTTATTAGCTTTCTCGGTAAAAATGCATGGTTACTAATAGTTGCGGTAGTTGTTTTTGCAGTTGAAAGGATTCAGAAATGAAACATTCTATAAACAGCAAACACTGAAACTGCTGCTGAAATAAATATACCAGCTTTTCAGATTTCATGATTATTTGTTGAAGTTTGTTTATTAGTTAAAGTTTGTTTATTTGTTGAAGTTTGTTTATTAGGTAAAGTTTCTTGCATAACTTTTTGATGTGAAGGATGGAAAGTGGGTCTCTTAATTTTTGATTCACCCCCATGCACACCAACTAAAACAGATGTACTATAATCTTATTTACCCTTACATATCATACGCAATATTAGCCTGGGGAAGCGCTTATAAAACACACCTGCACAAATTACAAACTAAACAAAATACCATAGCTAGAATAATGTTCTTTGCCACATCATTTGGGAAGAATACTGAAAGCGCTCTCCCATTATTGAATATTTTAGACCTTCTTACTGTAGACAACATTTACCGCTTACACGCCCTAAAATTTACCCATTTATGGCACAAAGGTCAGTTACCAAGTCTCTTCAACAATTTCTTTCAATATGCCACTGATGTGCACAATTACAATACCAGATACGCCGCAAAACAAAACTTATATAAATCACGTGTCCGAACAAATACTGGCAAGCAAATGATTTCAAATATGGCAATTGACCTCTGGCATGATATTCCTTCACACCTAAAGGACCTCAATACCTTCTCCTTCTCGAAAAAAATAAAATACAACTTATTATCAGAACAGCATTCTTAAAGCAACTACCGAAGACGATAAATTATTCTAGAATGTTGTTCTGATCAATAAGTATCAAACAGCATTCCAAACAATATACTTTACTCTATAAAACTCTTATATTAACACAATTTATTTGTAATATAAAATATTCAGCATCTCTTCCTTATGTTTTTGTCCTTTTATCTGTTCTTGTGTTGAAACATTTCACAGCTAGGGGCTAACACGAAAACCTCGCGGTTTATTTAGCCCCTAGGCTCTAACTCTTTGCTACTAAATATTATTTATTTAAAAAAAAAAACACCTGTATTTTCCTTTACTATCATTTGTATATTTTTATTTTATAATGAGCTAAATAAAAGATTGTTGTTGTTGTTGTTGTTGCATTAATTTAACCCCAACTGATTTAGTCCTCAAATTTACTGATCTATTTACTCCAAGTTTCATATCTCCATCCACCTCCTTCAGGCTGTTATTATAACCAACAGTGCTTTGTGTATTTATCAATAAATTTGAAGGCATTAACCATGTTCCTGGTGATATCGCGAGATCGAGTCTAACTTTTGCTTCATCAATCACCAACTCATATCTTTGAACTGATTTGATATATCAGGCTGTCTGATTGCATCTTCCATTAAAATTAAAAAATTCTCGTTGAGCTTCTTTTGCACTTCCACTGCCCCCTAATATCGAAGATCTGACATTGACCTGAGCTCCAAGAATGCAGTATACATAAGCCTCAATCGACTGATTTAACCTTGCCATTCCCGCTTGAGATAATCCTTCACTCTTATTTGGAATAAAATATTCGTATTGAGTATTTACTTTACTATCATTATTTTCAATGAAATATATTAAGTTTCCTTTTGAAGCACTTCCTCCTTCATCGCTGAACTTATTGCTTCCTGGATAGTTGTATTCTGTGGATGACGGTCCTTGATATGAAATATAAATGAAAACACTTCCCAATCCATGATTTTTACCTTTCTTAATCTAAAATCTGTGTTAAAAGAAATATTAAATTCTGCACAGATTCTTTTTTATGATGGTATGTCATAATTATTTTTTATCTGACTGAAAGTAGGATCTCCGGGAAGGACAGCTTCGCTCTGTATTCCTCCCATTTCATATAAAATCCTTCTTGTTGTGAAATAAATGTGAAACATGAAGAATGATTTGATTTGATCAGGTAATTTATTTATTAAATCTCTTGAAATTCCACATCCGGTTGTTGCACACCAAAATGCAAAGTTAAGTTGTTGTGGCCAATAAATCATATTTGGACCTGATAACCATTTATTACTTTCTCCTCCTGACTCATGTGTGATCTTTGTTTGTGAAAATATCTCCCTAAATTTTGTAGTAAAATATTCAGTTGGGGTTACATATATTTTTATTTTTTCATTTCATTTTATTTCTTTTGGATTTTCTTCAAAATTAACCGCAGGTACAGGTTTATTTAAATTATTATTGAAAATAAGTTCAACTGGAAATCCTCCGATTCCAAGTGCTTTTTTATTTCATCAGACCAATATTTTTTATCTGATCCTGATACACTTTGTAAATAACCGGGACCTGCTTTGAAATATATATCAGCATTTGCTGATTTTTTATCAATAAACTCTGTTTCTGCTTCGAACTTGCTGATATCTGCATATGAATATTTAATTTTAAAATCTTTCCAGGCTTTTGCTTGAGCATCTTTTGAAATTCTCTTTGCTTCATCTGAGTTCATCCATTTCAACATTTCCATTTTTTATCTTCATTGTTTTTTTAAATAAAATGGTTGTTTTAACTGTCATAACAAATTCAAATGATCACACAGTTTACTTTAAAGAACCTCTCGAGAAATATGAATATATCAAGCTAATAAGTTGCTCTCTTTACAACTCCTGGTACAATTTGAAATGCGATGGAGAGATTTTTATATATGATGAGCAAGACAAAGCAACTGTAAATAGAATTCCTTATGGTCATTACACGTTTTAAAAGTCTCGGAGAAGCCATTAAAAAAATATTGGAAAAAGAAAGAGTACATGTTAAATTAGATAACGCAAGAGGCTTAATGGTGATTGAAAATCCTAAAAATAAAAAATATTCTTCTCAATAGTGATCTTCCTCCATTACTTGGCATTGAATCAGTTGAGAAAGTGAGTCGCTTGCAAGAAACGACTATAATTAATCGGTTAAAGACATTTAACAATTATGTAATCAACTGTGATCTCTTAGATAAATATGAAAACATTTTCAATGGTTTACCTTCAAAGGTTTTAGGTTATTTTGATATCATTGGAAAACCATTTGAAAGAGTAACTTATTCTCCAAAACCTAACATCCTACGAAAAATATCCTCAAGTAATTATATAACTTCAATGAGAATTTACATGACTGATGAAAATGGTGAGATGATTGACTTTAATAATTTACCTTTAAAATTCGAAATAGAAATTCTATGAAAATAATGATAGTAAAATATATTTTGTAATTAAAAATGTCAGATCAAAATATAATACCAAGTGCTCCACCACTTTACCCATCACTACTGGCGGGAGACTTATCGGTATTGTTGTAGGTGCCCCTCTCGTGACTGTTTGCTACTCTGATGGGATCAGTATCATCCGGGTTTATCATCGGCAGCAAAAGGCTTAATAAAAGATAACAAAACACGAAAAGTCCGTCTCTCTCGCTGAAGCGAAACATCTTTCGATCAGCAAGTTGATTTCAAAGGCATCGAATGACGGATTGATAAGTGATTCAGAGTTCAACTTGATTTTGCGTGAGGTTGAACAATATCATTCATTGAAAAAACGGCTGAGAATTAAAGCAGTGAAAAGCGAAGGAAATGAGATGCGATTAGGTAGCGAAGCAGTTGAAGCTATAAAAGAAGAGATAAAAAACAAATACCGAAAAAAGCTCGGATCACTCGTAAACATAAGGAGCTAAGAGTTGAATTTGAGAAGCGAGTTAATGGGTTTTCTTTAATTATTTTGCGAGATAAAATCTATTAGATATGTTACCATGTTTAAATATTAAAGTCTTTTCTCTCGCAAAACCACGTCTTGTCCATCACTGACTCAAATTTAATGGTCCATCAGTTCCTGAGAGAAAGAGTCTTCCTTTTCATGTGACGCAAACTCTTTATTTTCCTGCTGGAACGCCGTGCCTTTGCTGCTTCAGTTTTATGCAGACGTTTGAATTTTGAAGCAATTTTCTTGTGTTGATCTTCAATTTTCCTCTGATTTCTTCTTCTTTTAATTTCTTCCTTGACAGCTTTAGCGGCCAGTTCCACCATCTTTGAAAGAGTAGGTGCATTCTCTTCAAAATGCGATAGAGCTTCGTCATCAAATTTGTCAACTCTGAAAAAATCTACTGGACAAAATGAAAAACTTTGCAGTGAAGGGTTCTCAGCCCAAATTTCCTTTGCTTCTTCTCTGAAATCTGTGATTTTCTCTAAAGAACGTTCAACTCTATGGTTTAGCTGATCGAGTGATAAAGGCATATTCAAGTTGAACGTTTCACAATTCTGAGAAACGTTCACAATTGTGAAAGATTTTATGAAATTTACGATAACAAAAGGCAGTCTCTATGACAACTTATTTAACTATAAGGAATTTATTAATTTGCATGATGCATCAGTCAAATGAATCCTTTCTTTCTCAATTCTCTCCTTATATATTCTTCAAGATTTTTAACATCATACCTGATTCTTATCAGAGACACCATGGGCCGATTATTTAAACGACGTTTAGACATCGCTTAAGAAAGTCTTGGTCTAAACCGGGTTTAAACCAGGGAACCGGATTATTTAAACGTCCTTTATTTTAAAACTCGCCTAAGCAGTGTCTAAACACCGACTAACGTAGTCTAACGTTTTTATTAGTGAAGGTTTATGTCATGGATGGAAGTTCGAAGTATAGAACTTTACTGGAATAGGATAACAAGCTGAGTCTGAATAATCAGACAGTTGAGGGATAGTATAAATCCTCTAGAAAAATACGACGATGACAATTTCCCTTACACTGCAAAACAGTCTAATTTTCATTGACGGTTTAGGCTCAGGAAAGAAGCTAGTTTTTAGAGTGGATGTTTTTATCATACTTAAATTTTAGTTTTCAAAAAAAAGAAAGTTTACTTCAATAGCATGTCCTTATTGTTCCATAAAATGAAAACTTTTCAATAAGTATCTTCAAAATTATTTCGCAAGTCATTAATAAAAATAATCTAATAGTTCCCTGTAGAAAGCCAGTAATTTTTGGCTAACATTATTTACGTTATAATAATTATTGCACTTCAGGATGAAAGATAGCCCATCAAGTTTTGCGAAGTAAAAGTTTTGAATTATTTTCGAAGCATTGTCATTAGAGCGATTATAGCGTAGAAAAATGTGTAAATCCGACTAAGCAAAAACTCGATTTTTTTAAAGCGCGGTTTAAGAAGAAACAATAGCTAGACTTGTTAGACCACGTTTAGACGTGGTCTCCGTGAAATGCGGTTAATCCGCATTCTAATAACGCAATTTAGACTCAGCCTAGCCGTGGTCTCTGGAAGCCTTGTCTAAACCTCGATTTAGCCTTAAACCAGGTCTAACTTAGACTTCGTTTAAATAATCGGCCCTATATATTTTACACTTATAATTCTTCATCTCATCTCTCTTCCTCTGTTGATAAAATTCATATTGATTTCGGTGATATGGATTAGGGAATTCAAAATGTTGAATCCCGTCGTATTCAAATTCTAATTTCAGACTTTGACAATATCCATCAAGTTCAAGCAAGAAACCAGTTTCATGATTCATCAGCCATGGTGGCCTGACATTTACCCTGCGAGACAGAGATTCACTTCTCTTTTCGCGCGCGATGAGAAGGAACCTCTGCACACAACCACACGATTTCCTATCGTGCATGCGCGAACTACGTCAGTATAGGTACTCGCGCTCAGCACGCGCGCGCTAATTGTACGCGTAAGCTTTTGAATTTCTTTGCATCTGTTGGCAATTTTCCCGGTAATTTCTTAGGAAAATGGTTAGTTCAGTTAGTAGAATTTTTTTTTTTCAATAGATGATTATTGTTTCTGCTTATTCAGCGAGTTTGAAGCAGTTTGTGAAAGGAAAATTTTGTACTGACGCATAAAAGTGGCCCGTACGCATGATGAAGCGCGTGCACTTCTAGGTTTTGACAAGTTTTAACCGGTTAAAAACCAGTATTTTGTTAATTTATTCATCCCAGTTTTGGGACGCGGCTAGATCAAAGGATCGTGCGGTTGTGTGCAGAGGTTCCTTCTCATCGCGCGCGCGCCGAAAGAGAAGTCAATCTCTGTCTCGCAGGGTACCTGACATTAGGAAATTTTTCTTTGAAAATATTCTCGAAAATATTCTGCACTTTTCTTCATTAAATATTTTTAAATGAAATAAAAAATTTTGTAAAATAATTTTAATTTAAATGACAAAAAATATTTTTAATTTAAATGCTAATTTCAAAAATAAATATGTATATCCCCATATGTCAAAAAATAAATATAAAATTAGCATTTAAATTAAATTTCTCTAACATAAAATTTTTTTTGGTCTGACCTTCTCTTTACCTTCTCTCTGTCATGATCTAATGCATATTTAATGGCAGAAGGATCAGATATCCCACAAATTTTCGCCACTTCTTTGGTCGTTTCGAAAACCTGACAAAAACCTGTTTCATCAGTAACTTCTACTTTCCGTCCTCTTTTAAAGGACAATAACCGAGCATTGCTTTTAATTCTTTGCTTGGAATCTTGTTTCGATATTTTATTCCACAACCTTTGGCTACTTTCCGGAATTCTTTTGAAGATATGGGAGTAAGAGTATGTGTTTCCATTTTAATATACATATAAAAAATGTTTTTTTATTCAATGTTATATATAAAAAATTATTCTGTTTATTTTTTTTATATATATTAAAATGGAAAGCAAAAAGTTGATTGAATTAAAAGCTGAAGCTAAAAAACTTGGACTTAAAAGATATTCAAAACTAAGAAAACATGAGTTAATTGATTTGATACGAAAAATATTCTTGTTCAACCGGTTCCAGAACTAAACAAGAATTTTCAAAGAAAATATAACCGGGCTTTTTTATCAAGCAAGCAAGCCGTTTTACCTGCTTTCTTGCTTGAAATCTATCAGATTAGTCACGGCAGTCACGCTGAAGTCTGATGTTTGCGTATAGTGCCTACGGTCAATTTTCTTGCCTCTGAGCAGTCTTTGAAGATCATTCCTCAATATAAAGCCAAAGTTTGAATAAGAGGAAAAAACACGACAACATAGGTACGAATCGGTGTTGAACCATCAATCGCAGACGTTCCGCGTTGCACCATCATCATTCGCAGCTATTCTAGTCACAGTTCGACAAATTGCGTGAGTCAAAATGTGATATTGTAACGTAATGGTTGTTATTTATAAATCTTCTGCATACAAGGAAGTGAATTGCTGCACCAACACGAAAAAGTAATGTATTTCACACCAAATAAACAGCAGAGTATTCATGTTCAAATCAAAAGTAATAGCTTGATATGAAATTTGACCTAACGGCGACCCTGGTTTATCACAGACGTTGACTCGTGTGACCCCATGACATAATCGTCCTTATTTATAAATCTGCATTTCTCAGCAAGTTTCTGTTTTTCTCAGAAAATATACGGAAAAGATATGTATTTCACACAAAATGACAATTATTTAACAGGACAATATTCATAAAATATCATTTAGGCAAAGGATGACCCTGGCGAAATCTAACGTAGCCTTGATAAAAAAATTGATCTAATGGCGCTTCCAGTGTATGTGATGTACGTACGCACCTCACAGACAATCTCTTCAAGTCACGATTCGACGTGACCCTATGACGTAATCGTCCAAATATAAATCTGCACGTCTCAGCAAGTTTCTGTTTACATAAATCTGCGAGTCTGGGCAAGTTTCTGTTCCTTTTCGGAAAAGAAATGTATTTCACACAAAACAAACAGGACAATATTATGACCCTGGCGAAATGTAACGTAGCCTTGATAAAAAATTTGATCTAATGGCGCTTCTAGTGTATGTGATGTACGTACGCACCTCACAGACAATCTCTTCAAGTCACGATTCGACGTGACCCTATGACGTAATCGTCCAAATATAAATCTGCACGTCTCAGCAAGTTTCTGTTTACATAAATCTGCGAGTCTGGGCAAGTTTCTGTTTTCCTTTACGGAAAAGAAATGTATTTCACACAAAACAAACAGGACAATATTATGACCCTGGCGAAATGTAACGTAGCCTTGATAAAAAAATTGATCTAATGGCGCTCCTAGTGTGTCCACCTAGTAGTGAGTACAATGATTTTAATATTTTAACGAGTCAAACTCACCGACGTTGCGAAATCTGTACGCCGCTCCGATGTGTTTACGCGGTCCTAAATTAATATCTATTTGGACCAGTCCAACTTTCACATAGGCTCGATTTCCGCCGCTCTCTTGAGTCCGGGCTTCGTTCTTCCCCGATAAAATCTTTCACAAGGCGAATACATTCATATATATTCATACTCACCCCTAGCTCTCCTCCTAGCACTTTGGCGGAGTAGAGGTATAAGAGATCGACGACAAAAAAAAAACAGAAGCTATTTTATTAACCGGGCTGGGCCCCAGGCCCACGTCCGGTTAAAAATGCCACAGTTTTAAAACCTAATAGCCAGCGAGAGAATCAACGAAGAAAAGAAATCTGAGAAAACGAATAGATGCTTGGATTAAGAAAAAACGAAGAACATCAGCATTCCAGAAATAAAAATAACAAATCCTGAAGAAGAAAAGCGAGAAAGAAAATCAAATAAATAAATAAATCTAATCACATATCATTTCAAATTCAAGAATCAGCCAGTGCATTAAGAGGTTTTGCGAGACAATTTAGAATTGAAGGTATTGAAAAATATGGTCCAACTGAGTTTATGCAACAAGCCTGACCAGAAATCTTGAGATTGATGAGGGAAAATCGTCAAACAATAGTCAAGGTAATTTTAAATTGCGAGATGGTTAGACAAGACTTAACAAGTGGTAATATCGAAATTCTAAATGCTTATTTCCATACAGATACAATCCAAAATCTTGAAGCTACAAATGAATCTGAATTATATAATAATTTTATCGAAACCATTAAAGAAAAAATTCAGAATTTGAATCAGAGAGGAAGTAATTGGAGATTTCAACAGGTGATATCTCTTGATATTCATATGGTTGAATTTAGACCATTAAATGGATCATCTTATATCCCTCTTCCAACATTCATTAAAAATAAAAAGGCTGTCATAAATTTAAAAAACGAAGATAATCAATGTTTTAAATGGTGTATAACAAGAACACTTAATCCTGTTGATAATCACCCTGAAAGAATTGATAAGAAACTAAGGGTTCAGTCTGAGAAAATTAATTGGGAAGGAATTAAATTCCCAGTTGAGTTGACTGATATAAAAAAGTTTGAAAATCAAAATGAAGAAATAGTGGTAAATTTTTTTGGTTATGAAAGAGAAATATATCCATTGAGAATTAGTGAAAAAAGCGACTCTAGCAAGGAGAATCAGATGAATAACAAACCTTCTGCTAATAGCAGATGAAGAAAATAAGCACTATTGCTTGATTAAGAATATAAATAGATTATTATCAATACAAGTTTCTAAACATCATGGAACAAAAGAATTTTGCTTCAGATGTTTGAACCATTTTTCAACAAACGAAAAGTTAGCAATTCATGAAGAATATTGCTTGAACAATGAAGCTGTAAAGATTGAAATGCCAGATAAAGGCAGCTTAATAAAATTCAAGAATCATAATCGTTCTATAAGAGTTCCATTCATTGTATACGCTGATTTTGAAGCCTTGGTTGAACCGATTAATGGATGTGAACCTTCTGATGAAAAAAGTTTTACCAATAAATATCAAAAGCATAAACCTTGTAGTTTCTGTTATCATATCAAATGTTTTGATGATAATTTATACTCTCAAAAACCAGTAATATATAGAGGAAAGAGTGAAGATGAAGACATAAGTCAAATCTTTGTTGATATGCTTGAAAAAAATATCAAGGTTGACTTTGCAAAGAAGATGATTATGACAAGAAGATTGGAGTGATTTTGGAAAATCTAAAAAGTGCTGGATTTGTAAGGATTTATTTGAAGGTAATGATAAAGTTAGAGACCTGTTATTTTACAGGTAAATATCATGGAGCAGCACATAAAAAATGTAACCTCCAATTCAAGAAACCAAAATTCACTCCAGTTGTATTTCATAACTTATCTTACGATTCTCATCTATTCATAAAAAAACCTTGGTAAGAGTGAGGGAAATATAAAATGTATCCCCAATAATGAAGAAAAAATATATCAGCTTCAGCAAAGATATTATAGTAGACTCTTTCATTAATAAAGAAGGAAAAGAAGTTAAAATCAAGAATGAGATTCGATTTATCGATAGCATGAAATTCATGAATTCTTCTCTTGATAACTTGGTTGTGAACTTGACAAAATCTGGGCTTGATAAACTGAAAGAAAACAAGAAAGTCTTTAAGGATAAAATCAAGTTGTTTTCAAGAAAAGGTGTGTATCCTTATGATTATATGAACAGCATTGAAAAGTTTGATGAAACCAAATTACCAGATAAGGATAAGTTTTATTCAAAGCTTAATTATTGTGATATCTCTGATGGAGATTATGAGCATGCAAAGAAGGTTTGGTGTGAGTTCGAGATGAAGACTATGGGTGATTATCATGATTTATATCTTAAATCAGATGTATTATTACTTGCTGATGTTTTTGAAGAATTCAGAAATGTTTGTCTTGAAAACTATAATCTTGATCCTGCTTGGTATTACACCGCTCCTGGTTTAGCTTGGGATGCTTCTTTGAAATTAACAAATGTTGAACTTGAATTGTTGACTGATATTGATATGTTGTTGATGTTTGAAAAAGGAACTCATGGAGGAATTTCAATGATTTCAAAACGTTATAGTCAGGCAAATAATCCATACATGGGAAAAATATATGATAAAACCAAGCCAACTAAATACATCACATATTTAGATGCAAATAATCTTTATGGATGGGCAATGAGTAAAAATCTTCCTATCGGAAATTTTAAATGGATGGATAACTTTGAAAATTGGCAAAATGTTCCCTGCATTCTTGAAGTGGATCTTGAATATCCTGTTGAGCTTCATGATTTACATAATGATTACCCACTTGCTCCTGAGAGAGTTTTTATAAACAAGGTAGAAAAAACTAATTCCTAATCTTAACAATAAAGAGAAATATGTTGTTCATCACCAAAATTTAAATGTATGAAAAACTTGGATTAAAAATCACAAAAATTCATCCTGGAATTAGCTTTACTGAAAAACCATGGCTAAAAAGTTATATTGAAAAAAACACAAAACTTAGAACTGTTGCAAATAATGATTTTGAAAGGGAATTTTTTAAGTTGATGAATAATTCTGTATTTGGAAAAACAATGGAAAACATCAGAAAACGGGTTGATGTAAAATTAGTTAACGATCGACAAAGGGCAATAAAACTAACTGCAAAACTGAATTTCGATCATTTATCAATTTTTGATGAAAATCTAATTGCTGTGAAAATGAAAAGAACAAAATTAGTTTTTGATAAACCAGTTTATTGTGGAATGTGCATATTGGATATCAGCAAAACTTTGATGTACGACTTCCATTATGAATACATAAAACCAAAATATGGAGAAAAGGTAAAACTATTATTTACTGATACTGATTCATTAATGTATGAAATTGAAACGGATGACATTTATAAAGATATAAAAGGTGATGTAAAAGATAAGTTTGACACATCAAATTTTGCAAAAGATCATCCATCTGGAATTCAGGGAAAAAATAAAAAAGTTATAGGAATGATGAAAGATGAAGCTGGTGGAAAAATCATTGAAGAGTTTGTAGGATTGAGAGCTAAACTTTACAGCTACAGAATGTTTGAGGGAGAGGAGAATAAAAAGTGTAAAGGTGTAAAAAAATCAGTTGTAAAAAATAATATTTCCTTTGAGGATTATAAAAATTGTCTTTTTAGCAGAATAAAGCAAATGAGAAAAATGAATGTAATAAAATCGCATAAACATGAAATGTTTACTGAAACAATTAACAAAATAGCTTTAAGTGCAGATGATGATAAGAGATTTATATTAGAAGATGGAATAAAAACTCTTGCTCATGGTCATTATGCAATTAAATTTTTGAATTCGGATAAATTAAATTAAAAACCTGTATTATATTATTTGAAAGATGGTCCCAAACGTGGATTTGTTCGTGAAGAATTAATGATAGTTCCAAATGGAACAGACTTGCCTCCAGTTTCAAGTTGAACTGGAGGTACAGACATATCTGTAAAAATGTTCATCCATTTTATCCAATATTCACGAGCTTTCTCAGGGTTATTCTTTAGCCAACGTTTCGAACATTCTCTCGCTTTTTCTCTCTGTTCTTCATTGTCTCTATATTCAGAGATATAATTTGTGATTCTGCTTTGAGCTACAGGATGAACATCAACTATGTTATTCTGATCATTCCATCTCAAAACTTCAACCATCTCCTGTTTTCTCATCTTTGTTGCATATTTGATTTTACGTTCTTTGCAAATTTGGGTTAATTCTTACATTTCATAGTAGTGTAATCCATTTTAGTAGTTGATTTTTTTTTTGTTAATTGCATAGATGTGAGAATAGATTAGAAAAGATAGTAGTCCAAAAATGGGAATTTCTAAGACAAAATCTGAGACAATATTATTAAATATAAAAAACCCGAGCAAAAACGAGTTTTTTTTATATTTAGTAATATTGTCTCAGATTTTGTCTTAGAATGCCCATTTTTGGACTACTGCTTTAGTTTACCGTCCAACTCTTTATTTGCACATCACACAACTCTTCGAAGACGATTGCCCTATTTATCTTTTCCTCTGGTTACAGAGACCTTAGACTAACTAACTTGTTTCCAAAATGCTTTGAATAAGCGTCTAAGTAAGTCAAACTTCATCTGAAAAGTTAAAACGTGAGTTTTCTTTTGCTCTATGGTGTCATACAGCTTCGTCGTTAAAGTGTTATGATCATTTGGGTCAAGGGGTCAATGACTTTCAATATATCAGATATATCCAGTCAACAAAACTAACTTTCTTTCTCGGTCGAACTGTAGTAAATTGATGTTGGATATGAAGAATTCAATGTTACGGCTCAGGCGGCTTATTTGATGCAATGAATCCAGGAATAAAACGCCGCAGCATTTCGCAGTATGATCACCACGCAGATAAAATTGTATTGACTCTCACACGACAACACATCAACATTGTATAACTCCCGGTATAACTACAAGGTTTCAGGATCCATACCTCTCAAATACAAAATGATAGTTCCTTCAATTGTTCGCATGTTTCTGCTCGTATATCGTCGAAAAGTTGCCGAGTCAACATCGTGACAACAAACTTAGCAAACGTATTCACGGTTTGCTGATTTTATAACACACAACAGAACGAGGCACAGAGGCAGCAAAGGTTGAACAAAACCCCGAACAAAACAGACAAAGCGCAAGAGAAGTTTGAGCCATGCGATCTTTTCGTAACTTCAAGCAGCATACACTACAGACACTAGCATTTCCTTCATATAGTGGCGAACAGCTCTCGTATACAGATAGGATATTATTTTCCCCAGTTATCGGCTTCTTGTGAGGGTTCAAACTGACAAAATGGATGACAAATTCCCATATGAGACTATTTACCCGAAGCCGTATGTATATACTGCATAAAAACGGCGAAAACAGTGTTTTTTTCGACACACGATCATCTCTAGTTGTCATCTCTCTCCCTTCTTTGCTGGATTACACAGCAATATTTTGCCGCGAAAATGGTATCGTTATAAACTGGGCGGAACTATCAATCAAATAGGTGTCAAAGGCGGCAACTTGAAAGATCAAAGATTCCACCGCAGTCTCTTTCTTTTTCCTTCTCACTGCGCCCGCGATTCTCGCGGCTCGTGGCTTCGCCACTCGATTGCGCGCGTGCCCTAAAAACATCAGGAAAAGAGACTGCTCGCAGTCTATTGGAGAATGCTCCTCTACCGGGTCATCTGTTTTGTGATTCATGGTATATACAGTACCTAAGTTGATCACCTTGGCGTTTTCATCTTGCATGAGTAGAAACCAGCTCGTTGGGCTACAATGTCGGTACCACCTTTGGTAAAGTCGTAAAGCTTGTAAGTCGCTGGTTTGGTTTTCTTGTTGTCTTTCGTCACACCCAGTAGAGGCGGCCCGGCGCACGCTACTGGTGTACACGACCAAAAACCATGCTTTATTTGGTTCTTGTGAAATAAATCACATTCAGATCAAGGTAAAACTTGGCACAGAATTAAAGTTAGTGAACCTCTTCCGGTTGGGTTTTTTTTCTTTTCTTGATATGATTTAAAAAAAGAGAAAAGTGCAAATAATTGTCAAAAACAGGGCTATTTTGAACACCTCGCGTAACATTTGCAGTCTGATCGGCACATTTTAAGATTTCTCCGTTTTTAGCTCAGGATGAGCTTATCGTTATGGTTTGGAAAAATTTGTTAGTTTATAGGTGTTTATAGGTGTTTATAGGTGTAAACTTTTCTTGGTAATTCCGCTGTCCAGTGCATAATGCTTGAAAAATCACAACACTAAACAACATTGCGGGCGCAATATTTGGTAGTTATTGGGGTCGGGGGTAGTAGCCCGATCGCACAGCGAAAAAAATGGCGGATTGTTTCCGATTTTCAGGACGGTATCTCTATTTCTCTCGTCTTATACATTTAAAGATAGACCTTTTAGGAGTTCCGATGCCAACAAACGGATAAATTCTGCAATTCCTTCGTTCCTCGGTTTGAGAAATGCTTCTGTCACGAATTTACATCATGTTGTACATCGACAAAATTTGGAGATGAATCAAGGAGTTTATACAACTTCACTGAAGCACCGACGGTTCCAGCAGGGAATATTTTAGGAATGATCGATCGATCGATCGATCGATCGATCGATAGCTTAAACTTAAACAGGTATTTGAATAAGCTTAAATATTTTGGCTGCAAAACCTTTTGCTTGTTATTGTGTAGACCTGAAGTTTATTCATAGTTTCCGTGTAGAAAAGCAGGCTTCATCTGAGGCTTGTGTTTATAATAGCACATATTATTTTAAATTTCTCTGATGGATTTTTCTACTATAGTTTTATTAAGTTATAATTTGCCCAAGGTGGGGGAGTTTGATCCGATTTGAAATACAAGTAGAACAATCAAAATATTTTGATCCCTGTGCTTCTCAGTTTACATGTAATATGGACACTTGCACTTGTTTTAGCTCAGGATGAGCTTATCGTATATAAAAGACAAAGGATTCATTACCTCTGTTTCAAGTACTTATGAACTGAACGTAATATTTCTACTAAGAACATGCACCTTCACATCTAAAGCCTGGTTTTCGCTTGGCACACAAGCACAAGTGCAATAGTCTGTATAAACTGACAAGCTCAAGGAAAAAAACATTTTGATTGTCCTGCTAATGCACGTAACTGTGTTTCTCAGTGTTTGTATGGACTCCAGCCTTTAATGCTACTCTCCTTCATCTTCAGACTTTATGCTATAAAATTAATTATTAAATGAACAAGTTACAGTCCGACTACTGTAACCGGGGCCACCCAGACAATCACAGGGCAGAATGGGAAGAATACATTCCAACATGTTCGATTTGAGCCAATTAAAAGTCAAGTACAGAACAATGAAATTTCAACTTTAAAAGTTTAAACTTGTTCACTTGTGAAACTTATGATGGATGCGTTGACTTTTGATTGGTTAACTTTGTCTGGGTGGCCCTGGTTACACAGTAGTCGGACTGTAAAATGTAATGAACCTACCACTGTTAAGCCAGAGGGAGGGGTAGGGGGGCATATGTGGGGCATTAAATGTCATGTACCTACCACTGTTAAGCCCGAGGGAGGGGGGGGGGGGGCATATGTGGGGCATTTAACTTTTCAGAATAATTTTTTGACAAAATCTCTACCCTAGGACCCCCACAATGGGTCAAATCAGATTCCCCAATGGGCACATTATATATTACAGTCAAACCCCAGTGGCCACTTAATAGGGTTTGACTGTTGTGTATTTATAAATCATTTTGATTGGCATATCTTCAAATTGCCAGGGGTGGAGATGGTAATGGAGACCAGCTAACAGTTAAAATTTTGAACCAATCAGCTATCAGTTAACCCCCATCAGGACCCTTTATGAACTACACACTATTGTTGTTCTAAAGAGGGAAACTTATAAAACATTTAACTGTTGTAACTCACTATTGACTCGTGGTACAAAATATGTCAAATAACTCCTTGCCCAGATAACGTAACCATAGGAATATGTATCCCCATGTTTCACAGACAAGAGCCATATGCATTCAATTAATGTCAAAATATCAAATACATTCCCAAGCTGGCTCACAAGTGCCTTTAATTCTACTATAGTTATATTAAGTTATATTGTATGAATAAATTCCCTTTTCATCTAAATCAGTCTATAAACACAAAACATTCATTTCATTACCTCTGTTACACATACTTATGAACTGTAGGTTAATATTTCTACTAAGAAGCCTACATGCACCTTCACATCTAAAGCCTAGTTTTTACTTGGCACACAAATGCAAGCATCCATATTACATGTAAACTGAGAAGCACAGGGATCAAAACATTTTGATTGTTCTACTTACATTTCAAATCGGATCAAACTCCCCACCTTGGGCAAATTATATACCTATAAGTATACTTCGTTTTGTATTTATAAATAATTGAGCAATGGAGGTCAAATTCCCCGTATATGCCCAGCCTGCCCCCTACCCTTCATTGATAGGTGCATATTTACATAAATACCAGAGTCAAACCAGCAGAACTTTAAAATAATACTCATCAATAATTATTTCAATGTTATTGTGTTTTGGTATGCAATAGTGGAAACTGTATCAAAATAATCCCCTTTTGTCAGATTTGGCCTGGAATCCCCATTTCTCATACCTCATAATAAGGCTTTTCACAGGGAAGGGCCAACAACTGCATTGAATGAATGTCATTAATAACAATTACATCCTGAGCTGGCTCATGGAGCCTTTGATTATAAAATGATACACAGTTTTCTTTTCCCATGAGAGCTAATAGCTCATGAGCATTCAGTATCTTAATAAAGATCTCTAAAAACTAAAAAAAATACCTAACTTCTAGTAACGAACAGCAAGGCGACTGATTATTTACATTTATCCCGAGCAATTTGATCAATTTGTTTACGATTGGTTTATTTGCATTTCCCATAGTTAACCTGATTTAAGCAAAAGACATTCGAAATGCTCATAAGTTCAGCTTATTTCCTGATGTATTGTTTTCTTATTAGCAAACTTTACCTCTAAACTACAATCCAATATTCAAGGTCAGACAGCGATTTTTGAGCCACAAAAGCACCGTTCAGTGTGCATTGGTTCGGATTACGGAATCGAAAGCGTGCAACGGCACGAATAGTACGTGCGTGAAGCGTGCAGTAATTGTGCTTTGAGTGTGCGTAATTTGTGCACAAATGTGCTCTGGTTGTGCCAAAATTGTGCCTAAGCCGTGCTGATAGTGTGCCAAAGTTGTGCCAATAGTGTGTGTAATTTGTGCGTAATTTGTGCCTAAACTGAGCTACACGTTTCTTCTAGTTTTTGTAACGACAGACGAAAACCTTAGAAAGACTACTTAAGCGTATTGATGTTGCGACAAATAGGAAGAAATAAGCTTAAGCCTCAGCACTTATAATGATTCTAGGCAGTGTGTCTCGTATGAGTTCAAGCGGCTTCAGTTAACTATACGGTAATTATCGAGTCAGAAACCGTACGCAGCGCATGATTTGCAGCAAAGAAAATCAAAATTTACCGGGAGTTGCGTATTGAAACAAAACATTTCTTATTCAAAATTTTTAAATACGAAGCTTTCTAACGTACCAAACGAAAATAGAACAAGGAAAATAGTCCAAACTTACTTTGCTTTTTCCACTTGTGAAAGAGTTCGGGATTGGCGTATGCTCAATGTCCTCACGGACCCGTGACTCGCCGAATGGCCGAGAGAGATTGCGTGACCTGTTAAAATTCGGCTTCTGATCATCATAGCAAAAACGAAACATGTAGAAAAATAAAAACTTGTTTTATAGACTCAAAGCGTTACCCTCTTCAAATGGTAACTTAATCGTTGTTTAATACAGTAATTACCCTGAAAACATTCCGCCTACACGAAAGACTGACGATAGAAAAGTCTAACAAAAACTATTGAATTTGAACGTGTATGTGAGGAAATCAACAAGACGCGACCGCGCGGAACAAACTTTTTTAATCGTAGCGTGGTTTTAAACAAGGATCTGATAGTCGACATGACCAGTCGAATTTAAATTCTACATGTTACTTTCCACGGTTTCTGATTACAACGTCAAACTGATTTCTAATGTCAAAAAACAAAAGCAGGCCAGTTCGCTATATTTCCACCATTACTGACATGTGTGTATCTCGAAACGAAATGGCCTAAAAAACGTTTTCATGTTGAACGGTTCATTCTCTTTGTTTCAGATTTCGTCCTTTAAGGCCCAGTTCAGACGCCGTACTTCACATGAGCCGAATCGAATTCGAATTTTCATCGCATTCGATTTGGCTCATACGAAGTACGGCGTCTGAACTGGGCCTAATAGTACTCAATGAAAATGAAAAATACTAGTAAAGAATAAACACAAAGTCATGCCGCTGAGTTCACGACAGTCAGATGTATTCTTTGAAGGCGAGACCGGCACAGTTTTAAAAGCCTTCCAGTGAGCTTAAAATATCTAAATGTTCCTGCTCGCTAATTAAAACTGTGTCACCAGGTAAGGAATGAAGATCTGTGCACAAGAACCGTGCTCTCGCTGCATACGCCATCGCTTTCCTGCCGTGGTCTATCTTGTATTGGCGACTTGATCCAATGATAGGCAACAGGAAGTGACCAACAATAACTTCAGCACCAGCTGGATAGGAGGCCCCCCAATCATCCTTGGTGATGGTTCCTAACTGTTCCGCCCCCTGTCCTGATACCTGCAAGAGGTAGTAGTCTTCGCCGGGATCTCCAGACGCTATAGCCACAACGGAGTCTTCCGCGATAAGATCTTTAATGCTCACACGTTGGTCTTCTACTTCACCCCTGGTAACTCTTCTTGTCGTTCCTTCTTGGTCAATTTGAATTATATCCCAAGGTTGCACCCACTCGCGATTTTCGCAGTCTTCGTGGTCTTCTTCGATGCAACTGTCACAGTAGCAGGAAAGTAGCCTACTCTGGATTTTTAGACCGTCGTCTGTGGCCATGATACTATGTATCTGTCGACTTCCTTTAATTGGTTTGAACCTTCGGCTCGGCCTGTTCCTGCGATGCTGTTCTACGTAAAAGAATATTCTTCGCTTAAGCCCTATGCTTTGCGATCTGTAGCGGGTGGAGCTGGGCTCAGTCAAGTACGTGAGACGTTTCAAAGTAATTGCGGAGAGTCAAGAAACCAAAATCTGCGACTGAGTAACTGACGTCTCCCATGCAGTGGCAACTCTTGTACTGAGAGGCACATCCGTCTGTCCACTCATGCATAACCGTCACTGGATAGTTGATTTCTTAAGGTAATTGGCCACAATACCTCTGCATTCATGTACTGAGTCATGATCATGTTTGGTGTCGGGAGAAATGACAAACAAATGTTCAGTTACAATCTCTCGCTTTTCAGCATTGCTCACGAGCCCGTCTACATGTTCTAGTGCATGACGGTGCAAGATGGTCACGTGAATCGATGCCTGGGCTTGCGAAAAGTAAAGCGTCTGGATCTGGTCTTGATACTGGCAGCTATAGTTCTCAGAATAGTCGTGAATGCAGCATACATGCCCAGCTGGTAGGTTGTCAATGGTTCTTTTCATTTGCTCTTGTTGCCATTTGGCGCGAAAACTGGTGCCCTGGGAAAGAATCAAGGAGGGTTTTTAAAATACAAAAACATCTCTCCTGCTGTTGTAGTTTTTGTCACAATCTTTAGGCGTTTTTTGTCATCGCCAGCACTTGGAATAGGAACGTATTCGAATCTCTCCCATTTTACTTCAGACGCGGACGGCTCGTGTCTTGCTCCTCTGGCATTAGTTTAAGATCTTCAACTCCACATTCTTTGCACTGCCGATTAATACAGGATAAACGGTGATACGAAGCGTCTACTTTGTTGCACATCGTTTCTTCGACCAATTCAGACAGATGTTCGTATACTGGATAGGTTTCCCGTTCAACTTCAGGTTTTCCCTTTAACACATCTCTTCTGTAACTCATACACGATCGGAAAAGCATCCTTATCTCAACGTGGGCGCTGCAACAACAAGATTCTCTGTCTTGTGGTCGTGGTTCAATGACATAAAATGGCTTACACTTCTCGAAGGCTCTCTGCCCAATACGGACTTCAGGGTACTTTTCTTTAAACTCTTCGTACACCTCAGTTTGCGTTTTTTCCAACACTTGTTTTTCATGAAAAACGTACTGCTTTGGACCCACGCGCTCTCTTTTCACATCCTTCTTGTTTCCTGTAGTACGGGAAATGCCAGGGCTGCCCCAAAAATCTTGCGCAAGCTGCTTGTGCTCATCCGGTATAGCATCGCTACGGGTTCGCCTCTTGGTTGATGCCCATAGTGCATTTCTATCGCAGAGGACACTCTTTTCTTGCAGCACACTCATGGCAATTCTGCGACGGTTGATGTTTAAGGCCTTAGCTAAACCTTTGCGCATGCCTCCTTGAGCAATGGTTGAGCCACACAGAATCGAGAGACCAACCCGCATTGTGGTCCTTGCTCCGTCAGACCGCTTTTGCTTCGTGCTTTCCAAAACAGCGGACGCATCGCTAATCACAGCCCTTGCCAGTTTCACTTCTTCTTGCTGCTTTGGCGTGTTCAGCACGGTTGAATTAGACAGACATTTTCTTGTGTTTGGACTATCCAGTAATGCCGAAAGAACTTCGGCCCTTCGAGGTGACGCTGGTAAGGATTGCTTTGCCTTATCGAGTGCTCGCTTTTTTGCCATACGCGATTTGAAAAAGGATACATCCGTTGGCTCATCATTACTCGGCAAACTTTCTGCGACTGGGCCTTCGGATCTTTTCTTTTTCCGCATGCTCGAGATCTTCGTTTTCTTTTGTTCATAGTGTGATTTTGAACTCTCTCTGCTAGCTTGCTTTTTGTTTTCTCGCCATTGCTTCATAACCTCCGCCTTTGACGTATTATCACTGTCCATAATTTCAGCTTCTAAAGTTTGCTTCAAGTATGAAGCAAAGTGTGAAATGCAACTGACGCCGCATGCAACGATATATGTATATGTAGAATACGTGCATCTGCACAAGAGAAGTCCGTAATTCGAAACAACTGTCTTTTTTGGCACGGTTAACGTGCAGAAATTTCACCTTAAAACTATAGCAAAAATTATTGAATCTGATCGGTTATCAGCACAGGCCCGATTTAAGCACTAATAATTGGACATAACGTGTCATTTGCGTGCGCTTTTAGGACAGTTGCACTTGAATGGGTTCCTTTGCTCGCGTGCGGGAGTCCGATTTGTTTAATCACGAGTATGATTACAGGCAGAATTGAACGACACGAAGTCCCAAAATTACCGTTACATAATGAACCCGCACTGGTTAGTTCTAAAGCGCACACTATACTGAAAAACGTAATACAAAGCATCCTTGATTTAATTTATTTGACAATGTTTTTTTCTCATTGAACTAAAATGAAAAAAAAAATGAGCTAGTGCACGAAAAGTGAGGTTAAATCCGTGCTTAAGCATTACTTTTCATTGTGTCTGTGCATGACAAGTGATACGAAAGCCGTGCAAAGTTCTCTATGCCAATGCACGAAAAGTGATATGAAAATCCGTGCTTTAGAATAATTTCCTGTGCTAGTGCACGACAGGCGTTACGAAATTCATGCTTCGAAAAAAATATTTTCCCAATGATCACGTTTGGCAGATTAAATCAGTACATGCTTTAGCACAGTCCAGTTATGTTAAGGTCTACTCAGAAACTTTGCAATCACCTGTGCAGCTGATTTGTCATCAACGAAAAGAAATGGAAAGATTCCCGGACGAAAATCTTCTCAACATATTTTCATTTTTGCCACGAAGGTTTTTATTTGGAGCGGTTTCAGTAGTCTGCAGGAGGTTTCACCGCCTTGCATACGATTATTCTTCACTTCGCAGATCTAAAAGCCTGATAAAGGAGATAAATCTAAAGACAAAGAGTCTCTCATCTGTACAAAGACTGCTGAAGATAATCCGTATGGTACCCTCATACGTTAAATATATGACAATCCAGGAGTGTGATCCAACATGGCAGGTGTTTGAAGTAGTTGCAACCACGTGCAGTGAATTGAATATTTTAAACGTATCTTACATGAAGGGGTATCCCAAACTCGGCCAAGAAATGAACCTATTCGCGTTTCATCATTTACTGGAACTAAATGTCAGCAATACTTTAATAGACGATATCTTCATCAATCGCCTGAGTCAAAGCTGCAAAATACTGTATTCATTGAACATATCCAGTTGCCCAAATGTCACTGACCTAGGATTAATGACAGCTAATTTCAACTTGATGTTGTTAAATATTGCACACTGTCATTTTCAGTTTACAACAATTGTCCACATTTTACGAGAGTTTGATGTTCAAGTCTTGTGCATACAAGGAATACATACTGCAGTGAGAGAGAGAACAAGACTCGCTTCAATGTACCCATCATGTATTGACATTGGTATCCCTTGTATTTGTGGATTTTCTCTACCTGGATATCAGGATTTACCAGAAAACCTGTGCTTCTGGTGTAGGAACAGTAACCGGTGTACTTTTCTCGACTCTCGTGTCGATCCAGACAAACTTTACGAGATTTAGTTACCCTTTACACTATATGGTGTCTATATTTATACTTTGTCAGTGGCGGATCAAGGGGAGGGTCGCGGGGGATCCGGATACCCTATCAGACCTGAGGTTTTTTTTGACTAATTAAATGGTTTGAAACTGTAATTCTTACAATGTAATAATTCTTGTTTAAGCATGAAAACTCGTGTCGCACTTCGCCACTCAACTAAATACCAGGCGTGTTCAAATTTGTAATTTGTTTCGACTACCTTCTAATGTCAGCTCTGCTCGTAAAGCAGTCTTGCCCGGCTTTCTATAAACTCAGCCGTGCAATTCGATTTCGATTCGTAAAGACGTGTTTAAATTTTTGAAACTAAACAACTGTGCAAGAGCTGTAACTTTAATTTGAACCAGTGAGCTTGTGTGTACTTTATTTTGACGTACCATTGCGCTCTTGAATTGCAGTATTTATCATAAAAAAATGAACTTTTGTTTTGAGAGTTTCATATGGTCATTGTAAAGTGTAATCGAGTTAAGTAAAGTGATAACTGACAAATAATTAATTCTTTAATATACAATGTAACTTAAAGTACATAAATAGAACATATAAAAAACTTATTAAAATAGATATATAAATAAGTAGTTAAAAATTTAAATATGTATTGTTAGTCTAATAAGTTTAGGATAAGTTTAAGATTACTATAAATATATTAAATATATATTAAAATAAATAATATATTTTTAACAACTTTGTATGTATGCAAATACCAGAGTACAATATGAAAGTATCGGTATTACAAAAAGTACTGTAATATTAAACACTGAATTTAAACACTCCGTCTTTATGGCCAATGACAATGGCAATGATTAATCCTCGTTTGTTTGTTGATATTTTCGTAAGTGGGCATTCATAGAGATCACGCATTCAGCCCACACCCTGTCAGTTATCTCCCCCTCCCCATACATTGTTATTGCTAAACGTTTGATTTGTTCCACACGTGTGCGCTCAAGGGAGTTTTCTTTGTTGAGCCGTAAACGCTCCTCCCCTTGAGCTCTTCGGGTGCAAACAAAGCCCTCATCACACGAACGCAGAAATGCCCTTTAGTCTTGGACTTAGCTGCGAAACGCATTAACTCGCCAGTCGACAGATCCCCAGATGGTGGTTGGGCGGCCATGGTGTCAAAAAAAAGGGAATTTGAAATGGTAATTAATGGCTCTTTATAATGGGCCATTTCCGGATCGTTTGCTGACGTGGATGGTTGCAGGGGTGAGCTAGGTGTTAGGCTCATCGATGGGGTATTTTGTAGGGTCGTAGTTGGTAGGCTAGTCGGTATAGTCATCGGTAGTGTTGTCGGAAGGTTTGTCGGTAGAGTCATTGGTTGAGTCAACGGTAATGTTGTCGGATCAGTCATCGGTAGTGTTGTTGGAAGGTTTGTCGGTAGAGTCATCGGTTGTGTCGTCGGAAGGTTGGTCGGTAGAGTCATCGGTATAGTCATCGGTAGTGTCGTCGGTATAGTCATCGGTAGTGTCGTCGGTATAGTCATCGGTAGTGTCGTCGGAAGGTTTGTCGGTTGAGTCATCGGTAGTGTCCTCGGTATGGTGGTCGGAAGGTTTGTTGGAAGGGTGAATGGTAGGGTCGTTGACTGCATGGTTGGGAGGGTAGTTGGTGGGGATCCCATTTTAAAGAGCAGGCTCTGTAGCAGATTAATTATTTGATAAGGAGTTCATTGGTCTGGAAGGAGTTAGTTACAATGGCAGATAATTTGGATGAATCAAAAAATGAAGTCGAAAAGGTGGGGTGCGTTGATGTAAATGTAGCTGGATTGGGAATAGTGGGAAGAGAGGGAGGGCTGGGGAGGTCTCTAATTAAGTCGTGAATCTTAGAATTTAACGCCTCTTCTTCTTTTTCTTCCGGAGCTTCATCTACTTTGAATTCGTCCATGGCCAGCTCCATTGTAATTGGACTTGTAGAGGCCTCTGGAGATGGGACGCACGTAAAATAGACCTGTCAATGTTTACAGTATTCAACAGGAATCGTAACGTTAGAGCATGGTAGTTGTAATGTTGAGCTTTCAAAAACATACCGGTAAGGCGAAGAATCTTTGCCGGCACTTCCTCCTTGTCCCACTTTAGCGTCACTTCACTGCCCTCTTCCAGGGTACCCTTCACAATCTTGCTCGTCGGAGCGCTTCCTACCTTTCCTTCTTCAGGGAACAGGAAAACCCCATATTTCCGTTTTTTGGTTTTTTCTCGAAGACTCATCTGGTGATATCAACACGAATACCAATTATTAGTTCCTATTTATATTCACGACTACTGAACAATACATATCAATGGGAAAATATTTACATTCTCCGTCATGCCACTTAGTTTAGTTCTGCCGAATGTAGATACATTTATTTAATTAATCACCCATTGCTTTCAAACCGAAAACTCTACTTTTGAAGAGAACGAAAACATGACTTGCCATTTATAATTTCGGTCGCCGGACAGAATCGCAGAAAATAATGGACCTTTGGATTTTAAAAGCATTCGATATCCTTTTAATATTTCATTTTGTCATAATGACACGGTCCCGACATCTTCGCCTTGAAATTAAATAAAGCATCGGTGAGGCCGTTTATATTTACGACGATTTTAAACTCGGAAGATCAATCTTGATGAACCAACGACTTGCGTGAGAAATGATAAAAATATATTCCCCATCAGCCCTGTCTGTGTGACCAATTACCAAACGTTTTACTTTGCTCGCTGCGCTTAATCTGTCAAGAAAGAAAGGGACTGTTTACAGAGTCTCAGGTCTATAAAAAGCTGGATATTTTTTAGCTAATATTTTGATAACTTCTTTTCTATAAATGATTGTGCACAAGCGACAATCATTGTTGTCATATTAAATTCTCAATTCTCCTCCCATGACAGCAAGTAGATCTGAGGAGAATATACAAATTCATCTCATCAAACAAAGATGCTGTTTTCATTGATAGTAAAGCCATAGTTGTTGAAGAAAATAAACAATTCGTGACTTCTTCATATATTCTGTCTCCAGCTATTTTTAAAAAAAGCAAGTGCCCGAAATACATTAAATTTCAAGCAACCCGCCTCAGCGACGCGCCCGCGCTGCGCTAAAAAGGGTCGCTGACGTCAAAAAAGCTGTCGCGTGGTTTGGCAGTTCGGATCACGTCGATTGAACAGAACGGTTTGCTCTTGAGGGTCCTTGAGTAATGGCGTAGAAATGTGTTGAAATGAAGCAAGAAGGATACCTCATAAAGTTCAGGACCTGTTGGGAAATATACTGTGACGTTGTGTGGTTCTGGAAAACATTCATACGGCCAATTTAAGGTGGGTAAATAGTTAAAAACTACACTAAGCTGAAGGAACTGAGATAGTCCTTCAATAGCTAAACGTTGGCTAGTAAATCTGGTGATTGAGGGCTGATCAATTAATTGTTTACAGTAAGCGAAATAAGGACTGTAGTTTTTCACAAACGCGAATTGCTAAAATCTTATCAAACTGAGTGAACTGAAAGTTAAGCTTAATTTCATAAAGCGGAGCACAACTTGACGTCAGTGTTTGCCCAGGTTTTCGGACTAAAATTCCCTGGCGTTCGCGGCTAACTTTTTTTGTTCGTTCTTAGATTGTTTCTTATCTTAGAACCTTTCATTTTATTACGCGGTTCATGCAAGACAACGTCAAAAAATAAGCCAACGCTTTCTCATTTTGAATGATATATCGGGGGACTAAACTTTCGAATAAAAAAATGGTTAGACCATTTATTCTTTATTTGATGAGATCATAGCTATTTCGACGCCGAAAGAACGTTAGCTATTTCAGCCGATATGACGAAAGAAACACGCTCTTTATAAAAACGTTCGAGAACGAACGGCCGAGGAGGAGCTTTCGAGAATCTGTCAATCAAATCTGCTTACATGTAATCAACGCAACGTTCTATAAAAGGAACACAATCCACAATATTCCATTTGCATTTTGCAAAGAATTTTCGGTGAGAATTTCTAGACAGTTTTCTGATAAAGAAAACGGAACAGAAAGATGTGCCATTTAAAATTTTCCTTTTTCACTTCCCCGTTAGAGTCTGGGTCGTAGCAAACCGGCGTGTAGGCCGTATGCTCAAAACATGCCATTAAAATTGAAGCTTAAGCTTATATTTGCTCTCTTGTTGAAGCAATGGAGAAAGCTCAGGCAAGAAAAATCACTTCACTTGACAAGCAGTTCTTTTGCAGTAAGTTTTGAGGCGCTTGGGAGCGATAAAAGCTGAATTTTCTACGTTTTTTTCTTCGAGGCGCCGAGTTCCCGCGCTGTAAATAAATGGTCTAGTTTTAGGAAATTGTACAGAAATTCGCGGCCATTTGGGTAAATTCGAGAAAAAGTAAGCTTAATACCTCGGAAGAAAATACGTTTTGTGTAAGCATAGTGATTTTGTTTCATTTGTGATCCCGATACGTTCTTTACTATATAGGTAATTTCGCAAAAACTACGCGATAAGTTAAAGCCCGTCCGCCGGGATCCAGCTAAACGATAACATTTTCATCCAACATACCTACGGTGTTGAAGTCGCTAAACGATCAAACATTATATACAGCTTATAATGCAAGATGTTGAATGAAAATTTTTGACCTAGATTAAACATTTATTGAAAAGAACAACGTTTCATCGTTTAGCCGGGTTCATCGGCCAGCACGAAAAACTTGGTTGAAAATGTTTGTTCGTTTATTAACCAGCCGGTGCACGTTATAGCTTCGCCTTAATTCAGCTTTCATCTGTTTTCAGAGCCTATAGATTCAGATAACTTTTGATCGGTTAAACCTCAAATACTGTATATATTTTGTGCTCTAATGACATCAGCAAAGTACAACTAAACAATCCTTCAAAAGCGGATCGAACTGTACATGTACCGACTAATTAAGCTGAACTTTACGCGAGGCTGCGAGTCATAGTGATCGTTTCCAAAAATTCGTCGGATTTTGCATCCATTTTATTAGTGATCAGTGATACAACTAGTACACTGGTGTCAGCAAAACCACAAATTTATTTGTTGAAGGAAAATGTAATGATTCAGTGACGAATTCCTGTACGTATACAAAAGATCAATTTGTAGTTCCGCAAGATTTTATTAAATTAACCGTTGCGTTTAAATAGCGGCGCTTCTTCATATATCGATAATAATTATAAATAATTTGTTTCGGCCTCTTATCATGATTTTCCCTCCTTTTTAACGAAAACGTCATTTCTATTATGGGAAATTTGTTGAAATTCAACGATAGTCCAGTAATCGCGGTATTTATATTTATGCTAGCGCTGAACGTTCAGTGCTCAGCTTACAAATTGAATTTGTCCGGGAAAAACTCAGAGATCCTCACCGATATATAACAAAACACAAAGCAAAACAGTTCTACGCAAATGGCAAAATGTGGTCTTTATTCCATTAGAATGTAGTTGATTTTACTCTGTCTTAGCAATAGTATTTGAAACTTCCTTACAATGATAATTTCGATAACGATTAAGCTTACTTATTTCTAATCAAAACCCACTTATTTTCAACTTAATGACCTTTATTTTACATCGACATATAAGTCAAGAATATCGGCTAAACGCCTGAGAAGAAATGATAAAAAAACATATTGTTCTTACCTTTACTTGTTGTCACTTTTCCGGGTCACTGATGGTCTCCAGCAAGCTCAAAGTCAAAGTCAGCGCTAGCGCTACGATCGCATAAACGGCTGGTACATGTATATATATGATCAAAGATTCCCAGGAAACATTGTGAGCTTCACATGTGGCAAAATGTGCCCAACTTGTCCCAAAAACGTGCCTTAATTGTGCATAAAATGTGCCTAACCTGTGCCAAAGCTACCTGAAAAAACTTGCCTAAACTGTGCCTAAGCTGTCTGTAAACCGTGCCACAACTGTGCCTTGTCTGTGCCTAAACTGTGCCTAATTCGTGCCTTCTTGGTTTTTTCCATATGCTGTTGCACAAAACCCGTGCCTTTACTGAAGAGTGAATTTAGTGCATAGGCACAATGTTACACTCGTGTACACCAGTAGCGTGCGCCAGGCCAGGCGGTACTGTTGATAACATAAGAAAGTTATGCAAGCCAGAGCCTTTGCTCTTTACAACATAAGAGTGAAGGATTATCTTCTCAGATTCTTCCAAGAGTAGCTGGTATGTAGCATTTTCTGACACATCTGGTGGGGAAAAATAAAACAATATTACTTCTCCAATTCAAAATCTTTGTAAATTGTATGGCCAAACCAAACCTTAGAATCAGTAGGTATTGAACAGTATCTCACCTTCCTGCTTATCTATGACTTATAGCTCATTCTTATTCAAAATGAGGCCCAATACAATTTTAGAATTTTGAGGGCCTTAATTTTCCATGTAACCAAAAAATGAGTCCGCCATTTTTAGTCTAGCCATGTGAATTTCCAATTGTCTTTTTAACGTCAAATTACAAAATGGTAATGGTATTTATATAGCGCATTTTCTATAATATGCACTTGCACTTTACAAAAAAAAGGGCAAAAATTGATAAGAATTGATGCCAGGATGCTAAATTGGACACAAACTGCAGCAAAAACAGTCAAAGAGCTAAAAAAGAGAAGAAATGGCACAGAAAAAACCTCTGTTCAAAACACCATTGCCATGGAAACATCAAACTATATGGCTTAACGACAATCAAAATTAATTAAAAGTGATGGAAGGATGCTAAATTGGATGCAATTTGCAGCAATACAGTCAAATAGCTAAAAACATAGAAAAAACACTGTTGCCATGGAAACGTCAAACTATATAGCTTGATGAAAATCCCATCAAATTATTCTCAGATTAAATTTAGAAAAAGTCATGACATTTGGTGGTCATATCTCAAATATCAAAATATTACAAGCTTTCAAAGTCTGGGCAGGCAGATTTAACCCAGATTTTGTACCAGGTCCCCTCTAATGCCTTCCAGCTTATCAAGCGTCATTCGCACATAGCCTGTGATTTCCTGTAGTCTCCCTGACATTTTGTTAACAGCTTCTCGTAAAAATCGTAGATCCTTGCGCTGGTTGGCATCCATGGATGAGGCAATGCTAAGATTGCTTGCACGTAGGCGTTGACTATTTCGCTTATCTTCCGATATCTTGATTTCAAAATTTTTTTGCTTGCTCATAACCTTCTGAATTTAAATGGCAGGCCATTAATGCTCACACAAACTTTCTTTTCGACCAGTTCCTTGAGGTAAGAGAATTTTGTTACCGTCCAGGATTTGAGTGGAGTCTATCTCCGCCTTAGAATTGATTCCAAAACTTTAACCAGTTGGCGTGGGTTCCATTGAATGGTGTGATAAACAAGCTTTGGATGTTTTGAATTGACCACCTTCTGTGACGTTGCGTAACCTTATGAATCCTCTTCAAATTTCTTCTCTAAGTGTAGCCTCTTTTCGTATCTCTCTTCTTCAAAATCACAGTTCCTTTTCGAACTGTTTCTCTTTCATCTGGGCAGTTTAGCTGAGCTCAGCCTACTTTTCTTCTTCTAGTTGTTTGCGCTTGATTTCTTTAGCGATCATATAGCGATATGGAGTGCTCGAATTTTGATAATGCGGCATCGATTTCTCCAGTCCATTCTTGATGTTGTCTGTTTTTTTGCTGCGTTGTAGTTTCGCTTCTTATATCTCCACTTTTAGATTGTGTGCTTCATCGACTTTCTTCTCTACGATCTTGCATTGTCTTGCAGTGAAGATACTTGTGCCTTTTCGATAAGCATTTCCTGTTTCGTCATCTGTGAGTTGTAGTAAAGCTAGCTTTGTCTGTGAAAATGTGCTTCGGGAATTTCTCATTTGAACTGTATTTGAAATGTGCTTGGGATTCATTGTGTTAAGAGAAAATTGATAGCCTTGTTAAGGCCTAAAATGAGCTGGAATGGTACACTAAAATATCAAGGTTTCATACCTCTCATAGCTCCCCGAGGTTTAAAAAAATACTGTATAAGAACCCCGTTTTTACATCATAGGCGGCGCCTTCTAAAGGGGCACTTTTGGTTCTCGTTCCTCGTGTCGTGTTTTGGCAATGAATGTAATTAAGGCTTTACAGAAACAGAATTTATTAAGATCTTAAATTTCTGAGATAAATGACAATATTACATGTGACTTGTGCCTAAATGCTTGAACTGAATGTTGGTTCCATGTGGCCACCACTGTATTCTAGTTTCATTTTTCATCAAAACAAATAAGGCACCTATGTCTTAACTGCTGAAAAAATACCTGGGTCCAAAGTTTTCAATAAATGCCCCCGGCGTTTAATTGAAAAAATATGCGTAACAGTTGTATCGGACGCTCTCAATTTCCGCCCCCCAAAATTCATGTTATTAATTCACGCATCCTATTTTTAATTCTTGTTATTTTTCACTATTCAACTTCAAGGTTTATATACATTTTGATATACCTCGACTAAACTTTGTACAGTACTTATTACAAATTTCAACTTTGTACTTTTTACGATTCAACATTGTAGATTGTACAATTAAACATCGTACTGTTCATAATTCAATATTGTAGTTTTCAGAATTCAACATTGTCACTTTGATACTTTGTGTAATTCATGATTTAACATCGTACTTCTGTATTATTCAAACTTGCTACTTCTGACAATTCAACATTGTAGTTAATACGTAATTCAACATGCAAATTCACAACTTTGCAATTGTTTTCGATTTACAACCGCAACCCAGTCGCGAGCCGTCAACGTTTGGGCTTCAGTAATAATCTAAACAAAATTGACTCCCAGCCAGGGGGATGATAAAGGTCCAATCTACTCTACCCCCGACAAACTGATTTTTGTCATTCTGCACGCTAATGGGCGGGAAGGAAAGTGCCCCCAGTAGTGCATGAAGTCTAACTATGATAAGTGCTTTCCTACGTCTTATTTACATATAAACTTGTTAAATGAAAAAAATTATTTTTTGTCGCTTTGAAATTCAGCCACATTGTTAATGTTATTTTATCCTCGGGAATCCTTCACTGAGAAACAGGACTGGTTCGAATTTTAGTTAGCTACAAGAAAGTTCGTAAGGCCTTTTTAATAAACATTTCTAATTCGTAATAATATAGTTTTAATAGTCAAGCTTATCGATCTTCTCATTTACATTTTGCAGCCTACTTCAATGATGGATGACATATCATATTTGCTTGTAGCTGTCAACGATGTCCTCACAGTTTTGGATAGATTGGAAAACACTAATAATGGGGAACGAGACCTTCAGCTTCTGTTGTCTAAATTAGAATACCTCCAGAGGATTGCAGTTAATTGGATATGGATGATTTTCTGTCAGAAATGTTTGGAAGAGCCCACAGCTTAATGCTAGAAATTGAAAGAGCAAACCAGCAGTCTATTGGTTATAGAGCATGTGCCCAAGGAGATGAAAGACGTGGAAGGCCATCATTTCACATAACTGAAGAACAACTGTCGTTTTTCATTGAGCAAGGCTTTAAGGTTAAGGACATCAGTTCTATGCTCAATGTAAGTGTTAGAACAGTGGAAAGGAGAATGGCAGCCTTTGGACTCAGTGTATCAGGTACAAGTTACAGCAAATCAAAGACACATGTATATATTGTAGATTGGATTGCCAATACAAATATGCAACAATACTTTTGCTGCATGGAAATGTATGAATCAATTCCAATAACCCCTGGACCAGAAATTCGACTGGTTTGACAAATATCCCCACCCATGCGCCAATGAAATGAGGAAATGTCAAACAGCGACATTACAACGAGGTCAAGGTTGACCATTGCACTGATATACAAACCCCTCTTCTTTTGAAATGTAAATCAGTCATATTATAATGCGAACGAGTTTCATGTCTCTAGCAGTGCAAGGTCAACCTTGGTCTGGGTTTCAGACAAAGGCTTGGTTTACTTTTTTTGCAATGGAATGAGTATTGTGTGCATTGTGGTGCGTTATTAAACCATACAGCACTGGTATACTATATTTATTTTTCTCAGGCACATACAGCTCCATTGAAGACAGTCAGCTAGATGAAATAATAACATGTGCATCTAATGAACATCCAGGGATAGGCATCAGAATGCTTCAAGGCTATTTGAAAGGCAATGGATATCGTGTGCAGCGTGAAAGGATAAGGTTTTCGTTACTGAGAACTGATCCATTGGTGTAGTTCAAAGGTGGCGGCAAAAACTGTAAAGAGGCGTCATTACTGCGTAAAGTCTCCCTTGTCATTATGGCATATTGATGGCAACATAAACTTATAAGGTATTTTGCCATTATAAATTTATGCAACTATATTGATGATGATAACCCCACTATGAACCCAAAGCCAAACAAACTGTACTGAGGACTAATTTATCATGAGGCCGAAAAATTAGCAATATTAAATAATAATAAACATTTTGTAAAATTAGTCATAAAAGGGATTTATTATAATGGCTCCACAGAGAATAATGCCCATGAACTGTATCGGGAAATGGGTAGGTCAACTGATATTACAATTGTTCGCTTTCATTCTGTAACAGGTGGAGAGTTGTCATTCACGGTGGGGTAGGATGGCTATTCTAGAATCCCTGTCTTCCTGAAGGCATCCAATAACAAACAAGGCAGACACTGTTATGACACGGTTTTTGGAAGCAGTAAAATGATTATGGTCTTCCATCTCGTGTAAGGTCTGACAGAGGAGGGGAGAACGTCAATGTGTCAACATATATGCTAAGTCATGTTCAAAGAGGACCAGGAAGGGGAAGCATGCTTACGGGTAAATACATAACACAGTGCAAACACTATATCTGTGAAACAATACTATATACTTAGATAACATACAATACTATATTATAGAATGCAGTCCAAAAACCTGTGAAAGAAACAAACAAAATAATAGTTGCTTTTATTTTGTAACTTATAATACACTCAACAAAATTGCTCGATTCTGATTGGACGAGAAGAGTACAATTATATCGTTAATTGTACTCTGTAGAGTACCAATTAAGTTGCTATGGCAACGAAGAAATTTTGTTAAGTGTATTATAAATAAGAAATCGCACAACTTCTCGTACAATTCGTAATAATAGCTACTCGTGATGTTTTGAAAGTTTTCAAATTGCACTCGCCTAAAGGCTCGTGCAATTACGAAAAGTTTCAAAACATCGGGCTCGTACCTATTATTTTACGAATTGTACTCAAAGTCGTGCGATTTCCTCTTACAAATATCATGTCTACAGTATTAATTAGAATGCATTAACTTTATCTGTGAAACATTACCAATGATACTGACAGATAGTGCAAATTAAACAAAAGAAATCAAGATTTTGCACCAGTTTGTTACTATTGGACGGTTTTGTTAATTTTATTAGTAGTGCCAAACCACACATGTAGTATCGTTTCATACTCTACACTCTAAATAATTCAAAAAAAAACGAAAAAAAACAATATTTCACATGGTTTGGGGGGGGGGGGGGGGGACTGTGCTCTTAAAATAAAACAGTGAAAAACCAGTTGCTTTGGGACTAAAAAAAAAACTAACAAGTTAAACAAAATTTTTAGTTTAAACTGATGAAAAAAAAAAAAAAAAAAAACAAATAGAATACAAAAAGGGGAAAAAAAAAAAAACAAACATTCCCCCCAACTAATTTTAGTAATATTTTGTACAAAATAAAAAAACTTGTTTTCATGGTTTGCCACTCATTGTTAAAAAAAACCAATTACACAAAGGGGCTTGATGGAAAACTTTGTAAAAAAAAAAAAACCCAAAATTTTCTGACAGGAAAAAACAAAAAAAAAACGAAAAAATCCCAAAAACCTGTGCATTATTTACAGGTTTCAAAAAACCCTTCTTGGGATAAATAATCAGGTTGGGATTGCTCGGGACCCCCACAGAGCTTACAAGATAAGGAGTGGACCCATCCAAATTAAGATTAGTCTCAATATAGAGATTGCAAAAGCCGAAATTGATTGCCAGGGAGTTATCCTCTCAGTTGGGCATGTGTAAAAGCCCAATGGATTAAAAATTTTTTAAATTATAAAAAAATTTATTTTTTTTTGGTTTCATAGGGAAACAAAGAAAAAAGGCACGCACAAACCAAAGTGGATTGGACAAAAAAGGGACTTTGGATGGGGGGATTGGTGTTTGCTGGATGGGTCTTAAGACCTATTTTACCGACAACCTTTTCCCTATTTATTTGGGAGAAGTGGAAGTGTGTTTCTTAGACTTTTCCTGGGGGAACAAAGTTTGATGCTTTTCAATTTTATTGGTGCCCTTCATTAAACGTTATTCCCTATCCCCAAAAAATTCAATCCAAATTTAAGGGCATTTGTTGACCTGGAGCTGGATAAAAATTGCCTGGGGGATTTCACCATCCAATGGTAGCCTCAGAGACAAAAAAAAAAATAAAAAAGTTCTTCCTCATGACACGGGGCAAACTCTGGGGAATTAGAGGGCGTTTAACAAGGGGGGGGGGGGGGGGGGGGGGGGGGGTGGACAGTTTTTGGCCGTGGGGCTCAAAAAATTCTGCAGAAAGGGGGGGCACACAGCGAAAAAGTCTTTCAGGTTTAAACTTTTTTTTCAAACTATTAAAGGATTATTTAAATTGTTTAAAAACGGCCCCAAATACTTTACAGGCCCGATTCTGTGAGGGGAAAAAAAAAAAAAAGAAGTTGGTCTAAAACCTGAAATTTAGAACACATTTTTTTTCTAACATTATGAAACTTTTGTATTTGGGGGAAAAAATGTCTAATTTTTCGTTGGTGGGGGGGGGAAACCAACTTTGGTCAAAAAAGGGGAATCGGGCCTGTATTTTAATTTCCAAGTTAGATTACAAAAAAAAAAAAAACTTGTGCCAAAATAAAAAAAATATGTTCTGGAGGGCCATTTATATAGGGGTAAAATTCATAATTTAAAAAAAAAAATTTATTAAAAAACAAAAAAAAACCTTTGTATAAACAAAAAAAAAAAAAATTGCATCTGCTGCGTATAAAACATCCAAAAAAGTCTATTTAATGATAATTCAAAAAACTGTTGGAAAGGCATGGTAAAAATATTTTGTTAACAGTTTTTTTTTTGTTTTTTAGGATTTCTAAACTAACTGAAAAATTATTGGCTATATATTAAAATTTTCAAAAAAATGTTTTATTTTGTTATTCCAAAAGGATTTTTAACACGGTTTTCCTGTGTGTTTGGGGGACTAAAGTGGAAGGGAGCGCGGGTCGGGGGGAAGCCACTTTTTTTAATTCGGATGTAAAAATTTTTAATAAAAAAACTTCCCAAGCTCAAATGGGACTCCAAAAAAATGGCATTGTGGCAACAAAAAAACTTTTATTTTTTAATTTAAACTTTTTAAATAATCAATAAATTCATTATAATGTTGATAATATTAACCTTAGGGAACTGTCAAACTTTGTTTCTTTAAAAAAAAAAAACCCCCCCTGTTAAACTTTTCTTAAAAAAAAAAAAAAACCCCCAACTTATTCAATAGGCTAGAAGGGACAAAAAGTCAAAGCTATTGGGTTGCGTTTGGGGACTTGGGGTGGGAAACCTATTTTGTCCCAGAAAAGCTTGTTAAAAATTCAGTTAGGAAACAGGTTCGAGGTTTCCCCCACATTACAAAAAAAAATAAAAACATGCCCTTTCCCAACCCCAAGGGGTGATTAAACATCAATGTTTGTTACCCCAAACCAAGACTAAAAACATGGGGGGGGGGGGGGAGTTACTTTGATGGGAATTAGAAAAAACCATTCCAAAAAACAAAAAAAAATGGATTACAACCCTGGACAATTAAAGTAAAAGGGAAAACCATAGAATAAAAACAAGCAGTGAATTGGAACCAAAAACAGGGTTGTACATGGGGTGGGAGGGAAGGGAAATTAAAATGGACAAATTTGTTAAAGGAAATTTCCCTTGGGGCACATTCCTTGTATGAAAAAAACACAAAAACAAAAAACACTCGCCCTGCATTCACGCCACATTAGTCAAAAAAAAAACAGGTAAAACAATGATTCAATTTTGTGGACTGGGAGGCTGGAGGGTGTAAAGCAGGGCACGGGATGTCGGAAAAAAATATTTTGCCCCAATCTTTGAAGAAAATGGGGGGGGGAACACATAAAAAAAATCGCTCTAATTTTTTTTCCGACTCCAGCGGAATGCATGTGGAAATGGGTCTTGCAAAAATCCAGTCCAAAAAAAAAAAATAAAAACGTTTTGAAATCCTCTCAGATTCTTGTTAAAAAAAAAAAAGAAAATGTGTGGTTTAAAAAAAATTACCAAAAAGGGAAAGGATTTAAAAGGAATCAGCCTTTTTTCTAGTAACTTTTTCCATTTTGTGGGTTGGTCAGGCACTTTACCCAACCAACAAAAAAAAAAAAAATTTATAAACAAAAAAAACACACAAACCTTTTAAAATTTATTATACAACCAGGCCCAGAAATAACCAAACGTTTGCCACTCTGATTTGCTTTAAATTCCATTTATGCCCATGCTGGACCAAACCTGATGGGGGGCAAACTTTACCATTTGGCATGCTTTGGGACAGTTCAGTATTTTTTGTTGTTTTTTTTTCCTTGTGGTTATAAAAGGCGTGGTTTCAATGGCTTTAGCTTTGGCATAAACCAATCCATTTTTCTGGGATGGCATCCATGTGTGCTTCAGGCTCTTCCAAAAAAACAAGGGGCTTGGAGGGTCTGTTGAAGCATCTTTTTATGGCAAGCCTCCCCCGCCCTCCCCCTCATTTGCATGCACTCCACCGCCCCCCTCTATGGCTGCATCCAGGGAAAAAAAAAAAACTGGGGTAAAATCCATTATGCCATTTGGGCCTATAAAAACCCATTCACCATTTACTTTCAATTTAAATTTACATTAAATTGGCAAATTCTAAATTAAAAACAAAACACCTTTCCTTTGCTTTTGGCAAAATTTGGTCAACCAAAAAAAAAGGGGGACATTAAGAATTAAAACCCCAAAAATTGGTCTCCTCTTTTTGGCGCGGTTATGTAGGGGTGTGGCTTTGTTGTGCTTGTGAAAACCATTCCTTTTAAACAGTCAACTTGTAGGGTCTAGTTCCGGTCAATCCAGTATGGAAATGAAAGGGAGGGTTGGGGCTCGGGAATAAGGGAGTTGGGGTATTTGTTCAATGTACCCACAAAAGCACACCATTTTTTTTACCATTTTCTTTTTCACAAAAAACCACAAAAAAAAACGCAGTTGGGTTCCAACAACACCTTCTTTCTGCTAATAACATGGTAAAGTAGGCATTTGACTGCACAGTGATCATCTTGTTTTATTCCTGAAAGTAGATTACATGTTTACAATTTGTTCATGGTTAAAAACATGGTTTTATGCATTTGACTGCCCCACAGTGACATTTTCATCTTGTTTTTCTTCCCTGAAAAGTAGGATTACATTGTTTACAAAAATTTTGATTTGTGATTGGGGGGGGGTACAATTGGTTTTAATATAAAATACAAAATATTATTACTGGATAAAAAAAAATTAGGTAAGATTATTATATTGTATGTAAAAAAGGTGATTGATGGGCCAATTATGTTTTTTTGCTCTCACACTAAAAAAAAAAAGTAAAAAAAGCATATAATTTCTCTTAAAACCACCGCCACTGCCCCTTTAAAAATTTTGGGCATGCATGGGAGACCCCTTATCTTTCTCTCATTTTTTTCTACGGTGACTAAATGAACACCAAAAAACCTCCTCAAAAAAAAATGGCTTGGAGCCAAAAGGGGAATAGGGGCCCATTTTGCAGTGATGCCGTAATTTTTAACTTTACCAACTTAACCCGAACCCAGGGTGGGGCTTTAAAAAAAAAAAAGGTTACCCGAAAAAAATCGACAAAGGTTGTGTAAACCTTCTACAGGTTTTAATCCAATCCATATATGAAAAAAAAAAACTTTGGCAAAAAAAAACATGGGGAAACAGTTTAAACATTAATTTGAGGGTTGACAAAACAAATAAAAAAACCTTGTTCTTTTTTTGTTTGTTTTTTGGGTTATTTTTATTGAGTCTTTTTGGCGGGGAAAAAAAAAAAAAATGGGGGGGGTTGACTTGATTTATATTTTCATTGCCCACAAAAATTTTTTGAAAAAAATAAAAAATTTCACCAAATTGTGCAGACCACTAAACGTTAATAACATTTTTCATTGCATTTCCTAAAGATAAAGAACATGTAAAAATATTAGGAGGGAGTATTTTGCTGAAAAAAATACAAATATCTCATGAATGGTTTATCATATTTCAATTCCAAACGATATTGAAATTTTGCAATTTGGAAAAATTTCCGCCATTTTTGTTGCTATTTTTGAGTAAAACAAAAAATGGGGCCGGGATTTCCAAAAAATTTTCAGTATTATGTTCTTTGGAATTGGGAATAAAACAAAAAAAACGATTAATTCTGAAGGGATATTTTTTCAAAAAGTTTACATCTCTTAATTTTGTCCCCATGGTGTGTCTTTTCGGGAATGCCCACAAATTGAACTTAATATTAGTGGGGGAATAGTTGAATTTTCAAAAACATTTTTCTCGTCTGGCATGATCATAAAAGCCATTTTTCCGCCAAACCAAAAAAAAAAATTTGAGTTAAAAAAAAAAATAAAAATAAAAAAAAAAAAAAGAAGAAAAAAAAAAACACAAAGTTTGGGGTTTTTGTTTGCTCAATTATGGTTTACCGTCACGTTTACCCATTGTTTTCTAGCCCACGTGTTTTAACCTTGTGTGCATTTTCTTGTGTTATTCAGGATTTTTAATCCCTTTTTGGAAGGGGTTATGTTTTGTTTTTTAATTTTTCTAAAAAAAAAAAAAAAAAAAATAGGGGGGGGGGTACTATTTTTTAAAAATATACAATCTACCAAAAAACAAAAAGAATTCGACAGTGAGGGGCAAACAAGCATTCTGGGTTTTATTTTGGTTGTTCTGTTATTAGTTATTTAATTGGGGGGGGGGTGGACCCAAACCAATCGAGGAACAACAGAAGTGGGGAAAAATCCGCCCTATTGGCTTTTGACAGGGGGGGACTGTAGTTTTAAGGTGTCCCAGGAGATTTAAGATTTGCATATTACATGAAAAAAAAAGTAAGGGGAGTGAGTGGGGGGGGCATGGGATGAATAATAATGGGAACAGCATGGGGGGGGAAAATGGAAAATAAAAACGGAGAGAAATAATAAAAACAACCCCAAAAAAAAAAACATTATAGTGGATTGAATTGATGAAAGGTATGTCTCTAGACATCGTGGATGTTCACTAGAATCGTGGAAGATTGTGGGGGGGAAAAGATTGCAAATGTGGAACAATGGTTTAATCTGAAAAAAAACTTCAGAAAAAATTTTTTTTTTTTTTTTGAATGGGGCTTGCTTTTAGGAAAGGAGGGGAAAAAAAAATTCAAAAAAAGCACAGTTGCTGCTTGGCCAAGGCATTGTTTTTCAGGAAAGGACTGGGAGGGCAATGAGGAAAACTGAATGTCTATTTCGTGGGAGAAAAATTATAAAAAAAAAAAAAAGGGTCAACCACGTCCAATTTTTAATTTTGCGGAAAAGGCCAACCCAAAGTATGTAGTTCTAATTCAAATTCTTTTCAAAAAAAAAACTTGTTAAGTATTAAGAACAAAAAGATTACCGCCCATCCAATTGATGCCCCATTAAAGGACCTAATCGGCTAAAAACGCTTGTTGCGGGTTATGCCACAAACCCAGTAATTCAAAGGACCATGTCATTGGGATGTAAAAAAAAAACAGATTATTTCCCTCTTGTGTGTAACAAATTTGTCTTCTTGAAAAATAATATTTATAAAAAAAAAAAAAAGAATCGGGGACATGGCAATGGCTTGGCCCATTTATTGATTATGAAAAAAAAAAAAAATGGGGAAAACAAAATTCCCCAGGAAGCAAAGATTGTTTGGGGACAATTCCACATTGAATCCCGACTTTTCCGGAGTGGCCACACAGCGGTTTTTAAAGGCCCGATTTAAGGTCTATTTTGCAACGGGTAGGCCTCTTATTTACTACATATTTACCATGCAAAACATTAACAACCGAAAGCCTGGTGTGGGTAAAATCCCCCACATTTCAGGAAAACATCAAGGGCAAAAATTTAAAAAAGCGATCATTTCTTGTCTGCTAAAAAAAAACTCCTCAAAAAGCATTGTTGGGTATAACAGCAGGAAAGGGCCCCACCTGACAAAATTTTGGAAACAAGTGGCGAATACATTCAAAAAAAAACCCATATTAGGGACGGGAAAAATCCATTATGGACAAAAAACTCCAAATCTCTACAAAATAAAAAATAAAATGTTTTTTTTTTTGTGTGAAAATCAAAAAAAAAAAAAAAAAACAAAAAAAAAATTACCTTCTTAAATTTTTTTTCTGAAAGCCAAAAAAAGGAAAAGTTTTTTTCATTCCAAAGTTTTCCATTTTGGTAAATTAGAGAAAAAAAATGGAGTTAAGACTCTTTTTTAGTTAGTAGTGTTTTAACAGTAATAAGGGGGAAATCAAATGGGTTAGGGGGGGGGGGGGGGACCCTCGGTCTATTGTTTTTTAGTATTTAAAAGAAAATATAAAAAAAAAACATTTTTTTAACTTTAAATGGTTTCTCAACAATCCCCCAAAAAATTATTCCCCTGCGAGTTCAGTCTGAATTGGCTTACTCTACGTAAAGGGTTTAATTTGTGAATCAAAAAAAAAAAATTTTTTTTCATTAGGGTTCCCACGTCGTCCTCAAAGTCTTTAATTTGTTTAAATTATGTTATTAAATACGTCTTTCACTTTGAGTGTTAGGGGGGGGGGACAGGGGTCAAAAAAAATCTAAACAATTATTTTATTTGGGACGGCAGGGCTTGAGCCACACACAAAAATATTTGTGGATTTTCTCAGGTGGTGAAGCAGGGATTCAAACTATATAATTTGTGTCCGATGATTTCTTACAAAGGAGGGGGGGGGGGGTGGGACCAACGGGAAAAAAAAAAAAAGGTTACTTATTTGGATTTATTTAAAAGAAAATTGCATAAAGTCATTTTTCTAAAAAATGCCTCAGGGAAAAAAACCAAAAGGGGCTTGCTGACCCAATTGCTTTATTGAAAGGTAATGTTCGAATGGGTACCCCACAAAATATAAAAATTATGAACTTGAAGATTTCTGGGCACTCGAAAATAAAAATTTGAAAAAAAAACTGTTGTATTGTTACATTGGGCATTTACCAAGACAATTATTTTTGCAGGGCGGGGGGGGGGGGAACGTGACTTCCGTAAAAAATTTCTGCTGGTTGTGGGGAACAATGTTTCCTCTCTTAAGCGGACTCCAATCCACAAAAAATAAAACAATGGAAATAAAAAAAACAACTGTTGTGACATAAATAAATTGTTCTAATTCGTGGATGGGGTTTTAATGTAAAAATCCCATATTACCAGTATCCTTAAACCAGAAAATAATAAAATACATTTTGGCAGGGGGCACCCAAAAACATTTTTTACTTTGCCCAGCTTCCAAAGAAATCACATTACTTCTCCAATGTAAAAAACCTCTTTTACTTTTTTTCTTTGTTTCATCTCTTAAACGCTCAAACGATTTTGTTTTACTTAAAACAAAAACATAAGCTAAAAGGGCTTGGTGGGGGAACTATCTTCCAGTTAAAAGCAATAAAATGGATTTTAACCAATACAATACAAGGGGGAGGGTGCCCCCAATAAAAAATCACAAGGTGGTAACCCAAGTGAAAAAAAAGTTGGCAAAAAGAGTATGGGGCCTTATCCCAGTCTTCCTTAAGGCCACCTCCCAAAAAACAAAGGGGGACCTTGAGTTGGCCACTGATGTACCTATCTTGAGTATGCTGGCAGGGTTTTCGGTTAATTCCAGGGCCCTCAAATTAGCATTTAATAAACATGGGAAAAGGGGGTCTTGGGCCCAAAATTTGGGCTTGTGTCTTATTTGGAATCATTGATAAAAAAAAAAATGTAACTGTGCGGCTGAGACCACCAGTGTTCAATTACCAGGGTTGATCCAAAGGAAAAGGGAGGGACCCATGTTCAGACTATTTGGGGAAACTTTCAAAAGTTGGGGAGTATGTTTCTTGTAGTAAAACAGGCCAATTGGGGTGTCGGCTTAAACCAATGGGGTCTTTTCGGATTCTGGATTGGGGGTGGAACCTTTTAAACAGGTGTTGCTTTCGCTTTCATTAATTTTGTTTTGCTAGCAAAAACAAAAAAACAAATCTTTCAAAAAAAACCATTCCTTTTCCAAAATGGTTGAATTTGGCTCTTGGATATTGCACTCTTGTGGCGGAAAACCTAGTCTTTAAGAGGAGGGGCCGAAAAAATAAAAAAAAAAAACAGTGGCTCAAACCAAATGGGGAAAAAAAAATTACATGCATGGTTACAATTTCATAGGGTTATATCAAAACCACAGGGGACCATTTTATCCAATATCAAAAAGGGTCGTTGGGCCCCAGAGGGGGGGGATGAGGGGGGATGTTGGGCCATTTTCTTGGTTATCTCTTCGGGATATGCAAAAAAAAGGGAAAGATGCCATTGTATTTTATTGCCCTAGTTTTTTTCAACACCAAAAACCTTTTTCGGTAGAGGGGGGGGGACTTCTTCCAAAAAAAAAAACAAAAAAAACTTTGGTTATTGAAAAAGTTTTGGTTCTTATTTTTTCCCAAAATTTGGGGTTTTTCCCTTAATTGGGTTTAAAAATATAGTATTTAACATATTTTTTTCTTTATGGTTTTAAAAAAACAAAACATTACAGTCTTAAGGAATAAAAAAAAAAAAAAAAATTATCAACCCACCCAAAAGTTGCCCCTGTACCAGCTTTCAGTTTTCTATATGTACTAGAGATATGGCCAAAGGGAATTGGATGAAAATCACAAGGAGGATTTGGCAGTATTCAAAAGGATTATCACAAAAAAACCCACAAAAAAAAAGTTTAACCATTAATAACTTTCGTTGGAAAAAAAATTAAAAAAAAAAAAATTACATTGTTTACATCTTTAAATGTATTTTACCTGCAGTTTTCCTTGTTTAAAAAAAGGGCCTTGGTCTTCCTGAAGGAAAAAAAAAAAAAAAAAAAAAACAAAAAACTGTCTAGCCAAGCCGGAGGTCAACATTGGCCACCCTGAAAGTGTTGGGTTGGCCATTGAGCCACAAACCCTGGGAGGTAATTTCCCTGGTGGTGTGCTGAGGGAAAAAAAACAAACATCCCTTGTGAGAACATCTGAGCTTCTGTTTAAAAAAGGGGGGGGGACATATTGTCAATACCTCATATTCTCAAAGTTGCAAAAAAAAATTTTTCTTTATAGAAAATTTGAAAGGTAGGCACTATTTCTGTTTTCAATAAGGGTCCAAATTAACCATAATATTTTCTCTTTATATAACTACACGGTAATATAGAAATGAAATAAAATTCAATTACCAAAAACCAGTAGAATTTCTAACTTAAAAATTTCCCTCATTGTAAAAAAAAAAACTCGCTCTGTTTTCTGTATTTATTGGGGAATTGTGAAAGGTCGGAGAGGTGGAAGAGGGAGGGGAAGGGGGTGGATGCGGCTAATGGGGGGATCGCGGAAGGAATAGCACATCATATATTTAGTGAAACCACAAATTGAAACAATTACCCTTTCACGGGAATCACTTGGGGAAAAATACTGGATTGTCCAAGCAAGCGTCTCATACTTCATCCTGTATCATCATTCAATTTCCACTTGAACCTTCGTAATCACTGGAGCAAAGAAAAAATATAAATAAGAAACAATATGGCATGTGTATTAGTTTCTTTAAGTAGCGCCACACCATTGTCTGTAACCTACGTTTTTATTTAACATAAAATTATTGGCCACTTCAACTGAACATGCTAAACAGAAAGCTATTATGCATGTACAAGGGGTTTCAATTCACAACCGCTGTCAGAAGGGAGAACAGATGATGGTTCTTTCTCCCAGGCAAAACAATGTTTCCCCCCATTCTTGGAGTAAAAGGTTAGTGATTAGATTTGCATACCCAAACCAAATCATGGTTGCCATATACTTTTTTCTGCTCTGAAATAGAAATAAATAATAAATTCAAAGAAAAAAACCAATGCTTTTTGTGTTATAAAAAAACTAGGGAGACCACCCATCAAGCAAGGAACTTAATGAATTAGTTGTCCCCGTTTCATTATGTTCACAGATTGTTTATAAGAGGGACAAAATCGCAAAAGAAACAAATGGAAATGAAAAATTTGAACAACATCCCTTCCCTAGTCAGTATAATTGGGATTTTAAAATTTCCAGTTTCAAAATATTTTATGTAATCGATGTGTATCCCACAAATATTTTACTGTTATTTTGATTGATTAATATTTTGATTTCTGATATTTTGGCATGCTTTTCGGGGAGGTCTAAAAAACGCATTTTTATCATTTTATCCTTTGCGTTATTATTGCCTGTTTTGTCCCCCTCCAGCACCCATGGTCCTGAGCGTTTTGGGAAAACAATAGAATTGTTTTAATTCTGATGTCATGATGAAATAGGGCAAATTTATCCCAGCTTTTACACAAAAATTATAATGTTCATAAACCAAAACTTTAATTTGATGGTAACACATTACTAGACTAATTTTACCTTCGCATGGTGGAAATCTATCAGGATGGAACAAAACTGTCGGTGTTGCCACCATTTCATTCAATAGGGATAGAGTCTTTACAGAATTCAAGCATTCAATAAGTGGAATGGATTCTTGTACCTGATATGTTTTAAATAATAAAAACTATCAGTTATGAGCTGAAGAGCCTGTTCAATTTGTATATTGTTATGCATGTATATATTCATGAGGCATAAAAAAAACTAACAAAAAAGTAAAAGTTTTTTTATCTATGTGACCAAGGTTATTATTTACTATTAAACTACGACTTTTGCATCTTCACCCTGTAGAGTTGAGTTGAGTTTTGATGTTGATGGTTGGCATAAAGGTATGTCCTTCTGTAGGGGTTTGATGTAGATTTTGGCTTGTCGAGCCAAGTCTTTAAGCCGGTTTGACACATGAGGTGGTTGGATGGCATGGAATCCTCAATCTTCTCCCACCCCCCCTTTGGAAAAGGGACAGCTCAAAACCCCCCGCCTTCTTTCAAAGCAGGGTAATAAGCAAGTATACGCACCATTTGTAAAACAGTATCCTTGAGATGCGGAACGTAATGCTCCCATCTCCTAGACCACCAGTACATAGATCTGCTATTTCTTTCACTGTAGATGGTGGCCCTGTGTAGCATCTTTTGATCGGCAAAGCACACAAAACTAATAGTGCCATGGGGCTTCCTTCTTTCCATTGGGATTACTCCTTGAATGCAATCCTTGCCTTTGGTTATAACCAAACAGTTTACGCTGCTCTGAAGCAATGGAAACAGTATATGATTTTACTTTGCCTGAAAAGTAACATAGGAAAAACTATCAATAGTATTATTTATTGCTCGATTTATGTCATTAATATATAATCACTATTATTAAACAATTAATTTCAAGAAATATTAAATTAAGCTTAATATATTTTTCTATTGACAGTTTTTATGTGAATAAATTAAGCTTACAATAAAAAAATTTAGAAATCAAATGATTGTTTAAAACTTTATGGAGACCCATAATTGGTTTTTAACCAGTTTACTCGGATCGAACTCAAGTGTATTTAGTTTTTGTTAACATAGTTTAACATAAAAGTGGTAGTTTCTCATTTCACGAAGTATAGTCATGTCACCAGAAACTCCCTTATGAGTTATGAGTTTATGAGTTTCTGATGTCACCTAAGGTCTCACCCAGTCCAGGCCTCACCGTATTCGTAATTTGTTATACTTTTCGTCGTATCCATTTCTTCTAGGACTTCTAATCGTGGTATAAAACCTGCGTAAACCGGCTTTTAAACAACTTACCTTTGTTACTGGGGTATGCGTGCTTCACCGTTTTGAATAAGAAAAGACCTTGTAAACTGGGGTTGGTCTCACGTTGAATCTAGAGAAAGTACGGTCGAGCCCGCAGCTTGTTTTTAAAAGACGCTGACCTCACTTCATTAAGCTTCTTTTTTAATCCGCCATCTTTAGAAAGTACAGTAGCTTGCACGTACCACCGTGCAGTAATGGACCAAAATCCGTTTGTCGGGGGTAGAGTAGTTAGTAGAGTAGAATTCTAGAGTTAAGATTTGACCTTTATCTCCCCTGCTGGGGAATCAATTTTGTTAGATTACTGAGCCCCACGTTGACGGCTCGCGACTGGGATTGCGTTGGAAATCGAAAACTTGCAAGTTGTGAATTTGCATGTTGAATTACGTAAACTACAATGTTGAATTGTCAGAAGTCAGTCAAGTTGAATAATACAAAGTACGAATGTTAATATCATGAATTTCACACAAAGTACAAAGTACAATGTTGAATTCTTGAAACTACAATATTGAATTATGAAAAGTAACGCATGTTGCATTGGTACAATCTAGTCAAATGTTGAAATCGTAAAAAGTACAAAAGTTGAATTGTCAATAAGTACTAACAAAGTTTAGTCGAGTTATAATCAAAATGTTATAAACTTGAATGTTGAATAGTGAAAATAACAAGAAATTGAAAAATAGGATGCTGAATTTATAAACATTGAATTTTGGCGGAAATTGGAACGCCCATACAGTTGTAAGCTAAATTGTAGAATAACCGGCAACTTTATTTCGCAATGTCCATTGAATTAGATTGTGTTCCTTTTGTTTTATATGATGGCCTCTTTTCTCCAAATGTTCAATACCGTTATTGTAAATAAGTTCCTGGTATTCTAAAATTACCCTCCCCAGTTTGTATTATTTTGTGTATTTACTATCTTTTCCTTGATTATGCACCGTCCCTCGAAATTAAGCGGCAACTCCTTGGTGCCAATGAAGTTGTTTTTCTACCGTACAGGGTTTTTTCTGTTGGATGGAAGGCCTCAATTTACTAAGATACAGAAATTTTGTTGGGATAAATGTCTACACTTGTGCCTAATGCGGAACTGAATTGCAATTGCGCTTTTTCTCAATCAGACTTTGAATGAGGGCCAAAAAAATGATAAAGAAATTACGTTTTTCAATCCTTCTGCTGTTGCAATACCAGATTTGCTTAATATTAACTGTCCGGGTTCTGTTTATTACTAATTATTATATTATTCTATTTTACAGGGTTGGAAATTAGCAAATAACTGCTTCGCACCATGCGAGTGGTCAGGAGTGTCGATATGCAGAGTTAAATCAGCGATCCGTGGGCGGCCGTTTCGGCGAGTACGATTAGGTTTTATCTCTGAAGTAATTAATTATTCAATAATTTTGCAAATAAACACTTTTTTACTTTCACAAGTTTTGGCAAGAAAACTCTCTTAAACATAAAACTTACACAGTTCTAGTTTTACATATTTTTATATATTCCGACTGTCCAACAAATTGGCATTGAGTTAACGACTTCGTACTTCGTACACCAACAATGGCTTCTTTTTAGTGATAATTACATAACACATGGATTTGTACAAGTAGAAGGGACAATGGGGGTTTGGGGCCACCCGGTGCTGGAACCATCCGTTTCCGAAATTTCGTCCCTCCAGTACAATGGGGGTTTGTGGCCAACCCCATCACCGCCCTCCCGCCAAACCCCCCATATGCCTCTACTTCTATTGTGAATGGGACCACCCTTCCCGCAGCATGGCGAACCGATGGATGACATTATCAGTTCCAGCATCCCTAGACCCTCTCGGTCACGGTCCTGTGTGCCTTCGCTGTTCAAATCAATATTTTGATATAACCATCGTCACGTCATGCCAAAGATTATTTTCATTGCTGAGGGTTTGAAAAGAACGAGCCAATATTTTGAAATAACCTTAGCAACCAGCATAATAGCCACAAATTGTTTACATTCCGGCACATGTTGAAGTGAAATCAAAGGCACTATGTGCCAAACTCATGAATGGAAAAGTAAAGAAATAGTACTTAACATAGAAATATGCAGTAGTACGCGGTGAAATGTAAGTTGACAGTCTCGTCTGCTATGTTTTTGGAGGGATTTTGAGTTTCGAGTTTTGAGTCTGACTCGAATAGGGATTTTGAGGAAACAATTTATTTCACGAAACGAGAATAATAAGATTCCGCGCGGCATTCACAGCAAGCCGGTGTATTTCGTATTCACGTCCAAATCAGTGTTGGTCGGGGAGGGAAACTCAAACGAAAAGTCCTTTATCACTGATATTCGATAATCCCTGGGCGATAATCGCCAAGCTTTATGGCTGTGAACGAATATTTTTAAAAACAATGGTTTACACAGGGTTTAACAAAACCATGGCCCTAATACGATTTTAAACTGACTGGGCCAACCTGAATGTATTAACCGTAAAGTAAACCCTGTTTTGAAGGTGTATATAAAACACAGACCTAACAAACATTTAGCGACTTTAATAGACTGACCTGCTTATAAGTTTATTAGACCTCATTGACTAACTTTTTAGACATCGTTTAAAATATTTGGCCAATATGTTTGAACTCGTTTGAGTTTTTTATTTTCAGGTGGCTCAAAACAGTTTTACTTCCATCAGAAGCCTGGGCTCTAGCGCTCAGCGTGAGCGCGAAATCTCTCCGCGTAAGGGAGAGATTGCGCGCGAGAGGGCGGGCGAGATTTAAAGTATTAGGGAAATCAAAACAAACATGGCGGAGCGAGGCCTGTTTTGTAAAAGTTTGTTTTTGTCAAATTTAATACGACCGTCACGTGTTAACGTTATTTTCAACTTTTCTCAGAGAACGTCCTTGTTTCAGTCAATCTCAAAGAAAAAACTGTTTTTTAAACCACTGTACTGGGGGGGTACCCTTAGAGGAACGAAAAAGATGACATCGATGGCCACGAATCTAAAAAAAGAAAAGATCGCGGCGGCTACCAAAGTCGATAAAACACATGAGGAAAAAAATCACACCTCAAGTTTTTCTTCGTGCTTTTCTAGCTTGGTCAGCCCTTACCTTTGGTTATGTCTTCTACTCCTCTGCCACCGCTTATGCTGGTACACACGACGACGAAAAGGAGAACTCTGTCGGTGACACGTCTGGAACGCTACAAAAGGTAATTTGTATCTAAACGTCGCCTTATCGCTGTAAAGAACCTCGCTAATTGTAATTTAAAGAGACCCATGCCAAACGAAAACAAAGCAGGAGGAAAAGGACTTTGAACCAGCCAGGAAAAGATTGACTAGTTCAAAACAGGTTAGTTCTTTTGAGCAAGGAAAGTTGTTTGCAAATGTTTGCAAATTAGCTTCGCATTACTATCCGACTCGCGTTGAATGCCTCGAGCACGTCATTTTTTGTTTTGTAGCAAACTGATGACGGAAACGCTCTAGGGCACAGGACTTATAGACCTGGACAGTGTTGAAAAATGACCTTAAATCCTGCCTTGCACTGCAACGAAGGTGAGTCACTACTCTACAATTTTTGGGAGACCTTTTTACTGGACTAGCTTCTTTTTATAAATACACGAAGTGAAGAGCAACCTGGACTATTGAAGTGGTATCATTTATGCTTTTCAAATATAATTTCACTATAATTATTTTGCACTGTAAAAAAAACCCAAGAAGAATACAAAAGACTGTAGCTTTGAATAATATATTTTTATGTGGTATATTTAATTGGCATAATGGATACAACCCAATAACAATTATTGTAAAGCATTCTCATTCTGGGACTGAAATGAAGGAAATAATTCTACAGCACTTTTGTATCATCCTAAAATTCACAATAATTATTAGCTTCAGCTATCAACAGAGCACACTGTAGTACTTTATGTATTTTTACTCACCACTATGTCCCAAATGAGGACCAAATAAAAACTTTATCAACTTAAATAGAAAGTCTGAATAAGAGGGGAGGACCAAAAAAATGTCAGCCCCTTGGGTCTTATATTTTCAACCGTAAGTGGGTTGGGGCCCCCTCCCCTAGATCCACCACTGGTTTGGACAATTATTTGAGGGATTTTTATTCCTATCATCTAAGCTGTGTCTTGTAATGATGACAAATGTGTTTTAGTTTAATATTTTCAATTAACTATTTTCTCTTTAAAAATTTCCCACCCTTAGTCAAAATCAAATTGGTTACACAAACAACAATCAAGTAATCTAATTTTCAGGCCCCTGTCAATAGTGAACACTGTTGGTAAAAGAATGAGTGGATTCAGTAGTGTGCTTACTGTAAAGTGCACTCATTGTGGAACTGTTAACGAAGTAAATACCTCTGGTCAACACCGAGCTGGGCGCCGAGGGCCACTAGCCAGTGATGTAAACACAAGAGCAGTTCTAGGATCCCTACACATTGGAATTGGGCAAACTCAGTTGAACAATTTATTCACTACATTAAACGTTCCACCAATGAGTAATGTACTTTACAAAAGGCGGGAAAGAGAAATTGGAAATGCTGTGGAAAAAGTTGCAAGGGAAAGTTGTAATCAAAATTTGGAACAGGAGAAGAAAAAAGAAGAAGAAAAATCTCAGAATCAAAGGGAAGAAGAGGATGGTCTAGTCGGAATAGCAGTTTCATATGACATGGGGTGGCAAAAACGAGGCAAGGGTCACAATTCTCTTACGGGTCATGGTACAGCAATGGGACTTGACACAGGCAAAGTTCTGTCATATGCAACCAGGTGCAAGTCCTGCAGGGTTTGCGACTCTAGTAAAAAGTCAGGAAAGGCAGCTAAAAATCATGACTGCAGAAAAAATCATGCAGGTTCGTCAAAAGCAATGGAAAGGGATGTGGCTTGTGAACTTTGGAGCAGTGTCCCTGAAGCAGGAGTTAAATTTTCTATTTTTGTCGGAGATGATGACAGCACCACCCTTAAAGATATACATGCTAAAGTGCCATATGATGTCCAAAAGTGGTCTGACACCGTTCATGCTAAAAGATCTTTAACAAGTCGTTTATACAATCTCAAAGATCGCATCCAAGCATCAAAACTTTATCCAAACTGTTCTATATTGAGCCAAAAAGTGATCAGCTATTTTGCAAAATGTTTCAGTTATGCTGTATCACAAAACAGAGGAAATCCAGAATCTTTAAAAGAAAGTCTAAGCTGTATTGTGCCTCATGCATTCGGCGACCACAGTTTGTGTGACATGTCCTGGTGTGGTCATAAAAAAAGTCCATTAACTTACAAGCACAGTGACCTTCCAAATGGCAAGGATTTACATGGCGAGCCCCTAAGAAATACCTTAACAAGCCTCTTTTCTGAATATGCTACTGATATTGTTGTTAATAAGCTTTCCCCCTGTGCTACCTCTCAACGAAATGAAAGCTTAAATAGTACCATTGCAACAAAAAACCCAAAACCCGGTACTATGGTGGGAGTGAAAGCAGTGACTTCAGAGTGGCATGTGGAGTAGCTCAAAGAAATGTTGGCTACAGCTATGTGGGGAGAGCTTTGGAGGCCCTCAATATCGAGCCTGGTTATTTCTGTGAGTCCCATGGAGATGCGATGGACACAAAATTGTTGAATGATAGAAACAGAAAATCAACAAAAAATTTCAAGTACAGGCGGAATCAGTTACGAGGTCAGAAAACTTCACAAACAATTAGAAAGGAAGCAAAAGAGGGAAAAACATATGAAACTTCAGTTGGTTTGAATTTAGACACCAGTGTAAACCAGCCTTCGCCAACAGCATACCCTGACATTGAACTTTTCTTGGAAAATATTTCACAAACCGAGTTACAAGAATATGAGAAAATGGTACCGCCTTATTCTGCAAAACCCAATCCAGACACACTTTCCTTTGACCCTACTAAATTGTACACTTTTGTTATTTTTGACACGGAAACTACCTGCACTGGAAAACAAGCCGAACTATGTCAGTTATCTGCCATGGACGAAAGTAGTCAACAAATTTTCTCAAAGTACATTCTACCGACAGGAAGTGTTAGCCCTGGAGCCACACGAATCAACAAGCTTTCTGTTAAAAATATCAATGGCAATAGAAAATTATTCAAAGAAAACCAACCAGTTGAAACGGTGTCCCTTGGTGAAGCGCTTCAGGAGTTTCTAGCCTTCCTTGTGTATTCACATCAGAGAGAATCTTGTACAGTTGTAATCGGGCACAATTCTTCCACATTTGACACTCCAATACTTCTCCGGAAAAGCGACGCAAACTTCCACAACAGACTAAAAGGTATAAACATTCATTTTGCTGACAGTCAAATCCTTGTTAAAACTCTGTTAAAAGAAAAACATCCAGCTCTTCAACTTCCATCAGGACATTCTTGCAAGTCAAACCAATCCTCTCTGTACTCGCACCTTTTCAACAAAGACTTTGAAGCCCACGACGCCCTGGAAGATGTAGTAGCTCTGCACAAAATTATTTTCCAATCTGCACTTCAATTAAGCAAAGAAAAGATCGTAAATTGTTCTGGAGCGGTTGACAACTTGTCATACCTTGATCGGCGCCACGAACTCCTTCAGACATTTAGCGGCAAGCTTTTCAACCCCACCGAAAGCAATGGCATAATAACACAATCGATGGCACTAAACATTGCTGGAAGTGGACTGTCATATTCAGATCTGAGAGACTTGTACGTGAAGTCTGGCACAAAGGGATTGCTGGCTATCCTGAGTATGCCTTCCACTCAGTGTGCATCAAAGCGACCGCGTGTAACTCGAACGAAGCGAATTCTTGCTGCCATCGCAAATCACTTTCAGGAAACAACACCTCACGAAGAATAGCCATTTCAGTTGTACATATTGGTAAGTTGTGGCTGTATTTTTAGCATAAATGTTAATTTAACCAGGATTCCACACATTGAAAGCGTTCTTGGTAAGGCTCTGTAGTCTTCGAAATTCTGAAATCACCTGTTGTTTTCCAACGAAAACCTGCGTAAACTGACCCATCTCGCCAAGGTAATCATAGCATAGTGAGCAAAATTATCCAGAACATGACAGGAAACCAGAGGCTATGAACAGTCTACCGAATCAGGCTATGTTCAATTCGACTTCAGAGTAAAGATCACATTATATTTCGAGCCGTTTGGCCTTTCGAGCCCAAAACCAAAGCATCGAACTGACTCGCTTGTAAAAGGCTCACTCTTGGTCAGCGGACTGCATTTACGCGTGCGCAAGTAGCGATCTTGTAAATGCGAGATTTTAATTGCGCGTGACACGCGCGCGAAAGTTTCCTTATCCACGAAGGTCAATATCTCGAAAACTAGCCCGGTGACCCTAATTTTTAAATGTAAAAAAATAATAACCAATAAAAATGGAATGTATCTTCAAAATTGTAAAAAATTTTGCGGAGAACATTTGCTCCAATTCAGTAATTTCCATTTTTTTTAATTTAAGCAAAATTTCCTCCGCAAAATTTTTTATAATTTTCTCTGGATCGCCTTCTGGGTGTAATTAATCGATTAGTCTAATAAAAATATGGGGTCACCGGCTTAGTTTTACAGATAAATGTGACTGATGGTAAAAAGTGGGTTAACTTTGTTGCTATGCCATGTGACAGTGCCACCTTAAATTATTACTTAAATATCATGTAAGGCACAGTGGAGAGTTGCTTTAAAAAAATTACCTAAACCAATCAAGATAATCCAGTTCCAAGGAAGAAAAATCGCACGCCGATTTCAATAAGTCTCTAAAAAAGAAAACTGTTTTGAGCCACCTTAAAGGTCAAATGTGACAAACGTCCCGCATAATACTGAGGCCAGTCGATAAGTGAGGATGTAACAATGAAATTATTGTAGAACTCACAGCTTGTGCAACAAAAATCGCATTCAGAATGATACATTTTGACATCCTTTAGGTCGTCGAAAGGATACATCAGTAAAGAATCAACATGATATATTTCTATGAAACCTGTAAACGTTATCTTTTAACGATTTTTTTTGTTTAAACAACTGCTTTTCAAATGAAACTGCCTTTGCAAACGCGTCATCATATCCATTTGTTAAAATAAATATATAAATTAAATATATCAGATGCATTAACGTTTTACTTAGGGGAATACACATTTGGTAAAACTCGCGCATTTTTATATCATGAAATTATGAAAGATTATACAAAGAGCCGCACAATGAGAATTGTGTCGTGTCAGTGTACGGTCGTGGTACAATTCAGTCTCGCAGAGATCGTAACATTTCGTGCCTTGCTAAATGACAGCCCGCGGGTATAATCTGAAGCTTTCCTGTGTTTACTGTGCCAGGGAACGAAATATGGTAATAGAGCCTTAGCTTAACTGATAAAAAAGATAGTAAATAATCTGTCTTGAATTTAAAACGACATATTCATTTTGTCTGGTTTGTTTTGCGTGATACCTCAGACGTAAAAACGAGACTCGAAAAATATATTTATGCAAATTAGTATCTTTTTATGTTTGGTTTTGGACGACAGCGATAAAAACCTGTTTCTTTTAAGGGACCAAAGACACGTGTATTTAACCGAATAGCTTGAGGATGATTTGAAATGGAAAATATATTTGTTTATCTAGTTAACTGGAGAAGTAGCTTATCGTATTTTCCGATGGTTTCATGATAAAGATTAACATTTATGCTAATTTGAAAATGATAGCAATTTGAATCATAAACAAAAACCTCAATCTCGTGCACTCGATAGTTTATGTTTTAACTTTATTTTACTTGCGTAGGCACAAACCAACGTTTTCTGAGAGTATGGCTTCTTTCACGCTGTCTGATTGTAATCATATTTTTGCAATACGATTTTCCCGAAGTTGAAAGTCATTCAATACCCTCACAGTCCATGCATATATTTCATTTTGATGACCGTATTGACATAATTAATTTTGATATTTTTATTTTGTTGAGTTTAATTCATATTTTTTTCTCATCACCTCAGAAGAATATTCACGAGTAAAATATGGATATGATATACATGCAATGCCGGAGGAAATACAGATATGAGGTGACGCACGTGTACATATTTGGCAGAAAAATTGGGCTATTATTGTTTTTGTTTTTTACATTGCATGTATTTGCTTTCATGATAGGCAAATTAACTATTGGATTATTTTTATTATTTGGAAAACACAGAGACCCGAGAACTAAAATACTGTTGGAGATTAAAATGACAAATAAAGGACTAATTTTTTTTGTGTGTTTTGGCCGATTACAAACAATATATCATTTTTATTTTGCCCGAAAGGACTTAAATATATTTAAGAGGCAAAAAGCGGAAGTCCGGAAAATCTTCATCACAAAACAACCAATTGTAGCAGCGTTTTACGTTTACTTGAAGTGTTTTTATATTTTATGATTTATTGTGTGAACTTTTTCAGTGGAAAAACATGACGAAAGCGCATCAACATGACGCTAAAATGCAACAGAAAAGGCAGAAAATTTAGCAAAGTTTAGAGAAAATATCCAGATTTATCACGAAAATTGCGAGTTTGACTTCACAATGAAATGTTAAACTATCCTTGAAACTGTAATCGATTTTTGTTGACAAATCGGGGTTTTCGTTTTTGTGGCATAGAATTAACTACGAAATATCATGTGCGTATTTTCAAAATTTCAAATTTTTTATCCAAATGAGCAAATTCTGCATGATTAAGCCCATATGTGTTTTCCTTAAGGTAAAAAGAACGGAACACCAAACCTTAAAACGACCGACAATCTCACTTCTAACTCGTTAACTTACGGACATTTCAAATCTAAGAGACTCTTTAGGAAAACGTTTTGCCATTAAGCACATATGTGTTTCCCGAAGGTGAAAAGAACGGAACACCAAACCTTAAAATGACCGATAGTCCCATTTATAGCTCGTTAACTTTCCGACATTTCAAATCTAAGAACCTATTTAGGAAAACGTTTTGTCACCTTCCAATTAGAGACTTTGAGAGGCGCGAACGGAAAATAAAGAGATTGGCGTAAATTATGAGGTATCAGTTTTGTGTTTTGCGGTTGAAAGCCGGAAAAGGTGCATAAATTCCAAAAATACATATGGAGATAACCCGTAAAAAAAAACACGGCCGGTGCCTTTTTCTTGGTTGTTTTCTTCAAAATCTGAGATTATTCCATGAAATTAAAGTAAGACAGAGTAATTTTGTGATAAGATAATTCTATATTCGCATAATAAAGTATGGAATCATATCTTGCCTTGTGTTTACTTTCCTGTGCAAACACGATTTTTCTCCAATGAATATAAAATAATTGACTTAAGCCGTCTATCTTTTTTTACAGCGACGCGAAACGTCTGTTCCTTGATATCGACGCTTAAATGCCCGTAAAATAACTTGAAAAAACAAACCAAATCCTATTCTGAGTCGTACAGTAGCTGCGCAATGTTTTCCTTACGCGATTTTGGATGTTTTGGTATAAATAGTTTTTGTCCTACGAGACGGACTGTCGACGCCACGCCAGTCGACTTATGTTTAAAATACTTGGATATTAACCAGATAATCTACCATTTCGGCCCCTTTTTGCCAAAAAAATGCACTGTTCGCTTGCGAATAAGATCAAAGGGTACAAATACGTAGCAAATTCGTTCGATCTTTTGTTGTGTGGAACATTTTGGCCTTTACTGTTCCCTTAATTATATTTTAAAGGTTTATTCTATTACCTTTAGGTCGTCTTCTTAGCCCTCACACATCGTCGCCATCACATACAAACTCTTAACATGCCCTACAAGGACGACACCCATTCATTTATCCGCAACAAAAATAATAAAAACATGAAATCTTGTTTTGTCCGGATCCACCAATCACAATCTAGCAATGTGCTGGGTTTCCATAGCAACCGTCAAAGGGTCACAGATAAAAGGCCCCTCATTACCCATAGCACAATGATGATGTTGAAGCAATTTCCTGCTATTGAGTCACTATTCATTGATATGTTGTGAGATGATAATTAGATTCAAATCTAGAATCGTTCCGCAGTTCTGTTTCAGTTAGAAATTCGATTCATCAGCGACCAGAAAAAATTCACTGAATATTAATTCAGCATTCATCATAATTATCTTACCTTGCGGGACTTCAGTGAAATAATTTTCGTCTTTGCCATTTATCATTTCTCACATGCGCGGTTAACATAGCCAGGGGAAAAAACTATAAATATTTATCCTGTATTTTATACAAAAAAAGAGGTCATTTTGCATATGATCAAATACAATTGTTGAAAACATCAAAAGTACATGTATGGAATTTAGTTCTCTAAGCCGAAAAAAAAACCATATTGAATTACTATTTCTCGGGAAATAAGATCACATCTGCAAAATGTCGAACATAATATTCCTTACATTTATATTTAAGCGTTAATCATGAAAGAAAAAATACTAAAATTAATGTTCATGTTGAGTTCAGCAGACCAGACGTGCAGAATTTTAATTTCCTTTAGGTCTCTTGAAAACTGCACAATAGCCTGTACTCAAGCTCAGCACACAATTGAAAATATGTTGTTTTCTCGGCGAATATTTCTCTATTACGTAATATAATATATAAATAGCATTATTATATTAATTTTAGTGTTCGGTATTTTGCCTTTAATTTCTCCCAGCGTTTGATAATATTCATTGGTATTAGAGATCTAGCTTTTTAGATACAATGGACAAAACAAATTCATTGTGAGAATTGTTCCCTGCTACTCAGTCGCTAGCACAAAAGGCTGTTGCCATGGCGACAAAACGAAAGCAGCTTTTTGCGAAAACTTTTAGAATTAATTGAATGTTTCCTGCTAGAAGTGTTAGAATTTAAACAAGACGTTCCGGTATAAAAGGGGCCTGGCCTGGCCATTCTCACACCTAGTTGTCAATCAACCATCAAAGCGTAAACAGCTGACAAACAACCTGCGCTTTTTGTACGACCCTTACTGATAACATTTCTAAAAATGTTCTGTTAAACATTAGCAAGTTATATCTTACTTTTTTATTGATATATTTTGGTTTCATGATATTTTGAAGCATGTTTAGTTTGCAGGACGCTTCACTCAACAACGTGCCATGACTGCAAGAGTACAAATTTGCATCAGTCGCACCCGAAAGGCGTGAAATGTGGGAGGTGCCATCCCTTTTATTCAAAAGGGATGGCGACAATACAAAGGATTTTAACAAGACGTCATAAGTTTCTTAGCAATCGTCACAATATGTTATAATTTAGTTGCTATTATTGACACTTTTAAAAATCGCTTACCATTTTTAGATTAGAAAAGAAAATGATTGTGTTGTTTATTTATTCTCCTGCAGCTGAGTGAACTTTTTTTTGGCTCAATATTCAGTTATTTTCCCTTGGTAACCGTATTAAACGAGGAAATTTCTTAAAACTAGGATTGTTTCGAATTAAGCTGAAGTTGTCGTGTATTTGGCATATCTAACAATAACAATTAAGATAAAACGAATACAAATGGACGCGACGAACGATTTTGGGTTTTGGATTCCAAATAGTCTAAAAGCTAAAAGCGCGCATTTAAAAGTTCGGGAAAATCCCAGAGGATCGGGTGTGACGTCACTTCCCGAGCGTCCCCCGAGATACAGAAGAGAAGTTCGTTTGCCGGCAGTCTTGAAGAGCATAAAGGCTTGGTATCGAGCTAAACCTATCATGGACACGTTTTCATAAGATGATCGCCGATGGTCGCGGAAAGAGGAATAAAAAGGCTTTCATTTTCCTTATTTGGGAGACGCGGTGGCATTATGGTTAGCGCGTTGTACCCCGGATCGAGCGGTCCGGGTTAGAACCCTGGCCTGGGTCATTGTGTTGTGTTCTGGGGCCAAACACTTTACTCTCACAGTGCCTCTCTCCACCCAGGAGTATAAATGGGTACCGGCGACAAAATGCTGAGGGTAACCTGGCGTTGGACTAGCATCCCACCCAGGGGGAGTCGGTAGCAATACTCCTAGTCAGCTTCGTGCTACAGAAACAGGGACAAGCTCCAGCAGTGTGGGCCAGTTTGGCAGATTGTGGCTTTACCTTTGCCCTTATTTTAAAATAATACAGGGACGGAAAAGCAAAAAATAGCATGACATAGCCCCTTTAATATACTTATACTTAACGCATTCCTTCCACACAAGGCAACTCGCTGACTGATGTGATTAATATCTTTCCCATAATTCTACCAAGCATATCCATCATTCCTTTCCACAATATGAAATATGTATGTTTGATGTAACATGTTCACTTTTAATCATATATATTTTTTAATTTTTTACTAATAATACATAATTCTGAATCAGATTGACTTCACTTCAATTGCCATCAGTTCCTTATTAAATATGTAATATTTCTAAACAAACAAAAACTCTTTAAAAAGCACGCCTGAAGCAGTGCTATGTTCATGTATCTTAAGTACAATATGTAAAACGGAGTAGTGTTATAAATAATTATTTTATGCGGAGCATGTATAAAGAAAAAATCGGCGCTTACACACCTTTAAGTACTCTTATTTTACTTTACAAAATTTAGAAAAATAAAACCGGGCTGTCCTGTCCCGGGCTGAACTTGTTAGTTTTTTTCTCACTATCATTTTGTTTATTTTCAGGCATCTTATTTTCATTATGGGATACTTTTCCAAAAAAGAACAGTACATGAAATCCTACGTAGGTATAGTATTAATAGCGAAATCGCACGGATAAATCCGGACTCCTACTAATTGAGAGCGTGCAAGCGTGTATGTAGTGGGGATAGTATACGGGAAAGTAATGGCGGTGATACACTGCGGATAAACGCCCGGGAAAAACACCTACGGAAAATCAACAATCGTGGCTGAGAAAAAAAAGTAAGCCTACATGCATTGACTCAGTTGTGTCTCGATTGACCTAGTTGTGTCGCGATTGACCTAAACATGCTAATAACCAGCCAAAATGTATTTTATAACCGACTGAATTACCCAATCGTTCGCTAACAAAGTCAACAACTTCGGCTGTCAACTGACAAACGACCTAAGCTTTAACTCTTTAACGGACAAAATGAGCCCATTTGTCTTATCGAACCAATCAAAACGGACAATCATCAAAGACAAATCTTATAGTTTGACAATGATTAATATTAGTGTAATCAAGCTGGTGTAAGAAATGACTCTGCTTCTCTTTTTTCAGCAATGCGGCATAATAAAGGCAATTAATCAGAGCTATACTGAGCCACGATTAATTTACTTGTTTTTTTTTTATGCGTTCTACTAAGAATCGATTTCATGCATATGAGCTCGAGTTTTGGTTACGCTGTGGGGGCCCCTGGAGAGTCAACCGAATAACCCCAGCTTCAAAAGTGATTTCCCAGACTGAGTTCTGTCTGATCCGTGGTTGTTTCGGCTCTTCCTCTATATCGACAACAACGTTTTCGTCCGAACAGGGTGATGCAGAACGCTTTCCTGAATTCCTTGTTCATGCACGCGTAAACGATCGGGTTGAAAACAGAGTTTGTGTAATGCATCCATTTGCCACCACAACAGATTCGGCCGTAACGCATTGTGGACAAAATCCATACACTATGTTTATGATAAAGAACGGTCCCCAACTGATCACAAACGCGCCCATTACGACGCCTAGCGTTTTTGCCGCGCGCATCTCCGACGCGAGAAGAAAGTTTTTCACGTTGCCGTTGATCATGAGCGCTATTTGGCGCGCTTGGAAGCGTGCGGTCTTGAAAATAACCTGTACGACGTACACATGATAACAAGTGGGACGAAGAAACAGCTAATGACCACCATGAGTTCATATTTTGGTGGTGGTAACTTCCATAGGATAATCTTGAGCGAGGACATAATGATCGAAAAGATCCAAATGATAATGATGGTAGTTATTGCCTTGCGTGACGTCATTGTGGTGTGATAATTGAGCGGGTAAGTGATGCAGAAGTATCTCTCTATGCTAATCGCGGTCAAGTTTATAATGGAGGCCACCCCGCAGAGGATATCCATGAAGGTCCAGACTTTTAGAAGGGCTTGCTTAAGTTCTACCCCTGACATGAGATAAGCAGCCCATATCGGCATGGACACCAGCGCTACTAGGATATCAGCCACGGCCAACGACACCACGAAGTAATTAGTCACTGTACGAATCTTGCTGTTCCTCTTGAAAGCTAGAATGACCAGCGAATTTCCAAACAAGGTCATAGTCAAAATCAGAAGCAAGCAACTGAATGAGAGAATGTTCAACGGATCGTTGAACTTACCAGGTGCAGAGCCGTTCAGGTTTATTTCTGACCTGGATGAGTTGGTGTAATTCATTGCTTGAACCTTCTCGGCAGCCGTCGGCAATGCCATGAGGACCTGTAAACCGTAAACAGCTTTGAAGTCTTTAATTGCCGATTTTCTCTTCGCAAATCACCGCTACTTCCCCGACAGATTGTCAGAAGATATAATCTATTGGCTTTTTCGATGAAGTTTACAGTGCTTTTTTTGCCGGAAGCTTTATCGTTTGGTTGAGAAGTTAGCAAGCACGAAGATTAAGGAAGTCAACTAAGGTCTTGATGGCTTCCAAATTGCGCTGTTCCGGCCTTGATCGTACGAGCAGTGAACGTCCAGATATATTTAATTCTTTATGCCCGTAGCATTTCCTTCACCAGTTGTTCTTTCAATATCTGTTTTGCCACTCCGTGAAGATTTCAGCTCCTCTGAATCATTAACCGAAATTACCTGCATACAAATAAAATTCTGGATCAGCAATATGAATTGACAAAGTTATTAAGTGAGGTTCTTAATATTTTGATGGCACTTCATTTCGCATCACATAAAAGCCTGAGAGAAATGAGACTAATTTCTTTAATAACGTATAATGATCGGTTCGGACCAGTCAGAAGAAGCTGCTATAAATTATCCAATTGCATGCGAATAACTGTTATCCTCTTGGAGACACAAAGCAAACTCAGAGTCGTGTTATTATGCGCATATCGCGTGTTGCGGACAGTTTTATCAATAGAGTTGTTAATAAAATTGGTATTCAATATCCTTGTTCAGTGCGAAAACATTCTGACTGAGTTATGCTGGAGCAAGACTGTTTTTTTTGGCTTAAGAACATTTGTCTATTTTCCGTCGGTTATAAACTAAGCAGATAAAGAGAGGATTAGCTGAACAATAACACCGCACCACCGACCATATTAGGCTACGGTGACAATATGGCTTGATAAATCCCCAACAGTGAGATTTAGGAAATATATTGAAATTTTAATTAAGCCAAGAGACATTACAGAAACACATTTGAGCCACTTTTTTAATATAAGCTCTTCTGTACACGTTTCACTGCCACCAGGAAGAAAACAGGATTGACAAGTTTAGTTTTTTCTCTTGTAGGTGAAAAATTAATTTGCGAACTGATTTAACTTTTTCCGTGCAAGTTGGAGTCAAACACACCACAATTAAAATTATTTAAGTGTATTTATGAGCGTAACATGGTTATTGCGAGTGTTATCAATTAGCACTAGCTAAACTTCGTTGATTTGACAGCTTTAATTCACTGCAAACAGTTAAATTCGCCAATGTAAAAAAATTGTCAGTTAGCCGGAGCAAAGTACTCATGCATTTTAGTGAATAATGTCTGCTATTTACACGATGTGTTTTTAGCCATATTTAAAGTGAAAACACATAATTAATATAGGATCCATTGTAACTAGCGGGCACGTTTCTCTCTCGCAAAGGACATCATGACTGATCATTCAGTGCACGCAAATATTATTGAGATTGAAATGCCTATAACTTCTCCACAAAATAGGAATATGGCCTTAAACGTGCACACATTGACTCATTTTAACATGACTCGCTTTCTTGTTATTGAATTATTTCTTCAGTTATAGGCATTTCAATTTTTCGTGCAGAAACATGAAAACGAGGCACGTGAGAGGTTTTGATTTCCCATACAAATGTCTTAAATTTGAAAGAGCCATAACTTTGCAGCCGTTAAACCCAAAACGCTCAAACTTCCCAAGATATATATAACATATTTTGCAGTGCTTGATAATGTAATAGCATCAATTTCTTTGAAAACCTTTCTAGAAAAAATACTGGGCGGCTATTTATGAATAAGGTGTATTTGCTTATGGCTGGCCGATAATTTTGGTTCAAGTTCTGGAAAGCGACTGTGTGAATGAAATAAACATTGTTACTGCGCGTTTGCCTAGAATTTATGTCTCAACATTCTCTCAACATTTGTTGAGAGCCGATGTTGGGGCCGTTTGACACCATCTTTGTCTCAACATCTTCTCAACATTTCTTTTGTTCTCGAAATGTTGAAGCCGTTTGACACGGCATGGTCTCAACATCTCTCAACATGACTCAACAAATGTTGTGAGAATGTCGGGACCGTTTGATCGGGGCTTAAGAGAGGTGTCCGCTTATGGGAGGTTAAATTGTTTGTATGTACCTGGGTGCACGACTAAGTGTCCGTTTACGAGAGGTGTCCGCGTCTACGGGAGGTGTCCGTTAGCGGAGGTTCGACTGTATATAAAAACGTTATTGACTGACTAGCTTATTCTGATCGTATTGGTCTCGTTCTTGTTTGTTTTTTGTTTTTTTTCAAGTATATGGAATTCCCCTTCGGCTCGGTACAGTTTATGAACGTTTATCCACGTGCTGGAGTTGATCATGTTTCAAACGCTACTTTGATCGGCTGCATGACCTCTTGAACCTACTGGCGTTTCGCTAAATTAAATAAGCCCCCCGTCTCTATTTATTATAAGACCCCTCAAACGTGCTTGAAATACACCCAATTTTGTAAGCCGAACGAGCTGGCGATGAGTAGATTGGTCTGCTGTTGTGACGGTTACCTCGCGTAATACACGTCAAACATTCATTCACATCCACAGATGACATTGTTTGGTAAACGATTCTCTTTGCGTGCGGATAAATTCGGCAATTATACGGTGACAGTTGAACAATTTCGTGCAAGGTTTTGTTGCTGACGTCGCCGCATCTTCTCAAAGTTTCATCCCTCGATCGCTCAATGACGTCATGCACAACAGAAAGATGGATATAAACGCAAACTTGTGAGTACGTGCCAATTTTTGCTATTCAATTCCGTGAAGTTCAGGGTAAAATCGTATCATGTTATGATTAATGACCAAGGTAAAGGAACTTATTGGATGAAAGTGGTATAAGGTGTGACAGGCCTACACGACTCCTACAGTACGTGACAATTGTACTTTTGCCGTTATCTATTTAATTCGGTCTTCTGACCTACTTTGCTTCAAATGTGTTTCTAACGGACACAATATGTAGTATTATGAGGAGGATTTTGGAGTAGAACTGATAGAGCCTTCGACTGTGACGTGTTCACTCTAGCTAACTGGGGTAGTATCGAAAACGAATTAAAACCCCTAAAACGAATACCGAAGACCCACTCGAAAACGAAGATCCATTCGAAAAACAAATTATGACGAAATTGACCGCTTTGCTACGTAATGTTTAAGTTTTTTTTTTTACATGATGAGTTTGGTGTGGATAAACCCTGGGATATTGTTGACCCAGAGTTGCGTGTGACAGAATAATGACAGGCAATTCTACGGCAATGAACAATACATGTAAGCAGACTGAGAACGTCTGGTCCAAGTTTCGTTGATTAAAAAACAAAACTAACCTTAACACTAAACTTTTCACGAGTAGAATTAAAACGTCTTGGCCCGGTTGTCCTGCTAAATGACTAAAAAAAAGAAGTTTTGTGCATTTTGTCAAACTAGCGTCTCGTCCAGGGGGAGTAGAAATTGCGAATATCTGGTTTATCTGGTTGATGGTTACCGTATTTTCTCTATTTAGCCCCCCCCCCCCCCTCTATTAAGCCCCCATTCTAATAAGGCCCCTCCGTTTCAAGGATAAACATATTAATAAGTCCCCTTAGCTCCTCCACCCTGATTTCAATGTAAAGTTTTCGCATCGCGTGTTATCTGTAATGGCGGCCACAATGGTTATCTCACAACGCCGAATGACTGATGGCACGGTAAATAGGCGAACATAACGTAGACTAAACAAGATGAAATTCACGGTTTATTTAAAGAAAGGGTTTTCATTAAATGTCGTTAATAACCAAAATAAAACTGAAACGAGTAAAATTTGGCATGATAAACGATTCTACGTCTTTTTGGTTAAAAAATATCTGCCATATACATGTAATGCACGAAAGCTTCAAGCTTGATTAATGGTGAATCAGCAGGTTGCGACTTGGAGATATTTTTAAACACCCTCCCCTTCTAATAAGCCCCCACCTAAAATTAATAAGCCCCTGGGGGGGGGGGGGGGGCGGCGGCGGAGGCTTAATAGAGGAAATACAAGTTTGTCACAGCATTTGCACAGCAATGGGAACTGTAATACCTTTTCCACTCGTATTTTTATCAATGTTTTCGTTTAAGAACAAGGCTTAGGTGATTGCTGTTGAGAAATGGCTAATCATTGTTACTGATTCGGTCAATGAACTTTGAGACGGCGAGGACGCCAGCTAAATGAAAGTTTTTAGCGTGCTTCAAGGACTTAACAGATTCATGCAAGATTAAAACTGTTTGAAGTTTAAGTTGTGTTATAAAGGAAACGGTAAACGCCACAGCGGTGCACTGTCGAGTTATAGTGTACGTGGGAGGTTTGCTAAGCTCTCAACTCAAAACGCTAGAGTCGCCTCAAGAGACTCTTATGCTTCTTTCCTGCTTAGCAACCTGTGTGCACTATTTACCTAATAGATGATGGTGTTCTATTTAACAATTATTCGCCGAAGGCGAAGTGAATATTGGTGAATATTCATCTATATTTACGAGCATGAGGCGAATAATTGTTTCGAATTCTCTAAGAAAAATTAAAAAAAAAAACGAAAATGTTCCGCCATTTTTTGCCCGAGACAAAAAAATTAAACTATATATTTCCAAATAAGGTAGAGAAGGTATATTATCTCTGAGACCATGAGCAGGGAACTAATTAAATTGCTTGAAAATGCGCGCATTATCCTGTGGTTAGTATATTATAAGTTCTATAATAAGAAAACTGATGATGCACGCTTGAGGTCTAGAAAAGCACTGAGCTAGTGGATGCATGAACCACAGGCGACCTAAACGTCCAGTGGACGTCAAGCGGGGCACTTGGGAATATGTCGACGGCCCTTAATGAAACCTGTCTGGTTCGGTAGAAAACAGTCGAGAAGTCAAAGCAACAGCAATCTTGTCCACTTTTCTGTTTTATAACAAAATTTTGCTTTTTCAGTGTCACTGTCAAGTTGGATAGTCGTTCGTGTTATTTACATAATTAGAGGAACGTACAGTTATGTATCCATTGACTCGATTTATGAATAAACGTGAGGAATTCTGGAAAGGAACAACTCTTCGGAAGAGCTCGGTAATATTTAGTCTAGCAGGTTCTAGGCCTTATTATAGTCAAAGTGTTAGGTAATTAGTTTGCTCGTTTCTGCCATTTTCTTTTTTCTCTTGTGGTTTTATTCAAGTGTGAATAATAAAATTATGCTTCAGTTTAATCTCTGTAGCAGTTGTTTCGTTTCCTTTCATTTCCTTTTGCGAGAAGCGCGTGAAAGCTTCCTCATTTTCGTGCCCTCGGAAAGGAAACCACTGTTACACAAGCTAGCTCCAGATTTATTTAACCATAAAAATCCCTTATCACTTTTTCAAGCTTGCGCCGGTGGGTTGATATGTTCAGTTGAGACTGGAATAATTTTGAGAACCGTCCCGTGGCGTATTACGTCATAGCCCGCATAAAAAATTAAACGTGGCGTTTTATCGATAGTAAAGAGTCATACATAGCTATAAATTAATCCTGTTTTTTTAGGTCAAGGAGGAGATTTACCCAGCATGGTTTTCATTACAGGCTCGAAAACTTTAATAAAAATGTTCAACTAATCGCGCGACTTGTCAGCGTAGCCGACAAAATGAAAATCGCCTTGAGCATCAAAAGAAGCCGGCTAATAATTTAGCTAAACAACTTTGAAATAGCATAACTCCGCCATTCTCAATCGCATATCCCGAGCAAGAAACCGTTGAGTTTTTTTTAATAGAAAAAGAAAGATCAATTTTAAACCCAGAGAAGTCTCGAAGAGTCTTGTTTTTATCAGTTTCGCAAGAAACCACGGACAACAAATTGGTCATTTGGCTTGCAAAACAAACACCGGGTGCACTCATGCAAGATTCATGAACAACTCAGTGCCAAAATGAATACCTTGCTAAAGTTCTAATTGCCTTTCAAAATATTATTTTTATTTCGATCAGTGCTCTTTTAGTGTCACGCATGCCACGTCGGAACTTTTATTTTCATTCATACTTGTGAGCAGTTTTTTGCGTTTTTGGCCCTGAACAAACTCCGCTAGAAGTGCTACTAGTCTGAATATTGACTATCAAATCTGTGTTTTTATGTTGTACACAGTTAATAGAGCGAAATGGTTATGAAGCCCGGCAAAGTTCTTTGTTATATGTTTTTGTTCGCTTTTTTGGCCTTGACCGTGCACAAAACCTGACAAAATACAATAGGTGGCTACGTGTGTTCAAGCAACTAACCAATATAAACGTTTCGGTGGCGTAATTGATGCATGGTGTATGAGCGCAAAACAAAAGATTGTGCACGGTTGTGGACCTTCCAACCTAAACCTAAATCTTTGTTTGCTCCTTTGAAGTTTGCCGGGATTCATACATAACCATTTCCCTCTATTAACTATGTGTTGTAGTACCAACCTTATGGTTCAAATTATCTACTGGTTAGTAGAGCTTGTAGCCATTGTTTTCACCTGTTATCGTTTGTTTTATGAGCCAATTGGATAGCTGGCCCAGACAGGTACGGTCTATTTTTATAATAGCCCACTGTGACTAGATTTCCGCATACAGAAAACCGACTTCCCTAGTTTGACATCACTCTGAAACCTTTCGAGAATACCAAGCTTAAGGTAAGTTATTTATGTATTGCCGATCTAGTCGGAAAAATAATTTCAAAATACTGAAATACTGAAGGGCTAAACATCCCTTAGACTGAATCATGCAGTTGCCATCTGGCGATTAAGCTAGCAATCTGGTTGATTCACCGGCCTACATTTACTACACTAGTACTGATCAAAATTAGGATAAATTGTTTCACAATTTTTGTAACAGTCACCAAAATACATATCCTTAACAGTCACTAGACGTCGGTATTCCTGTTTTACTAATCCTGGGCTACATTTCAAAGATGTCTCAGTAAAACAATATGAGTATTTCAAAACATGCGGTGTGTGCTGTTCGACAAAGTCGAAGCAAAGGGAATATATGTCTAACATTTTTTTTTAAAACCGTCATTTAGCGAAATTACTCAAACGCAAGCTTGCGTTCATAGTGGTAAAAAGCAATTCCGCGTAAGGCATAGGAAAAGCTAGATATGCCGGTTAGTTTGTTTTCACAGAATATATATTTTTAGAACACTTTAAATACAAAACAATATCTACAGCAGGTGTGAAAAGGGGTTTTGGAGACAAATGTTATTGAACTATCGTGAGGTGCTTCGGCTCGGTCCTTAATTACGTTTATAAAGTCGAAGCTCCCATAAGTGGACGCCCTCGGGAAGCAGAAAAAGTGTCCGCAACTGGAGCTGGCCGCTTACGGGAATGTGTCAATACAGAGTTTGTATGAGCTAGAGTTCAAAGGGTTTTTTTTTTCAAGGCGGCCGTAAGCGTAGCTAGAGCTGTCCGCTTACGAGAGTTTCCGCTCAGAGAGCTTCGACTGTATTTTCCCAATACGGACCCGCAACAAACTAGACAGTTCAGTAAAGGTTTTGAAAATTTAAAATTTTCGGTAAAACGCGACCGACAATGTTAAGCACATCCATGTATTTTCAAGCCACTTTCTAAGAAGTTGAACTAAAATTGTCGACCAAACATAACTACAAAATTGGCTTCTACTTAATAGAAGAAATATTTTTTTTGTACAATGTTTCGAAAAGCAAAACGGCTGAGCTGTCCATGATCTTAGCGGTCCGTATAACAAAATTCTGACCGTTCTTAGGGAGCCAACCAGAATGCTCCTTTTTATCACGGTCCAGTTTGTTAATACCTTAAGGCTACTATTTATTGCGATGCTTAAATTTTGCGATTTTGGAAACTGCGTATTTTGCGAGTGTTTTAATTTTGCGATTTTTCAAAGATTTTGCTGAGGCAAATACAACAGATTTCATCGCTTGAGAAAACAATATTCCCGAAAATAGAACAAGCGAGAAACAAGGCGAGAATTTGAATTTTTTTTTAATTTAACTATATTTTTAAGGTAACATAAAAAGTAACGTACTAAACTCAACAAGAACACTTTGTCAAAAGGAAAAAACGTCAAAAAACGTCCTTTTTTCTTGCTTATAAAACTGCAAAACGGGGTAAATTTTGCGATTTGCCAAAAATCGCAAAGATTAGTTGCCGCAATAACAGGCTATTAGCAAAGCTTCCCTGCTGCTACGCTCAGACATATTTTTATTCACACTGTGAATAAAAATATGTCTGAGAGATATGTCTGAGAGATATGCCTCTTGAGCTAAGACTTCCGCAAGTGCATGGCTCGTTTGGTTACAGCCGCAAAAAATGTATTGTTTTAAAATATATTAAGGACTATTGTCATCTACGAGTGGTATATGCATGTGGCTATAATGTCATTTTATATTTTCCAAACCGTTTGCCGGATGGGTCATCTTGATTTTGATTGTCTTCACACGTCATATCTACGGACAACATGCGGTTTCTAGGATCAAATATCATCATATTTGATCCTAGAACCGTTGGTCAAGTGTAGCGAAGACGATCGATTGTGTGTCACATGACAAAATACTCCACCATTCGTGTGGTATTTCGCCAGCGTGTCCCAGGTTCTTCTCCGCGCCCAGCCGCCATCTTGAAAGCGGAGTAGACCCTGGGAACGAGGTTGGTGTGATTGTTTATGGTTTGAAAATGAACTGAAAATAAACTGTTTTAGGTCAGAATTTCCATAATCCACCTTCTCCTGTGGCGAATTTGACGAAAAAACTGTCAAATGTTATGATTTTTAAAAATTGTTTTGAAGGCGATTTTAGCTCAGTTTTTCTTCGTAAATTTCCCTCGAATTACTCGCTTCGTCAACATTTTCCTGTTTTAAGTTTGACTGTGATTTCGTAGCTTTTTCCTGAGGAAAATTCAACTCTAATGTTCAGAATTTGTCGTTTATTTCCAAATTGTCCTGATTTTGGGCAAATCACGTCAGTGACTTGATTTGGTAGGAAATCAGGTCAGTAGATAGAGCTTCTGATTGGTTGATTCCGAATTTGGGTACTGTTAAAATTTGAAGTGTCATTTCGAAAACTCAATTCGAAGAGCTGAGAGCTAGCCACGTTTTAAAAACTTACTCCAGCACTGTTCAACATGTACAATTACGTACTCGGGACATTACTAACCTTGAGTCTTGGTATATAGTTCTTTCTGACGGCGGTATTATTTCTGTCAGTTAGATTTCACAGAGAGAAATACTCCTGTGGCACTCCTTAAACCAGCTTTGTGATTTTCTCGTCAAAACACCGTGTTTGATTAAAAAAAAAGCGAAGAGCTATATTCTCATAGTACTCAGCGTTGGCCTATTAAATTCAATGCGGTTTAGCAACGGGTTTCCCTAGAACCCTGTCGAGCGAGAGACAGAAAAGCGTCAACAGCACTGAACGACAGTGACATTGCTCTCCGATTATGTTTTTATAAAAAAATGACGCGTCAAGTGTGTGATATTTTGAAACAAATTAAGATAAAATCTGCTTCCAACGTTGAATTGGTCGTTCACGTTATAATAATTTTGATTATTCGGGAAGTTTCCATTAACTCTATCATTCATGAATAGTTTTGACTTTTAAGAACACGAATCATTCTAGAAATTAAAGGATCTCCGCTCCCGGCGCTTTTGAAGAAAATACTAATTCCTGCAATTCTTGAGTACTGCACTGTAGATCCATCGCAGTTTAGGCTCATAATATATGAAATATTTTTTTATTAATCCAACTTGTCGAAAACTTTTCATTAGTTAAAAGCCAAGACTAAAAAATATTTTGATAACCCTCGAGCGTCATTTCCTGCCATAAATATCACTGATAGACAAAACAGCTTTTTAAGATAACGTTTTCGTAAAAATGGTTTGTTAATAACCATTTTAAACAGTGCTTTATTACAAACTTTTTTCACGGTTACACAGCTGCCGCTGTTATTTTTTTTGTCTATACCCGTCTAATTTCAGCCAGTAAACTTCCAACGAAACGAACACACTCTTTATGGATGGTTGAAGTGTTTGTGAGCGAACAGTTCATCCTGTTATGGATGCATTGCATATACGCGGGAAGAGAGGAGTTGCTCTTGGCTATGCCACCAGCAATTGAAAAATCGAGACTGCATTCATGAGTGCTCTCCTAATTTTCCGGCAAGTGTATCCATTATTTGATAAACACATGGATAAAAGCCTGGAGCCATGAATTTTGTTACAACAAAGACACTAGAAATGACGAGAAACGAACTTAATTCTCTGGCTGAATACAAAACACTGGCTTACAAATTTGGGGGCTCTAAAATCGCCATTATTCCCGATTATTCCAGTTAAGGAAAACCACTCGTTATTCCGTTTGACAAAATCTGATTATTCCAAAGGAAAAATCCGTATCGTTATTCCGTTATTCTCGAAAAACCAAGGTCATTATTTCCGTTAGTCTTATTTCTAGATTATTCCACTTCATCCCCCGATACAAATGAAATGAAAATTAATGTTCAACAATTTTAAAACAAGAATTGTTTTCTATAAATGTCAGTGCCTTTTCGGTCAGTTTTATCGGTTTGGCGTAAGATCATAAACGAACATTTAATGTTGGCTTAAAATCGTAAAGTGGTATTAAACATTTTAGTTTTTAAGTCAGGAATAATGGATTATTGTCACAGAAAAATGAATATGAATATCAATTAACGTGAAAATATGCTACGAATAATGAATAGTCATTTATAAACTACTACCACTTCAAATCGGCTCGGTAAGTTTCTCAGAATTGTCGGTGGGTTCCGGTTTTTGTTACAGATTCATGGATAGCTTTTGCGTGGCAGGTGGAAAAGAGAGAGAAAGGGTAAGAAAACGAGCAAGTAGCGTGTCAAGAGATTGTGAAACGCGAGGGGATTGGGAAAGAAAACATCCCGTTATGGTCGCGCTTCACGCTTCTTTCTTTCACGCTTCGCGCGTGTAACTTTGAATTCTCGCTTGTCCCTGTGACAGCGGACAAGCATTATATGATCACACCCTAATTTTCTAGCTGCTAGAATTACATTGTGACATATTCTGGCTCGGCGTTTGATTCCATTTATATGCTGTGTGTGTGTATCTGTGTTTAGAAGATTATAAGCATTGAGGCTATTTTTAAGATTTTGTTCATTCAAGCAAACACCTTGGCCTCGCGAATTGATTGCTATATATTTATAGAAGATGATATACATTTACCTCATTTACCTTGTGTATCATGTAGATCTTGTTCCAAAATAATTTGCTTTGTCATGTTTTTTTTTCACAAAGCGAGGATAAGCACGACTTATTCTTTTTTTAAGAATTAAAACTCGTATATAATTGACAGTGGGCGAAAACCGGTCTGGTCTGAACGTTAAGCACATGTCTTATCAACACGTAGATACAAAGAATTAGAATGGGCGCCTTCATGCAGTTCAAGCCATTGATGGTGTATTGGAATATAACTTAAAATGGCTTATGTTTTCTTGATCAGGAAAAACCTCATTTACATTTACTTTCAACACACTGATTTGCATACGCGACTTACAATACTAGTTTCGTCTAGAAAGACCTCGTCAGTTGGTCGCCATATGGTCGGCTTATGTTTTATTTTCAACAAAATAGCTGGTGTCACCATGCGTGATTAAATAATGTCCATGTTGTGTTTTTAGTGACTGTGTCAAGGAAGTATATATTTTGCGTATTTTGTCTTAAAAACAGACATCGCTAGCGGGAAAGGTGTTCTGCTAGATTTCTGGATGTAACATTCAAGCAGATATGCGACAGGGATATTTTGCAGGTTGCAGGTTTTAGGTCAACTGCTAAATAATCGTCAATTAGAATTAGGCTAACCTTCAGTTGGGCTAATTTAAGCTAATTGGGCTAACCGTGACGCCATTCTCTGCCTAACCGCGTGTGTAATGTTTCTAAAAGTAGTCTCAACCTGCAACCTGCAACCTGCAACCTGCAAAATATACCTGCCCGTAGATATGTCTGTGCATGAGCGAAGTAAAGCCTGGTTTCCATATGGTCGCAACGATCGCAGGCCTACCTTACTAGGAATATTTCTATGTTGGTTTATAAACTATTAAAATATAGATTGAAAATTTCGCGCGCTCTGATTGGTTAAAAACCATGTTTAATTTTATCAGAGTATAAATCATAGAAAAGCGTGTTTTATCGTTTCGCGCGCGTAAATCTATATTTTAAAGCACATAAAGAAGCCAAAACCATGTATTATACTGTCATAAAACACTCCGGGAATTTGAGAACACTTGAGAAATATAGAAAACACTCGCCTGCGGCTCGTGTTTTCTAAATTTCTCTCGTGTTCTCAAATTCCCGTCGTGTTTTATGACAGTATAATACATGGTTTTGGCTTCTTTATTTGTTAACCAATAGGCCAATTTCGATATATTAAAATTCTAACTTCGCTCCGAGGCTTAGGGGAATAAAACAAAATAAATTATTTATTCATCCCTCGACCTCGATGTGATTTCTTTTATTTTATTCCCCTAAGCCTCGGAGTCAAGTTAGAATTTTAATATATATCGGAATTGGCCTATTAAAATACGAGGTCGAATTTTTTTTACAAGCGACTAATCAACGCCAAGGCGTCGCCCAGTTGGCTACCGCTCATACTGAGCAAGGAGAAACGTTTCTTGTTCTACCACACGAAAATATATCTTATGTAATTTCTCCAATATTATAAATGAATAGTGACGCTAAATAGGCAGAATACGAGCCTCGTATTTCTGCCTATTTTAGCGTCACTATTCACCAGGGCGCTAAAATGTCCTTCTCCCGCCCTGCTATTCACGGTACACGTGCGCGAGCGTTAACTATAGGCGATTATATTTCACCACTAAATTTTCATTTGTTAACTTGTCATTGGTCAAAACTGATCACGTGGTACAATCCTGAACCGGCACTCAGACGATAGTGTTTTACTGGAGCGAAGCAGCGGCAAAAGCAGATTTATCCTGTATTTCTTTCGTTGAAGATTACAAGTAATTTACTCTCCAAAGTGGATTTCAAAAAGCACGTAAAAATAGAGTTTACCTTTATTTTTTAAAAATTATAAATCAACTGGATGATGTTTCAGTTTCTTTCAAAACCTTTCTAAACGAAGCGATTTTGCATCTGATCTGATCACATGATTAGTTAAAAGGCGGCAAAACCAAGTGGCGCGGTGTTCAATTTGCACGTGCACGCTGAATGAAAATATTTGTGAAAGCGAGCGTGACGAGCGAGCCAGAGTTTTCTTCGGCCATATAATCCTGCCACAATCTCCTTTGAAAGTCGCGTATATTCTGGCCAACTATGCCAAACGATTTAGATTAATGGAAGAACCGAATTATTTGCGGAACATTCTTCGTACAAGTTAACTGGAGCAAGGATTTTATCGAAACTTTACTTGCGTGGCAATTCATGTGCGGTTTCCCGCTGCAGACGCTGCTCAAGACGAGAAAATGAATGCTTTTGAAACGGAGTTGAGCTCGCAACTGGCCATGTTCACTGAAGTAAAGGACAGAAGCTATCGATATCTACACAGATGGAGAAGAGAGTGATCTTCGAAACGAATTTCTCGTCCGTCCAGGAGATGGCGTTTGATTATTCTGTCATGAAAATTTGTCGCTACTCCGATAAGTGCTGGTTTCGTCCTGTTGGAATTCATAAACCTCTTCAAAATATAAGGTAACTAGCTTTACTGAATAGGCTTAAGTCTAAATTTATGGTGAAAACTGAAGGAAATTGTGTTGGTTTTCGGATCTTTCCGAAAATTGTTTGCTGCCTAATTTTGTGCCATTTTCGGTCCATTCAGTCGCTTCGATCCGAGTACGGCAAAACAACAAATGGTCGCGAAGCGGCTCGAGGTTGAGGAGAAGAGCTAAGTTTTTATTTCTTATTTTGTACCGTATTTACGAGTCAACAATTGAAATACAAAAATTGATTTTTTCACAAACAAATTTAATTTGACCGAAAGAACGACATCTTAACGCAAAATTCGAAAGCTCCAAGTGTCGCGCAGTGCTGGAAATTTCAATATTAATAAATCAATGTCGTTTTCAGTTTTTAGGCGCCGCACGGAAAATTTAGCGGTGAACAATAAAGACAATTGGAGTGTTTTTATCTCGGGCCTATGATAATTGAACATTTTATGTTCTAAAAAGCTAGCATTCAGAACATAAAGGCGCCATGTATTACAGACAACATTTTCTTTCAACTTGTCGTGCAACAATGTTACAGTCACAACATTTGTCACAACATTCTCACAACATTTGTTGTGACATATTGTGACATGTTGTGTCATGTTATGACAATGCCGGTCAAACGGCCACAACAACCTCACAACAAAATAAGAACAAAATAAATGTTGTGACGATGTTGAGACGAAGTTTAAATGAATTCAAACTCTTCACAACATCTCACAACATCTCACAACATTGTTGTGAGGGGCCGGTCAAACGGTCACAACATTGGCTCACAACAAATGTTGCGAGGATGTTGTGACCGTTTGACCGGGCCTTTATTATAGGTTTTCTAACGTTTCATTGCGTAGACGCATTCAGACTAAATTCATCATGTTTTACGAAATAGTTTTACACATTCAGGAGAACCACATTTCAGGAAGTGCGTTTCCATTAAATTTATGCAATGCAATGCAAAAAAAAATGAAGCAAATTGCAAAAAAATAATATATTTACAGTGCTTGCGCTGTACAGAGAAATAAATCTAGTTCTGGCGGATTTAGAGTATTTCGAATAAGCGAAAAAACTACAGTCGAAACTCCAGTAACGGGAAGCAGAAAAAACATCCAGAACTGGAGCTTGCCGCTTACTGGAATGTGTAAATACAGAGTTTGTATGAGCTAGAGTTCAACGGGGTTTTGTCAAGGCGGCTGTATAAGTAGAGCTGTCTGCTTACGAGAGTGCCCGCGCTCAATCTACTATCAGTTACATCACATAAATTAAAATTCGATTAAATCCGGTACAAATTATAAGAGCTCTGAACTAAGAATCTTTAAAAATACAATTATTAACATTCTTTCCACATGATGCACAAAGATGCCCAGAGTAAACGCGACCGAACTGATTTATCATCATTCAGTGTTTACAGGCAATCTTGGAGAAAGACAAGAAGTGCGATGCTATGCCCCTAAATTAAAGCTTGGTTTTCACTAGCGACGCAAGCATAAGCGCAAGCACAAGAGCCCTTATTTCGCCATGAAAACGGGCTTGACGCAAGCATCAGTATATAAGCACAAGCGCAAGCACAAGCACAAGGATCAAAATATTTTGATCCTGGTGCCTGCGCTTATGCTTACTTCGCACGTGAAAACGGAACACAGTGCTCGAAATTAAAAAAAAATCCAAGTTGTCCTTATGCCAAATGCCGGACAACCAAACCCCTGACTTTGGTTGCCCTGATGACTGCTTGGTTGTCCTTAAAATATTATCTGACCGATTGCCTAATAAAAGTTTTGACTCAATTTTCACAATTCTCTGAAGTGCATTAATTCAAATAATAAATTCACAATGTTTCACACAAAGTTAGTATATATGTAACTACGTGTGTTTACTTTATTCAGTGTCAAGGTTCAATGCTCATAACATGTCTGAGTCCAGGGCTCAAAATTACTAGTCGCCAAATGCAATTTTTTAGTTGCCAGATTGTAAAATCAAATAGAAGCTAGTTTAATTTAAAAGTGTTTAATAAAATCATTATGGTTGCGAAAATAAAAACAAAACAAGCTTTAAAACAAACAAATTACATATTAAGACTTTCCAGCCACTAACTTTGTAGCTAACGTGAGCCAAACACGATCGCAAGTAACCAGAGACACAACCCATCAGCATACATGATGTATTCACGTGAATCGAACAAACACTACAAACTTTGATGCCCACTGGAGTCCAGGAACCAAAGTTATGGAGTTTTGGAGATTTCCTTAGCAACAGCCTTGTGGTTCCTTGTAGTTTAGGTTCTGAATTCATAATTTATTATGTTTGTTTATTTCAGGTGAAACTCTAAACGGGATGCTAATGACTGAACATGCTGCTTTAATCTAAGGTGAGTCCTCATGCCTCGCGGAAAGTTCAGAAAATGTTTGCACGACGTAAAATGGTCGGAATGTTCGGAAAATTGACAAATTTCATTGCATTTATTTCAAGAAAAACGTTCGTATTTGGACTTTCGTTGGGTTGTATTAAGAAAAACGTGTTTTCTCTCTCAATTTAGCCATTTTTTGGTCTTCTTATCTGAAAATTGGTAAAATAAGCAGGAAAATAAAAAAAATCCCAAAAATAGTACGGTTTTCAGTCAAATCATAGTTAATAGAGGGAAATGGGTATGAAGCCCGGCAAAGTTCTTTGTTATATGTTTTTGTTCGCTATTTTGGGGGTTGACCGTGCACAAAACCTGACAAAATACAATAGGTGATTACGTGTGTTCAAGCAACTAACCAATAGAAACGTTGCGATTACGTAATTCATGCATGCATAGTGTATGAGCGCAAAACAAAAGATGTGCACGGTCATGGACCTTCCAACATAAATCTTGGCCTCTTTGTTTGCTCCTTTGAAGTTTGCCGGGCTTCATAACCATTTCCCTCTATTAACTATGGTCAAATGGAACCAGTAACCATTCATATTGTTACATGATGTAAGCAATACGTCTTCTGTTCAATAAGATAAAATTGTTTAAAGTACCCTTTTGTCTATTTATAGATTAATTTTTTTGCGCCATGTGTTATGAAAATTAACGCGAGAGCTGCCAAACCGCCATCGTAGGCGTTCGCCTAAAAGAAAAATCTAACTGATCTTAAAATATATATTATTTTAGCAATAGTTCCACTAGACCTACATTGTTCATGAGTATTTTCGATTTTTTTTAAAGACAAGCCTCAGACGATACTTACAGACAGTTGCTCTTAATTGGCGGAAAAACTGGCGCAATGTTGTGTAAATATTTTTTAACAATGGCCATTGGCCGGTTGCTTCGCTTTCTGTTAATAATTGTATTTCTAAAAATTGTTAGTGCTGAGCTCTTATAATTTGTACCGGATTTAATCGAATTTTAATTTAACTGAAAGTACGCTGAGCGCGGACACTCTCGTAAGCGGACAGCTCTACTTGCCGCCGCCTTGACAAAACCGCGTTTGAACTCTAGCTCGTACAAACTCTGTATTTACACATTCCCGTAAGCGGCCAGCTCCCTGATTTTTTTTCTGCTTCTCGAAAGTATCCTCTTACGGGAGCTTCGACTGTAGTTTTTTCGTTTAGTCATAACACTTTGAATCCGCCAGAACTAGATTTATTTGAGGAAAAACAATTTTTGGGGTTAAGTGCGCATTAACCCTTCAAAGACTTAAACTAATCCATCACTGGCTATATTTATTTTTGTAATGATTGAAAACTGACGAAAATATGTTTTGATTTTTTTACTTTTATTTACATCAACATTGTCTTTATACTTCTTAGTGTTTACTTGTAAATTTTGACAACAAAGTCAAACGAAGGAGTCGGCGAAAGACCTTGATAGCGCAAAAATAATAATAATAATTAAAAAAAACTACAATATATTGTATTCTTGTTAACCGATACACTAAAAAACCCTCGCCGGTTCACAAAATTGAACAGAGTTCATTAAAAACCTTGTTTGACAGAAAACCCGTGTGCCAGTCGAGTTGAGTAGGCTTTAGTTTAGGATTAGCTGTATTTCAATTTATAGTAGATTAATTTATAAGCCTTTGATGCCAAGAGGAAAAGCCTTAGCTTTGCATGAAATACAAGTAATATTTAATCTCCTACCTCGAAAGGGTTGATACATGTATTACAGGTCAAATTCTGAAAGCGGAGGCAGTTTGTGGAGAAGCCTTCCCTTTCTCTCTGTCGATTTCGAAATAATGATTTTCCTACTAAGCTAATCTGTCTCTAGGGCATTGCCAGCGATGAGCCATAAATACAACGTAAGCACAATAATGCAATCATTAATTTGACAGCAGCTATCAAGACACTTCCGCATCTTTTAAAATGATAATTCCTCTTGTAACATTTCATTGATGGATTAAAAGTTGTCATTCTCGGCATATCCTTTTTTTATCTGTATTGAAATCAGACGTCATTAAGATATTAGACCTCAATATTACGCGCTAACAGTTCACGTCAGCAAAGTAACCAAAATCATCAACGAAGACGTATTTTAATGAATAGTTATTCAAGAATGGTTGTATTTTAGAATGAAGCCACACAAGGTATGTTCCAGTAACAGAACATAATTCACCCTTGTTACATGTAAATACAATAAAATTAAAAATAGTATTTTGTTCATCTTTACAATGTAGCTGACTATACCATGACAATAACTGTCAGAAACTCATTGTTAACGGTAGTTTATGGCGCATTAGCATTAGCCCAAAATAAAATATTGCAAAAAAAAAGAGGATACCTTGTACATTTCAGAAAGTTTTTCTTTTTTGAAAAGCAGATCAAGCACGTCAGATTTTCGGTTTAGTATTTTTTTGCTCGGCAAAAATATGCTCATTTAAGACAAATACAAAGGATTTTTAAGGCATGGGTGTGATTGTGTTTTTTTTTTCCGGCCTCGTGAAACCAACAACAAAGCATTTTCAGGTTATTAACAGCAGTGAGGTATTGAAAAGTGTCATTTTTTTCTACATTAAATTTGTGGCTGAATATGAATCCGCAATCAACAGTGCCTGTTAGCAACGCGGTGCAATGAAAAAACTGTCACTTCAAGATTGGTCAAAAAATAATGATGTGTGCGTACAAGCGCTTTTTCCTCAACGCGCAATATCATGAAAAAAAAAATTTTGCGTTTAATTTTTGGTAAATAAAGAATAATGTTTGCTGGTCACCTCATCGCTTCCTGCATTAAACTATGAGTTTATTTACGAAGCTTTTTACAGGAGAGCTCTAGCTTTCTTTTGATGACAAGTTGAGAAGAATATTGAAATCACGCCAATTTGCGAGTTCCATGTCGCGGAACTGATGGTTTGAATTTTTTTCCTTTTATTTAAACAGAGCATTCAAAGTAATAATCCATTTAATCCATCTTTCAAAAATTATAAGTACACCTAGCCGCTGGTTTTCTTAATACTAATAGAATTCAATAAAAAAGATATTCGAAAGTAAAGTGAAGTTACTGTGTAATGCGCGCCGCCGATGGTACTCGAACGGTTAAATCGATGTCCTTTGAATCTTTCGTTGACAAAGTGAAAACAATTCTTGATCATTTTTTTTTTATCATGCTTTGGTTTATAATTGAGGTAGTGGACTTCATCAGGTGTTTTCGATATTTGGAAGAAAACCTAATCTTAACCTAGCAATAAGGTTTCTCAACGCCTTTCCACTACACGGAAATACTTAAATCGAATTTGTATACGACAAAAGAACATATGCACTCACCTCGAGCAAGCTATCCTACCTGACGGTGAATTGTTCACTTGATTTTATCGGTCTTGGCGATATGTCGGTAAAGATACGGATCCGCGAGACGCACTGTGGGGTGATCCTCTGAACGAAATAAGTTCACAATTACATGGCGTTGATCTAATATTGCCGCACAAGGACGTGTAAGACAGGTGCTGGCAGAGCAATTTCGAACTACTATCGCCTTAAAATACTCCGGATAATTCGCCAAGTGTTCTTTGTTTATGAATTGATTATTCCTCGAAGACAACACAGCGCCGACTACAAAAGGAGATTTACATTTGTCATTACTGCAGCGATCAGATCGGGCCCGTGATTTAAAATTCATGAAGCGAGTGGTGCAGAGTCATAATGGCTTTAATGGATGAAATTGCAGCTTTCTTAACTTCTAATTGGTTTTCAATTTCAGCGCTTTTGTTTGACGCTTGGCGCCTTTTCCGCCCAAAGTTAGCCGTAATAACCGATAATTGAAGCTCTAGCCAAAAGTTCCATTTCCATCGGAAAACATTATGACAGATCATGTCAGCCTTTTAAAGCGGCTTCAGTGGATCATGTGCTCTTTTTATCATCTGAGATGTATTCGTAAATATATCCCAGCGATATCATGAAAACCCAGACGAATTTCCGATTTGCTTGTCGCCTAAACACTTAAAATAAACGATTTTAACTGATTTCGTTCCACTGGATGCATGCAAGGGCCAAAGTGCACGCACGGGTCAGTAATGGCACTAGAAATTAATGTATTGACAAGAGTGCTCTAAACCGGGACATAAGAGGATTTTGTAAGGTCAGCAATTAAGATGCCCTCCGCTGAAGAATATTCTCGTTCCCAAGTCAGTAGTTGGAAATTTGAGCTCATCGATGCAAGTCCCACAAGCTGGGCCCTCTTAACCCAGGTACGTCAGTTTTGAAGTTAAAATATTTCCTTCGTTTAATTTTTTTGCAAATCGTGCGAATGTTCGAAGAACTCTAAATTGTATGTTTGCGTCAACAACCTCAAGGTCGTTTAGTTTATTACGTTTTTAAATTTTATTAACAATGATTGGCTGTTGTCGTAAAAACATCTTCATTTTGCTTCCTTTTGCAGGCTAACGAATTGTAATGTCTACTTTATTTATTAATTTTTCGTAAATTTAACTTGTAAGTGTCGGAACAGACTACCATTTGCAGAATTCCGAAGATAATCAGTTGTGCTGGCCTAATTCCAATGATTATGCAAATAAAAAAAAGAGTGAACACCTTGATTTAACTTTGACATAATCAAACCACAAGAAGGATAGTCAGGAAACTCAATTTACACTTTGTTTTTCAGAAAAGCTTTGCGAATATAGCAATATAAATAGAAGAAAAATAGACCAATTTTTGCAAAGGAAAATCCAAGCGTGGTTTCAAAGTGTTCACGCTTTTCTGATTCGCACAGTAATGCCTTTGATTAGACCCATAGTTCTTTATGTTGTCAAGCAGAACATTCTTCAAAATTTGAGGTCTTCACCGATAAAACTTTGACTTGCGGTTTATATCCAGAGAAAACAATATTTTGCGTTTTATTTTTTCCACATTTTGGAGCTTGATCAAACAACTAAAATCAGTATTACTGTCGTAGAACCTAACAGAATCAGAAAAGCGTGAACACTTTGATTTACACGCTTGGATTTTCCTTTGCCAAAAGTTGGTCTATTTTTTTACTATGTTTATTTCATTGCTATTTTCGCAAAGCTTTTCTGCAAAAAACAAAGTGTAAATTTGAGTTTCCTGGCTATTCTTCTTGCGGTTTGATCATGTCAAAGTTAAATCAAAGTGTTTTCATTCGCACAGTAATAAGTAAACTAATTCCTTAGAATAAATATGGAATTTTTCTTAAAGAATGTTCCTACCTCCATTATTGACTATTCATTAACTATAAATGTCGAGAATTAGTCACAGCTAGCAGTTTGCTTTAAGTTTCTGTTAGCTTAGCTTCTTAGCACGCCCCTCTTAAATTATATTAGGTTTTAATGAATTATAGAAATTTTCTTGGAGACTTACAGTTGTAAAAACCTCAGTGAATGCTCAGGAAACACTTTTGTTAACGTCAAACAGCGTTTGGTCCTGTCGTATTTACTCGGATTATAACCAATTCTAGAACGGATTGAAATATTTTCTAAGTCCTAATTTATATACGTCGCATTTCAGTCGCGTCGAATACAATTCAAATTTGAGCTACGAATCGAATCTGCACTCTGTTCTACTTTGATGTCGTTCACCGGTCAAAGTAAAGTGTATTACCTGTTGTTTGTGGTATACATGTAGGGCTGATTTACTGCGTGATTTTTGCCAGTTTTTCTGTGGCTTGAATTACATTCGACGCGACTGAAGTGCAACGTATAAATGTGGCCTTAGAATAATTGATGAATAGTTGATGTTTCCATGATGTTTCATAAAAAAGGTTTTGTTCATATTTTACTTGTTTAGATGTTTCTTGATAATGCATTGCAGGAGTCCATTAATTGTCATATATTTCGTTTTCTTTTAAAACGATGCCGTTGGTTATTTTTATGAAAATACATGAATTTTAACATTGTTCCAAAAGATAACACAATAACAATTTTTCCATAACAGATGATATAACATTAGGAGTTTTTTGTTGCTCAAAATATTTTATATTTCTATTGTTCGAGCTCGATAAATACAGTTATGTAGTGTTGTAGTATACATGTCGACAAAATCCTAAATATATTCAAGCGATCATTATTTAACAAATAAAGAAGCCAAAACCATGTATTATACTGTCATAAAACACGACGGGAATTTGAGAACACGAGAGAAATTTAGAAAACACGAGCCGCAGGCGAGTGTTTTCTAAATTTCTCGAGTGTTCCCAAATTCTCGGAGTGTTTTATGACAGTATAATACATGGTTTTGTCTTCTTTATGTGCTTTAAAATATAGATTTACGCGCGCGAAACGATAAAACACGCTTTTCTATGTTATATACTCTGATAAAACATGGTTTTTAACCAATCAGAACGCGCGAAGGTTTCAGTTTATATTTTAATTATTAATATAGACTTGCTTCATGCTATAAACCTTATTTGTCTTTTAAATTGTGTTCCCCTTGTTAAATGTTAAAGGTAACACCACTTTAATTTTGAGGTAATTGTGACAAAAAAGTGCTCTAAGTAATGGTTTTAAAAAAAAGTAGCAAAAAACAGATGAAATAATAAGAAGGCAAAAACAGAGTATTGATGCTCAAATCTGGGCAAGATTAAAACGGATTGCAATTGTCGAAACCTGATTTTCATTGGGCGAAAACCGATAGCTGGCCAATTTACACGAGATCTTGGTCCATAGTGTTCAGAAATACTCTCTGCTCGTTTTGAAATTGAATAAATATTTTATGGTCATTTTATGTTAAGATACGTAATTAGAGGAGATGAGAAAGAATACTGTAGTAAAAACATTGCCTGAAATGCATAGCCCCATTAATCATATTCACTGTCGAAGAGAGAAAGCGAACTCTTCTCAGGTCTGCAAGGATAAAATATTACAAACAACATGTAGAAAAAATCGTTTGAATCGAATATTTTAATACATGTAACTTGAATTAGGCAAGGAAAAACCCAGTGTTTCATAGATCGTTTTTACTTAGTTACCTTCTAAGAGTGATAACACTGAACGTCATCTGATATTTCTTCTTTGAGGTCGCGTTAGCATGAGACGTTGCTGCTTTCAGTGCTGTTTGAACTCACTAGCGGATAGTTCAAGTGATGTAATGAAGGCGGCGTCTGTATCTGTGAAGTCTTGTCCCTGAAGCCAAGAAATAATGCGTATCAACAATGCCTCGTAGCACTTTATATATAGTACATGCACTTCTCTGAAATTTCTTCAATTCATGTATATATCGACGGTTCTCCTCTAAACTGAAACCAATGACACTGTGTGGTCACAAAATTGTCACCTTGCTTGTTTTGATTTTGAAATCTTTAAAGTTTACATAAGGGGATTTTTTCTGTTATTCTGTTTGGGTTGTTTATCAAACATGGAGATAATTATAAACTGAATACGATGTTTTGAGGAAAACATTCATAAATATTTTATTGTTTGCCTGAATGCATTCATAGCCTATAGGTTATTTTTTCTATTAGCAAAAGAATATGAAGAAAATCCATAGGAAGCGCTTTCGAATTTAAAAATCAAAGTGTAATTAAAATACGAAGCATGTTCATTTTCGATATTGAATTAGACCCACCGTGGAATATATATTATTTGAAAGATGTTTGTATTGCGTGTATTCAGTTAAGGTTTCGCCTAATGTTGCCTTTCGTGTTCACTGTGTGCGGTTTAGAGTGAGGGCTGTTGTTGTTGAAATACTTTGTTACGTGGGAACTGAAGCACTTTAGCGAACTCGAATGCTTTGGCAACGAAGTAATTATTTTCAGTGTTATCATATTTGTGGGGACCCACGCGTTAAACTTTGATACTAAATTCCTGCGTCTCTTCTCACGAAAGACGAAAAATCTCGTTTTAGCTGGTGAAAAATGTGTGTGAAAAATGTAATCTATCAAATTTAAAAGCTTGAATTACATTGATGTACCTCGCAAGTTTCTTAAGTATGTTTTAGTACATTTGCGTGTGCGATAACAGATTATTGACATCCATCAAAGTAAAGACTCACGAGCGAGGACGTGATAAGCATGATATTTTAAGTGGAATCGAAAACATTGCGACAACATATCAAAGCATTTCCTTGTTTGCAACCAAAATGATTACCATTCTGAATGGTGTTAAGAAAATTTACAAAAATGTTTTCCTCGTGCTGATCTAACTACCAGTTCTAACATTTTGCCTTTTTCTACAAACATATTGCATATTATATTTCACGTTCTTCCTTCGTGTTGTTTAGATCGTGATATAAATTTACACAATTACAATCTGTGAAAAAATATATAAATAAAAATGAATTTTGCGAATCGATAAACACTGTGACCAAACCCTCAAGGTGTTCAAAGTGGCATCACGTTTCCAATTAAGCAAAAAAGGTCCATGGCTTTTGTTGTTCTTGAAAGAGTAATCCCTCGGGAAAAGTTTTACCGATCGTTTTTGTTCCTGTTAAAACCATATTTGGAGTTTATAAAGCTTCGAGCCATCATTCCCTTTTCTGGCAATAGCAGAACTGAAATAGTTTTTTTTATGTCTAATTATAGATGTCTAAATTGGAGTCATGACTAGAAATAGCGACTACATTGAAAATTGTACAAAACCTTAACGCTCTTTATTTGCCTAAAATGGAAAACTAATTGAAGAGATACTTTCTTTAACCTGGAGCGGTTATCATTGTTAGGGGTAGGTTTTGAGTCTAAAAAGTAGTGAGTACTTTCATAGAACATCTAATAAAATTTAATGGTGTTATCAATGTGTCAGAATACCATTTATAGTGTTTTGTGTTTTGAAAGTTGAATTCGAAAATACACGAATCATAGTCTTAAAAGTACCAAATCATTGACATATATATGTTGTTCCAGATAGCAAATGTCTGACTATCATATTATTACGCCTGACATCTCTCTGCAAGGTGATTTTCAGTGTTTTTAACAATGCATTCCAGCCTGGCCTAACAGGAAATGACTAATTACATAATGATGTAATATAAAAACGTAAATACCTGCAATATGTCACCCGAGGTCTTACAAGATTAGTGTATACATCAATTATTGAAGCTTTTAAAAACCGGTGGCATACGCTTTCAACTTTTAAAGAACCGAAATTGCGTAGTGTGTTTTTTTATAAACTCTAAAATAATTTTAGTACTATATATATACGTTCTTAGCGTTGGAATGAAAAGAGACTTAAATGCACGCGAGTTAAAAAGAACCGTGCCTAGATTCAATAATGAATTTAACAGCAAGTGCACGAACTCCAAGATTCAGTATTTCAGAAGGTTTATTCTTGAATAAACTACGCTTTTCCTTCTCATTTGTTATAGCTTCAAGGTGTGAAATTGTTGATGTATGCAACGATACTGTTTGTTGACAGTTATATTTAACACTATTTGCAACGTTAGAATAAAGTATATTTATTTTGGTAATAATTTAATTATTTCTTGGTTGTTGAACAATGATATTTTTTTTATCTAAAAATGTTAAAGGTTGAATTATTTCTGTTTGCCGTGATACACAACTGTAACATTCACCTCTACATATATACGGTGAACGTCTGTTTTGGCAATTCTCAGTTACTGTAGTCATCAGACCTTTCTTTGCATAAAAACATTCACAACAAATTAAAGAAGAAAGTGAACTACCTAACCTAATCATGTATCCTTGTGTATTCTATTTAAAGTTTATACGGGACAAAGTATCAAGTCTTGATTAATTAAGAAATATAATTCTAGTAAATGACATGTCGTTGAAGTAAGCAAATATAACCTAATGTATTTTTAGTCACCTGAGGATAATTTCTAAACAAGGATAAGTGCTCGTCGATTAGAAATATATAAATAAAACTATTTGATGACGGTGATAACGATTAAAGGGGAAGTATCACGGGGATTTGATGTTATTTCAAAAACCAAAAATTAAATTTTGTATTAACAGAAACCTAAAAATAATGGTCAAATGTTGTTATAAATTACCATCCTAGTGTACTAAAACTGTCAATAAGTGTCTCTGGCCATAGAAACTGGGTCGGAATGGATTGCAACTTGAAAAATGCTAGGCTAACTTTTTTCAAGTTCTCGCATTTTCGTTTCCAAAATGCACTAGAACAGATCATAATTTGTTCCTCTTTCAAGAATTTGGTTGATTTCTCTTTCTTGGTGTTCTAGAATTATTTTTGTAAATAAGAAAAGGTACTGAAGCACATGCAGCCTGACCAAAAAAGGTCAAAATCCCCGTGATACTGCCCCTTTAAGGAGCTTTAGCCACGCTATGAACAGCAGGTTTGTGAGTCCAATGCTCTCATCCGTTTACACGATCCTTGCCATATCGAAAAATACACACCAAGTTAGTTCTCACAGTTTTATGAATTCAAATATACAGAGATACTTTTGCAGGCATAACGACACAACTATAATAGCAATAACGATAAACATTTTGAAAATCTTTTTTAATTACGTTACAGTTTTTTAAAGTTCTAGAACAACAAAGAACAAAGACACGCCTTTTCATGGTATTTGAAACGAGGTCAAACAATGCTTGCGTTTCATTTATCTCCGATAACGGACGCAAATTTGAGCACAAAATAGTTCATTGTCAGATGCATGGCGCAATTCCTTCGCGATGCCAAGGCCAACATATCACGGTTAAACAACAGGCTAAAAGTGTAAATTAATAAAAGAACTTTAATTGGCTTTTTAGGAAAGAGAGGGCACATTATAGGGATAGGACGCTTATTTTTCAAGTTAACATATGCATAGACATAGCTGATATCCCAACAACAACAACAGCAAAATGTTTAGATCTTGATGATGATGTTGCAAGAGTGTGGTGAACCTGAAGAGGCCATCACGTAGGTTTACCCATATTCAGGTTCACCCAGTGACATTTGGGGGATAGAAAGCTGGCACTTTGAAGACAGCGGTGCCGGGCAAAAGACCAACAGTTTGAATCCTGTGTCAATCAAGCCGTTGCTAAGAATGACTAAATTGTTTCAGTTCGGGAAACTTTTTCAAGCTCGCAGCGCAGAGCTCCTAGTACGCGTGTAGCCTGCAAACACAGCTCCGGAGGATTTTTGTTCTTGATTTTTCACGATTCTTGATTTTTTCAAACAACAAACGGAAAATCCGTCTGAGCTGCGTTTGAAGGATACAGCAAGAGTATTTCGGATAAGCGACGTGAAGCAGTGCTACTGGAACGGGAAGCGGAGTATATGAAAATGTTTCATCTACATAAGGCGAAGCGAAATCAGCCAACAACGAAAATAACATGCCTTCGTTTTCGAGGGAAAACAACCAAGGAAAACACATTTTTATTATCTTGCATACTAATTTTAGGTGTGAATTGCTCAGCCTGGCATGCTCTTAGCAACTATCAATCTCGTACCCAGAGTCAACGGTCTCCTCGGTCAGCGGGTCGTCGCCAGGTTAGACTCTGGGGGAATCGAATAAATATCTTGGCGACGACCCGCTGACCGAGGAGACCGTTGACTCTGGGTACGAGATTGAGCAACTATTTGAGTGCTACTGCGCATACTCGGTTTCCCGGCACCGCTATGTCCGTACGGCCAAGTCCATTTGTAAGGCGAGTTTGCCGTAAAGATCGTAATCCGATCCCCCTGTTGCTTATGCGAGTCTACTCTTTATTAAAAGAGAAAAGATAATATTTATTATTTATATGGCGCAAATTAGCATGTAAATATGATCAAATGCGCCTTACAAAGTTAAACTATGTGAATGAAATAAAATAAAAGATATGCTATGAATATGAGTAATTAAAAACTAGAATATTTACAATTATGTATAGGACTAAGGTTAAAAAGCTTAAAATCGAGTCTAGAAAAAATGTCTATAAAATATAAGAGCTATTCATACACCTTTCTAAATAAAAATGTCTTCAATTTGGACTTAAAACGGTTAAAATTGTCCTCCTCTCTTATTGCACTCGGCAGTCTATTCCAAAGTGATGGTGCAGCAGCAGTAAAAGCCCTGTCACCAAGTGTCTTCTTCGTTTTCGTGTACGTTGTTTTCTAAAAACAACGTAAATTAAAAGAATTGTAGTTCTTCTACATTTTAAAACTGTTTTTATACTAAAAGAGTTGAAGGAGTTCAAGAAAAACACAATGTTTTGCAGCTTGTGCCCGAAATTGTCTCGCTTCTATGTTCAAATGTATTGTTATGCAAATATCGCAAGTTAACCATGGCAAAGAATGAGGGACACGCACGCGCGGGCTCTGGGAACTAGATTGTAAATAAACGGTAAAAAACATGTCGGACTGAATAGAGAAGCTTGTATGAAATTAAATAAATATTTTGACTTACCGCTTTATGTTCCCTTCTTTTCCACCTGTATCAATCGGATTCTGGCATTTGACACCGATGACCGTTTTCTGACACAAAAATCACCATTTTTGAAGGCTTATTCTCCACGGTAAATGCGTTTGAAGTTATGGATCTTTTCCTGACTACCAACAGTATGAAAGAATAGCAATTCCGGTCAAATCACTGAAATCATCTTCGCAAAATGGATCGCAGTAATCCACAGCGCTTGAAAATTCACCCGTATCAATCGAAAGTATTACTAGTAAACAATGTCATCCACGTTGATTAAAACGATTTTCCATGAAATGTTGGATCCACCACGGTAAATTGCTTTGAAGTTTGGCTTTTTTCCAGTTCCATGTCCTAAGAACAAGCGCGGAGAAAGGCGTTTTTGCCACCTTAAGTGTAAGTCTTTTCTCTCACATCTGTAGGTTTCGTGAAAAACATTCGCCATATTGATCTCATTTCACTTGGTAACCTCCCTTCTTTTCCCCAGGACTTTTTTGAATAAAGTTTTCCGAGTAAGACTGAGAATGAAAGGAAAATTCTGCGGGAAATACAAAATACATAATTTCGGGATGGTCCGTACGATCGAGTTAACGGAGTTCATGTAGTCATTTTCACTATAAATAACAAATTATAACAGTCAAATGATATTGTAAACGACAGACGAAAAATAATTAAGCTGTGAATAGCTTGCCGGCCTGAGAGAATCACGCTTTTGGCCGCCATAGTACTCATATTTGCCGCGCGCCATATTGGTTTCTTTGTTATTATGGAGGAAGCCGTGTACCGCTGCGCGGGCTCAAATGTCCCTCATTCTTTGCCATGCGCGAAAAGGGCTATTGGAACTGGAACTGTAATTGTAACTGTACTCTACTTTTTTTTTAGTGTTGTTGTAATTGTATATTGTATTTTGTAATGTAATGTTTTGTAACGTTTTCTCTTTTATATTTAAATAAAGTATTAAATTACATACACCTGTTTCAGTTAACGTTGTCGGATAAAAATCGGATAAAAATCGGATAAAAGCGTAAAGCCTACAAGACAAGACCAAATGGTAGTCTGGGTATTCATTAGAATTTGCATATCGCTGGAAAATAAATCTACACGTTTTTATTTCGCACGTGATGTATTTGGTTTGCCCCGAATTATATAATTCGTTTTTCCATGTTTTTTGACTAGCTGATTCTGTAAAATTTAGTTTGGCTAAAAGTGGCTTACTTCTACAGGTTTAAAACAAAAAGGAAACTTAATAAATAATATAATGTTTTACATGTTACTTCTCATTAGTATTCGGTGCGTGCAGCAGTTTTCTACTTTTACCCATGCTACCTTTCGGCCTTGTCTAGCGGGCTTTTAAAAACATTTCTATCCGACAACGTTAATTGAAATAGGTGTATAAAAAAGAACAGTAGCTCTGCACGTGCGTTATAATCTTGGTACATTTCAACGTCAGTGAAATGTGAACGGATAATTTTTAAAGTTTCTGTTTCGAATTGATCCATGTCTTTTCATATTTAGCTGAGGATAGTTCTCGGCATCTATAGACACACTGAATAGTCTAAATAGATTGGCGAGATTATTATAAACAGAATATAAATACTATTTAATCGACGTTGTCCTTTTAACGTCGCCGTCATGGTTGCTGAAACTCCCTAATTGATTAGTGTTTGAGAACCGGCTCAATGATATACATTTCCGTGCGTTATTCAAACTTCTCAGCCAATCAGAGAAGCAAAAATCGCATATGTAATTTTAATTGCTTTCAGTTCTCCGCCTCCAAGACTTAAATGATATAATGATGTCAAAAACATGTCGAAACTGAATTAATCAAAAACTGTATCGAGTCAAACGTAGGTTTTACTGCGAGTAAGTTAACCCTTTCACTCCCAGAGTCAAACCTTGAGTCAATAAATGTGGTTCCAACTTTTGTGGCCATTCAAATTTTTATAGCTATTGAACAGTACTTTTTGACTTTTTGCAAAATGAAATTCAAAGATTTTTTCGCCTTAGTTTTGAGCTTAGCACTCGGAAACAGATTACAGATTACATATGTGCAAAATCTTTACGCTAAACGGAAACAACACCGAATTAATTCAATTTCATGTACCTTGCCAGTAACACGTGTGTGTCCTACGAACGTGATTTTTGTAAATTACGTTTTTATCTGATTATAATTTATCATTCTGTCTTTCACGGTGCGTATTTTTGTTTTCACTTTTCGTCAACGATCCATCTTAAAACATGCAGTGTCTTAAACGAAGCCGCTAAAAACTCTTCATCCAAGTGCTCGAGATGATAATGTATTGATGACTAACTTCCGATGTATTTTTTGTCGAGTACATTATTGTTCGTTTGTTTGCCAACGGGAAATTAAAAGTCTTGACCCTGTTCGGAGTTAATCTCTAGTGTAGCCATTTATCCCGCCAAGGAAAGTTTAATTGTGTACTGTACAACTTGATATAAACGACTCCCCACACTAGAACGTTTCCGCATTTACGGGCTCACTGTATTACCAGTGGTATTAAATGTATTATCTTTTAACAGGTTGGAACCAAAATAGTATAGTAATAACGAGATGTCCTTTAAGTGTGTTCCACTGAATACTTTTCCATTATTCATTGACGCTATCAAGTTATTTACCTTACCGCACAAGGCTCTACAGATTTTGCAACAAACCTTTTACAATTTAGGAAAAAACAACACTGAACAACAAATTCACCAAATGGCAAATTGTGAAATAAATGTGTTAGTGATCCGTATAACTCCTGTTGAACGTGTTACATGAAAGTCGGTACAGCTAAACTGATAGTATCTTTAGATTAGCGACAAGTCAGAGATTTAGAGAACTTAAACTATATTTGATCGGATTTGGTGTTATTTGCATTTGGCACTCGATTCAGACCTCCTGCAAAGACTGTCTTTCTACAGGCCTTTTTATATTCTAGAAAAGTCGCAGAAGGTCAACAGAAACATGACTTTAACAACCCGATAATATTTAAGACGTTAGATTTTTTGCGAAAAAAAGGCTTCTGTGTACGCTCGATATCGACAATCTTAATACTCTTGTAAAAGAAGAAAAGAAGACATAAAGTGAAGGTAGAGATTAAAATCGACACGAAGCGTAATTGCATTTCTAGAATGTCCATTTCCTATTGCCTCGAGTCAAGACGTTTTCGTGACTTCCTTTTCAGTCTTGGGATTTTTTATTGAGAGTCCACTGAAAGTAAATTTCCGGCGCTCAGAGCTACAACATACATGTAGGCTTGGTGGCAGAGATTCGTGCAAGCAACACGAACTTTAATAATGGCGGGTGTTTGTAATTTAAATTGTACGCAATAATATACCCAAGAAAAAAAAGATCACTTACGTTTTTTAAGGAAGATATACTTGATCGACCCAGTGTTGTCTCGAAGAAGGATTTAGTCAGCGATCCTTTAAAAAATGAGAAACTGTGTTAGACTACTGTAGGGCAATCATTTATCATTACTTTCTGGTTTGGCACGTTTCGCATATATCATGTAAATTTCCATATCGCCTTGTAAAACAAGGGCAGACGGCGAGCTCTCTATCTTGCCATCTACGCTCAATTAGATGCTACAAGGCACAATGCGAAGTTTGATATTTTTTCCTTTTGATATGAGCCGAGGATTGCATTTAAATTGAAATATATTTTGTGTTATTTCCTTTTTTTACCAAATGAATATTTCGTTGAAATTTTTGTATGCGTAATGTACCTTTTCTTCTTAATGAAAGGTTAAGAGCACGGTCTCTTCGACCCTTGATTTAATTTCTTACCTCGTCGCTGCCTCTGTCAGTTTCGATAAGCTTGTGTTTGCTAATCAAGAAGAAGCGGTCACTGTAGGTATATTATGTTGTCAAAATCGATTTCTTGTAATAACCGGATGCTTTTTTAAATACCTCCATGGCAATGAAATTGAGTCGGTTTTCTCTATTATTGATTCGTGTTGTGAAGGTTGTTTGATCAATGCAGGAAGTATGCGGAGCAACGAAAACAAAGGGCAGCGTTATTGAAATTCATGAAAACTTTGATCGAGAATAGCAGATGACATTTGTTTTCTAAACGTTTGTTGTGAATCCATTAGTGGCACTTTTGTTTTAATAAAAGTCACTGGATTGCGAGTTAACAGATCCCGCATCGATTGGGAGAAGGAGATTCATTGCTTTGGTGAAAGCGATCGCTGACAGTTTGTCAATTTAAAAGCTATCAAAACCCTTGAGGCCTGAGTGTTTTGTAAACACAGCAGAATCGAATTTATGCGGAAAACGTCCTGTAAACTAATATCATAGTAGGTAGTTAATGATTATTTGCAATGCTCTTAAAGACATCTTTATGCAACGCGAAGACAGGCGATTTTTTTTTGTAGTAACAAGATGCGTTCTCTTTCCTTAACTGAGATTTTGCGTTGCTTCCGTGTCAAGCATTACTCCTCGCTCTTGGGAGGTTTATGATCATGAAACTGATAATTAAAGTGCCCATTGTTTTGATGTAAGCTGAAAATAGACATTCTACAAGACGAGCTGTTTGTTGCCAAGAAAAATGAAAACACTAAAACTTTATTACATTGCCGCCATTAAATAGCATGCAGGCTGCATAAATTAGTCCTTCGTTTGAGTCGTAGTCAGTTCTCGGTTATACTGAAGACAATAATTAATCCACGATTCGGATTTCACAAAGATATACCGAATTTTTACGCATCTCCGTCACTTTTACAGACTTTATTTAGCAAGCGAAATTGGATCGGAGACTTATTGAAAGCGGAAAATCAAAATTTATGCATCTGATCTCAATTGTGTTTTTTAACCCTTTGAATTTCATTTTGCAAAATAGCACCACTTGAGAATACTGCTCAGTAGCTTTCATTTGAATGGTCACACATTAGTATTTCATCCACAGACTCAAAAGGCACAACCATATTTATTGATTCAAGGTTTGATTCTGCGAGTGAAAAGGTTACTTTTAAAAAGCTGAAATGAAAGCTGCGAGATTCATGCCAGTGAATTAATCTACAGGATATAATATTTGTTACAAAGACCAGAACAAAGTCAACCGTCTTTAGAATATTACTTTTTCCCGAGACGGATGCAAAAGTCTTGAGATGTCATGTGATAACGTGAATCGATTACTCAGAGACATATTGTAATGGTTGTCTCGGAGATTGTCAAATTGGCCAACACTTTCTCGATAGCATCGGGCATATCATGGCCAACGAAATATTTCCAATTTATTTTGACTATTTTGCACTGATTTTAATATATTGATAAAAGTGTTGACTCTGTTGGTAAATCATTTCGCGCAATTTATACTCGTGTGAAAACCTATTGCAATTAGTACCAAAAAGAAAATTAACTCTCCTGCAGAGAGTGCATATGTTTGTTTCAGTTCTATTGTTAAAAGTAAAACTGACGAAGTGACTCTTGTGATTGTGGTTGCAGCAAAATGCAAATACCAGACTTGTTACCATTTTTTTCCTGCTCTTCGGCTGTGACTCTTAACTACGAAAACATTCAGTCGGTAGTCGGTTTCATGTCATGTTGAGATAACATATAATGTCCTTAACGTTTATTTATATTTTATTGCTTTCTTAATTGACTTCTTAACCATATCAATTTCAAGAAGCTAAGTGGTTTCAATTATTAAAGGACTGCCGGCCAATTTCCGATCATAGCTCGTTATGATTTACAAGACATGTTTTTTGCATGTGGAGCATTCCACTCCAGGCATATCCTTTGGGACCTCTCTAAATATACTTTGGGCCAACTCGTGCAGAGCTACATGTATACGAGAAATGCTCCGTAGTATGTAGTCATTTAAAGTACAATAATGTACAGCCGTAGTTTAGTTGCTCATATGTAATCCCTTGTGAGTAAACGTATTGAAATTGGAAAACAAATCAGACCAAGTGTGCGCTTTATTATTGGCAGACGAGAGAAGAAACAACTTTTCGATTTCATCTATGGGAAACATGTCATCTCTTTACTGGGAACATTAAAAAGAGATGACATAAAATCCATTATCCCATATATAAGATACCGTTGTGCTGTTGTCAGCAAGTGTTTGTTTACTTTTAATGTTCTTGATATTGGATCACCCTCGCTTTCAAATTAGCATTAGCAATCGACGCCGCTACTTCTGATATTTTCTTCTTTCGTTATATCTCACCAATGGTATTACACATTGGCAAGACTTAATACACAGTGAAAACAATAGACTAAGACTTTTCTCTGACACTGCTGCGGGCTAGATACGCCACTGGTCGGTCTCACGAAACGGAGCATCTTCGAACTGAGTGCAAGCTCTCCTTCTTGACCTCCGAGATTGTGAAAATAAGAAATTGTGCTTTTAGCAGCAAATTATTATTGCAAAGTCAATATTTTTATAAAACATAGCCTCAGATTTAAATTACAAAATATCTTTATCTCCGCAATAGCTGCTCAAAATCACTATCTTTTTCCTTGGCCACTATTTTAGCCCACTCTTGAGACAACTACTTTACAAACATAATAAAAAATTTGTACATTTGGTATCTCACCTTAATAACTGCTCAATTAAGAGCGGAGCTTTTACTGTGGTAGAATCTTTGCGTAGTGGGGAACAGGGTAAAATGCGTGCTTGGTATAAGAACCTGTTGGAACAAGACTAACTCAGATCACGATTTTAAATCAGTGGTATTATGTAAAGGTCAAACACTGAGGATACCGCCGACTCCACATAATCGATGCCACTTACTTCCCGGTTTTGGTCTTTCGTTCAGTCGATGCACACGAGAATAACTTACAATGACCAGCTTGTGCGCTGATTTTACCCAAGCAAGTTTCAAGGCCGTTTTGGTAGGAAATTACTAGCTCCTTTTAAGAAAGCGAACACACTTGATGTATTCTGTGAGGCGGCTCGCCAATATTAAAAGCTTTCATCGACTCCGTTTAGTTCATTAAATAAAATAAATGATCTTTGAACTTACTCATTTAGTGATTGTCCGTGTGAAAACCTCTGGTTTAACTCTGTTGTCGACTTCGTTGTAGTTTGGCAAGTTTTCTTACGAGCCCCTTCGACGCCGTGGCCACTTCGTTTTGGTGCTTTTTCAAAAAACCTTGTTTAATTGAAAGAAAGCATTTTAATGACTCATTCTTTGTCTTAATAAATATTTGTTTAGTCAAATTAAACTATCTAAACATCATTGGAGTGCACGAAATGAAAAGATTAAAGTGCTCGTTCGAAAAGTTTCCGTTTTGATAAAAATCTTAAAAGGTTTGCGTTTATGATGCTTTAGAGTATTTACGAGCGACAAAGTTGATTTAATTACCGATGTCACTTAAAAAGGAGGGTTTAAATTAAGCAATTAGTGTCAATTTGAGTTGCCTCTCGTTATTGTAATCATAATATTAATTTTATGCAGGCAAATTATCGTAATTGTTAAGATACTAATAATGCTGCTGTCATTACTATAGAGTCTTCAGGGGGACAGTTCGACATTGGCTATTGTTTCGCGTCTATTCAGTGATTTATACAGCAGAAATCATGAATTAAATCATTATGCCTGATATTTCAGACGACAAAACTATTGTTCGACCTCAAAGGTCACTTCACGCCTATTCATTTCTCTCCATGGCAAACATTTCTTCAGTAATGTAAATAGTTCTACCACAGCTAATTTGTGCCATTCAGTTATGCAAAAGACCCGACCATTTTGGCTGAGCAATTTTGTGCACTGCACCGTCTCTCGCTTCAGAGAAAAAGTTCTCGCCACTTTACAGACTATATACAGCGAGTCGGGATTCTAACATCACTGCAATTTTTTCATTATCGCTGCCGGACTAATAAAGATCATGTTACATGATGATGGAAATAAATAAACATATCTTGATTACTTTTAATAAAAATAGCAAGAAAGAACTTTCTCGATAACTGGTCGGTAATTTTGATGTATATTTATCACATCAAAGAAACAAAATAGCTCAAATAGTTTGTATGTAAAATCACTGATGCTGCAAAACATTTTTTTTTTTACAAAGATTTCCAAGTTTTACATTTCTGTTTACATTATTTGCTCTTTCCCAAAATCAGATGTGTTTTGTTCTCTTTCATTCAAAGTCAGTTCGGACAATTCGGCGGTCATAAAAAATAACATCCCGAGTCGATGATTTTCTTCGTTTTTGTCTAATTGAATTTTTTTGTAAGGAGAAATAGCACTGGTATTCGATTATACTCGGAATAAAATGGGAAACAAAGAGTGGTACTCCATATATTGGCTGCCTGGTCAATTTGAAGTTCGTTTTAAAGAGGACAGATTCGCAATGTTTGAAATGAGACTGAAAACCATCAACCATCAAACATCAAAAAGTGATCAATCACTGTGTGAAAAGGCATTGACTGGCTAGCCGAATTTCCGGATTGAAGAATAACCTCGTTTATTGCCTTTTTGGAGTGGTATAAGTTGCAATGCCATATTTATATGACATCACTGCATTGATGTGAAGCCTGACTTCCATGATAAACTTAACCGGTCGTATAGATAACTGGCATAGCTAAAAAAAAGACTGTATACCTGTACATATATCGATTTTTCAGTTGTCACTCAACGAAAGTGAACGTCGTTAAAAGGAACGCCGTTTTATTTGATGAGTGATGGCCGTTAGTGAGTGAGTCAAAAGGTCATGCAGCTTCTAAAATACAATTAGTCAAGTAAAGATTGTAGAAATATATCCTTCAACATTGTTTGAGGAACATTTATCTTTGTCAGCTTACCGTCAGAGTTGGAAGGAGCAATTGCCCGTTCCGAAGTTCTGGAGAAATGGAGACTCGCCGCTGGGGATGAGTTTTTAAATTTTAATTTGATTAAAAATTGGATCCCACCACAAGAAATATCATATTACAATTAGTCAGATTATCAAGTTTGGGGTTGTTCGTTAGATTGCAACCATGTAGAAGGCTTTCAAAAATTAATTTAAAAATTAATGACGAGTACTCCAGGCACATATAGCAACGTGCTTGATTCATGGTCAATCAGTCCACTTCAGTATATGAGTATATGGAAATTTCACTGCTATTATCCTGTTACTTTTCTTCGCCATCAAGGTTTACCTCGTTGCCTCATATTGCCGTTTCTAAACTGAAATAATGTCGTAAAAGGGTACATCGGTTGAAAAACCACACGGATAGCAGTATCATTTTGGGTTTTATGACGTCGCAAGGTTGCTCATTTTGCTATACAACGAAAGAGCCATTGTTTTCTGATAAAAGGGGCAACGGTTTAACACTCGTGAGATCCAAAATGGCAGGGTGTTGAAAATTAAAAAAAAAAAACTCAAGAAATGATAGATATTTGTAATGATTTCTCCCATTTTTTTTCAACAGCTTTTTCGTTTAGACAATACAAAGGAGTTTTCATTTAGACGTCTGAAATAACCAGATGAAACGTTACCGTACCTTTATTGAGTAAGGCCCGGTTCAGACGCCGTACTTCACATGAGCCGAATCGAATTAGATCAATAACGGCTGATTGAATTCGGATCAGTGAGGCGTTCTCGCCCGCCTGGTTTAACCGGGAATAACGGCTGTGGACCCGTATTGATTCATGAGCCGAATCAAATGCATAAGTTACTGATAATGTATTTTTCAATATAACAGCATTCGTGATTGGTTGAAAAGCTATCACTCACTGTTGACGTGACGTCATGACCAATCAACATGAGTGGCGCCAAAAATAAAACGTTGGGTCGCGAAAAAGGAAATTTGTTCTTATTTTCGCTTGCTCGTATATTAGCATTCAATGCATTCGGTAGTCTGTTGGAAAAATTACTTTATTATGCTCGTTTGCTCGTTTGTAAAAATGGTCCAATTGATGAGGTATACTGATATAGATACAGCAGTTACTTCCGGTCAACTGACAGAAGATAATGATTGTATTCCTCTCTAAATATCACAGTCTTATAGCGAATAAAATAGGCTGTCATGTTTTACAAACTACTTGTATTCTCGAAATATTATTAAATAGGTTAATGTAGTTTGCATCCTTCTCCTCCTACTTGCCGACTTTTCCAGCTTTTTTTCGCAGAAGAAAGGCTGTTGTTCGCACTTTGTTGCTGTTGTCCACGACGTCCGCCATGTTTTCAATTTCATGTTTCACCGCTGACCCGAATGCGCAATTTTCCCCTGCGTCTGAATCAAATTTTAAAATTTTGGTCGGCCTAAATTCGAATCCAATTCGGCTCATGTGAAGTACGGCGTCTTAACCGGCGGCATAGCAACTTTCAGTGCAAGCGCTGCTAAATATAGTTATTTTTAACAAACGGCGATTATTAATAAAAGCCACCTGCTTCCATATATTTTCGTTGTTTAAATACGCTTGCCACACTAGTTAAAGTGTCATATTATTTGCTTTGATTATTCCCTTTTTCATGGAGTGTAGTTCGGCATTGTTATTTCGATGCTGATTCAGGTTAAGCGTCTAATGAAACATCGTTTGCAAGAATTTGAGCAAATGATGTTTAGTAGATATTTCGTCTCAACCCAATCAAAGAACCCGTTGTGTGTCCATCTTTGATTATAGCGATAGGCATAATATAATCCAATGCTTTAAATATCGCTTACCCAGGTTAGTCCAGACAGATTATTAAATTACAGCGACCTAAATAGACAAATTCCCTCGCTTGGTTTTGTTTCGGTTGCGTTGGGATGTTGAATATTAAAATTAAGTACAATATTTTCCCGAAATCAGTGTTCGATTCCCCCCTGTAATACAAATACAGAAATTTGACGTTTCTGATTCATTGACTGAATTCCGCTAAGATAACAAGATCGAGAACTTCATCCTCCAATAAAAAAAAAAAGCGAATCATCATATAGGAAGATCAACGAATATTTGCCTGACATGTACACTGCTTAGGTCGACGCGATATGTCAGCTAGTTGCCTGGGGTTAATACAAGACAAATTTGAATGTCTCTTTTTCTGTCTGACCAACTTATAAATCAATTCAAAAATTCCAATGACGAAATGATTATTATGTAAAAAAAGACAAAAAACCATAGTAGCTTATAAGATATAGCCAACGTTAGTTACCTCTACTTACGATGCAAAACGCTGAAGACCACTTGAGCCGCGCGATTGTTTAACGGTGAAATCTAATTTGACTTTGTTATATGAAATCGATTCAGCATAATGGCCGTCGGTCGGTTTTAGCATACTGTGCCTCAGCCGCAGCGCTTCCGCTAAAGGTTTATTTAAACCAACTTCACTGCTAAATTGTAATTAAAAATGTCTGTAAAATAATGGGCTGTGTTTCTTCATTAGCACCTCTTTGGCTCCTGATTCAATCCCTGAAAACGTTGCTGGTACGATAAGCTAGCTCACTCTTTTACCTGTACACTTTCTGTGGTGTTCTGTGGTGACTACCAGAAATATACAGCTTACAGGGTTTTTTTTAATTATCAAACCGCAATTGGTTAATGATAAAAAACCGGTAGGAAGTAGAATAATTGAATGGAATAAAAAGCGATTATGAAAATAATATGATTACCTCGTGGCGTTTTTATAATTCAAATTTGATTGTCAGTCGGTTTATGAATTTAATTTCACCGGAAGAAAAATGTTTATAACCACGTCTTCCTTGGCGTCGCATGTAAATCTCACCTAAATGTTAAAGCCAAGTAAATTCTAAAGATATAAATAAAAAAATTGTTCACAAATCTAAGCAAATTTAAAAAAAGCTTTTTCATGACCTGTGTAAAGAACACTAAAGGAGGATACAGTTTTTGTTGGAGGCAAAATAAATATACATAATAAAGTTTAACTTACTTGACTTTGCTGGAAAATTGTCCAGCTGAATTTTACTACTTCGGCGTTGATTGCTCACCAGAATACGCATCCGAAGATTAACGACAACCTCAAAAAAACCTTCGGAGGAAATTCGATTTTAGCCGAATAAATGAATAACAAACATTTTAAACATAATGGCTTAAAACTTGTTAAGAGATTTCAGTCGCTTTATGAATTAATTTGCAACTGTTTTATTTGCCAGAAGTCTACAAATAAAAACAAATAAAAAAAGAAGAAAAGCAATTAATCTTCCTCATCTAAAATTTATAACATACTTTAACGAATTGAAAAATGTCAAATAGTGCAAAAATATCTCCAGGGATACATTTTCATGAATAAATTCATCAGGCAAAATTTTGGTAGGGGTGTTACTTTTTAAAACTTTATATCTTGGAAGTTTGGGAGCCGATTCCACTAAAACTTAACAGATATATTGGAGAATAATGGAAGTTTACCAGAACTGTGTTTTATTCAATGATCGTGAATCGCGCGGCTTTACGGTAATGATGTAATTCTTATGTCAAAATTTTGTAAAAACCTGATTTTGTGTCCAAGTTTTCTCCTCGTGAAGAACACAAAGCAACTTGGTTTTAACACTCAGTGATCAATCAAAACCTCTTTTGTGTCATATCTGAAGCCGATTTTGTGATTTCAACTTTAATTAAAAGTTATTAAGCCTTTAAAGGAGTTAAATTGTCCATGTTAGAATTTGAAGCCTTCCGAAGCTTGAAACCTTCCTTAAAAAGGATTTTTTCAACTTTACTTCAGATGTAACACAATACAATACACCTAGTTTACCTCCCTGAAATGTCAGTTCATGAAATTATATTTTCAAAGCATTCGTCACGTGACGCGTGTACTTTTCAATCACGTCGTGGAAATATCTTCAGTGGCTTTATGGGCGGATAAATAAACAATAGCTTCCATTTGGAGAGGAAATATGCTCGGATATTTGTCCGCGGATATTATCTGTTCCGAGAAGCGAACAGTTTTCCGAGTGCGAAGCTCGAGGAAAACTGTGAGCTTCGAGGAACAGATAATGTCCAAGGACAAATATCCGAGCATATTTTTGAAGCCAAATGGAGGCTATTGTAGTTATTATCCTTCAAATATTTTTTTCACAAGGCCGCTCTGTTTGCCGTGGAAGATCTCGGTCGGCCAAGCTGTTAAACATCAAAATAATTATGTTGGCGTTCAAAAATATTTCGTCTGTTCAAAACAATCAGTTTTATTTAATTTAGCAATTTATTTGAGACGGAAACTGAACCTGCGAACGTGAAACGCAAATGTTTAAAACTGGGGAATATCACTTGGGGAATATCACCCAGATATTCCCCAGTTTTGGCTGCGTCACGTGACGTGTTTAGACCAATCGCGCGCGAGAAAAAATTTTGATGGATTATAATAATGGATATGATTATACTTGGTCGTGTTATTTCAAGACAGCCCGAGTAAAAAAAATTAGTTTGTACAGATTATTATGGACAGCTTAGCTGCTCTTGACAGCTGCTCGTGCCTCAATAAGCTGAAAAATAAAGGACACAGAGAACCAATCAGATTCAAGGATTTTTCCGTTGATACTCTAACAGTTTAATTGAAGATTTTGGCACCCCAGGGTGGCTACATCAGTACACTATGCGACTCACTAGCTGGTCTGGTCTTTTTGTGTTCAAAACCAAGGGAAAGCTTACTCTATAAGAAGCCAAGAACGGTAAATATACTAAATACATACTCATTTTCTTTCTGTTTTGTGTGATTAAGAGAAGAAGGAGTTGTTGCAAAGCTTCGTTGTTCTATTTCGCATCAGAGCAAATATAGTCAGTCATCAAAATATGGCGAGAACATTAGGCTGTTTGTCGACATAAAATCGTACTTCCAACAACATTTAGAAGCAACTACTAGAAAAGCAAATAGGCCCAAGACCAGGTATGTTCAAATAATTATAAGTTCATTTGGTATTATATGAAGCCCATATATGGTACACGCTTTAGCAACCCGAAAGCAGCGACCCTCTGAAAGAAGTGATAGGGAAAAGACTGCTAAATCGTAAAGTAACAAATGTCCTTACTTTGTGTTTGTTGAGGTCGTTAATCCAATCAGTTATACATGTAAAACACATGTAACTTCAGTATTCCAACCAATTACAAAGAAGGTCTACTCATCCGATCATTGGGAAACATTTGCTTCATTTGCCCCCCAAAAAAGTTTAGTTTATAATTTCAAATTCCCAATGTAAAACAGACGTTCCACTGTGAGAAAGCGTTTTCTAAATATATTCCTTCAAACTATTTTTGTTTTCAATCGAAATTTAAATATCAATAGTGGTTTTGAAATACGGAGATAAGCAAAAACAAACGATAAAAACCGACGTTTCGGTGTCTTCATGACGCCATTGTCAAGGTAACTACAATATTCAAAAACATTTTCTGCGAGTTTAAGTAGTGTCCGCTAAATTTGCATAGAAATTTAACTAAGTGCTCTGTTAGGTCTGTTAGCAATAACGAACAAGGCTGTTCTAGATCTGACCAAGGGAGATATATGGTGCGCCACTCACCATCTTGATTCTTAACTTCAGCCTTTAACTCTGGAGCGCTGATTGCTGTATAGCACCTCCATAATCCCCTTCCCCTCCCCCTTTTCAATGTTGAGCTTCTACCAACCTTACTCGCGGTTCTAAGACTGTATAGTGAGAGGAGGACCACTTAAACAGTTCGTTTCTGCTCTTAACTGAGCTGAAGTCAAACAGCTCACTGTAAAAGGGTATATTTTTACAACCTTCTCAACTATTTCTGTCTTGGGTTGTATCCTGGGCGTTTCTCGCCAGATGTCTTCATTGTTTTCTCCTGCCTCTTGAAGCCATTCATCTGGGAGCTATTTTGGCGATGTTGGTGGCAATACTTCCTTTCCTTATTTGGTTGTTCTAAAATAGGAACCATACAATACAACGGAAGATTGATCTGCTTTTAAAAATGCAGACATTTACCGTAACTCATCCATTGTCAATAAAAATTCATGGCCAGAGCAAATCGAGATCTCGCGTCTTAGATCAAGACTCTGGAGTTTTAAGTCAAGATTTCGCATTTTATGTCAAAGATCTTGATTATTTTTATGATTCGAGATCTTACATTAGTATAGTCGAGATCTAGCCTTGTAGACCTTGTAAGACTAGATTTTGTATTGAGCAGGTCAAGAACTTCCATTTTAATTCAAGATCTCCAATTACAAAGTAAATATTTTGCATTTTAATAAGTTGAAATCTAGCATTGCTATAAGTCAAAATCTCCGTTTTAAAGCGAAAAAAATAATCCCCCATAATAATTCGAGATATCTATCTCGTCATATGAGTCGATATCATAGATTGATACTAGGAACTTATTATTATTGAAATAAATTTCATGTTCAACTTTCAAGTAAACCAGATTTAAATGTGGAACTTCAATGTACAATATGATAAGCGACAAATATAAATCTCGCCGGTTAGCAATAACTTTCGCTCCAAATAAAATACTTCAGTTAATTATTTCCATTTTCTTTACGTCACGGCATAGATCCCAGCTCTTTTTTCCAATTAATAATAACGTGTAATGAAATACCTTATTAGGAGAATCCCTGAAAGGCAGGGAAGACAATAATGATCATGAATTATCCGAGGACAGACGAATGGATGACGTCAGTGTCTGTTTACGCACGTGACCTGGATCCCGAATCTAAGGCGATCTTTGGAGGAAAGTTTCGTGACAGTTCGTGATTGCATCGTCGGTCCTGACCTACAGAGCTCTGCAGACTGAGCAAATTCAGCAAATTCATTTTCAACTGGAATCCTTCAATGAGAACAGCGCATCAAATCGCCGTGGGAATCAATGAATCGGAATTGTTTTTCGGATCCAATTTACCGTAACAAAACGGCTGATAACTCATTGCTATCAAATGCATTTTGAATATTGCAAACTAGTAACTTCGAACATGTCGGTCATAGTGTCAATTTGTTGAAGATGGCATTGAATCATTGATAGCACTTCTGACACCATGTTGTGAACGAAGAAGCTTCCAACATGGACGCCGCGTTTATATTAGTAGCATGAGTAATGATTTTTTTGAAAGAAAAAAAAATATTAAAAGGAATTAATTAAAAATAATAAGAAAAAATAAAACAACAACAACAACAACAACAAAATCAGTAAAAACAAATCTAAAAAAGTCGACAAAAAAAATAATAAAAAACAAACAAACAAAAGCTACAAATAATATTAATAAGAAAACCCCAAAACACAACAAAAAATGGTAATAATACGCTATTACCGAAGTGTAACATATCAACAAATTCAAAATGAAAACAAACCCTGAGGCTGCGCAGTGTGAGGAATAAATAAGATTGCTATTAAGAGTACTACGTCAGCTCGAGTTTTCTACGAGCGAACAGTCAACAAGACGCATTGTTTTAGAGAAACTTTCCTTGTTCTTTGACACAGAAATTATATTTTATGTAACGTTTCAAACGTAAATGAAAACAAATTCCGATTTTGAAAAAAAAATACTGAATTTTGACAGCATGCACACGCGCGTGTTCACTATCCAGCGAATATTGGCTTCGCAAACAACCCTTACACTACACTTTTTTCTAAGAATGTACATTTTTCATGCCCAGGCTGAATATTCTCATTTTTCTGCCGGTTTTAGGCTGAAAATATTCTTAATAAATTCTTAGATTACAGAGTATAGTATTTCAGTAAAATAATACGGATGTGACCAGGAAAACATCAAATAACATTGCATGGTGTTTGTATCGTGTTTACATGCGTACGTGCTGATGGTACATATTTACCATACTTTTCAATGTTACGTGTGATCTTATTTTATTTTATTTTCTATCAACATGCAAACAAAAATTCTTAACGAAATCTCAGCCTTGGGTATATTCTTAGCATAAAATTTCGCCAATCTCAGCCTCGATATTCTTATAAAAAAATTTCTTACAAAAAAAAGAGTATAACGGGACACAGTAACAACCATAAACTATATATTTAGAACGTCTTCTTAACAACAGTCCGGTTGTCATGCGAAATCAAGAATGTTTGTTGCAGTAGTGAATATTATTAATGAATACTCCTAGTAGGAGCCAACTTAACCAAAAGACAGGTAAGTGGCCGTTTTGATGTCGTTCTGAAAGCGCCACTAAGGCCCAGTTCAGACGCCGTACTTCACATGAGCCGAATTGAATTCGATGAGTTAAGTTCATGTGAAGTACGGCGTCTGAATCAATTCGGAACGGCTGATTGAATTCGGATCGGCTCAGCCGTTCTTCCCGCCTGGCTCAGCCGGGAATAACGGCTATGGACCGGCTTTGATTCAGACGCCGAACTTCACATGTGCCGAAATAAATGCATGTATTATTATAAAGTATTGTTCAATATCACAGCAATTTTCCCCTATTAAATTAAGTTCGGCTGAATTAAGCTCGGCGTCTGAATCAATTCAGCCGGTCTAAATTAATTTGGGTCGGCCTAAATTCGAATTCGATTCGGCTCATGTGAAGTACGGCGTCTGAACTGGGCCTAAGCCGAGCGACATGCTGATAGTCAACGTATGTGTATACATGTATAGTTGAGCAAATGTTTTCGGATTCCAGGGTCATCGCATTTACATTTTTCGGATTATATTTGTCAGGCGTTTGTAAGGTTTTTCTCTCACGGAAGTTCGTTGACTGTATTCAGACACACTAGGATTCTTGTTTTTTTAATTTTTCGCCGTCAAGATCGTTGATGTCGACCAGCCGAGAATAGACTAGTTGCAAACCAGTTGTTATTTTCGATTTATATAAAAATATCATGCGGCTTGATGTAAATCAAGCCAGGAATTCGTGCCAGTTTCTTTCTTTTAAATTCGCTCTCGTGTCTGTGTGTCACGTCTGTGACTTATATAACATGCAAATCTTTATCTTTAATTTTAGCCTAAATACAGAGTGCTCGTTGATGTTTTTGGGATCGAAAAACAATTATACGGTCACTATAAATACATGTATATAAACAAATTAATTGAACGCGCTATTGGTTATTCAGATGTATTGTATGTAAGTGTGTGTTAGGGCCTCCACAGACTAGAGAGATAGCTGTCGACAACTTTTAGTTGTCGATCATAAAACGTTGTCGATAACAAAAAAGCCAGTGTGCGAAGCTAGTTGTCGATAACAAAGGCCCCTTAGTTATCGATAACAAGCTTCGCACACTGGCTTTTTTGTTATCGACAACTTTTTATGATCGATAACTGACTAGTTGTCGACAGCTATCTCTCTAGTCTGCGGAGGCCCTTAAACGCAAACAAAACAAACGAGATGGTACGTGATGGAAAAAAATTAATCACTACAAACAAAACAGTTCTTATTGTATCTTATTGTTCTTATTGCATTAAACGAAGCTTTCTCGGTTCCGAAATTTTGTTTGTTATTTGGGCAGGTTGCTTTAAAACATGCAAGCTGATTTAATCACTATATACTTTTTTTCAAAACTCGCTATAATATGTTTCAAAATATGTAGGCTGACTTACTCACTATAAACAGGTTGTACACATCATAAACCCGTCATAAACCTGGTTTTACGAGAACGCCGATCTCCACAAATTAAACGCTGTAATTAAGTCCATTATTGCTGTTTGTAGCCAGATGCCTGCAGCAAAGCACATTAACCCTTTCATTCCCAATAGTGTGAAAGCTCAAAATTAAAAATAATAATAATAATAATAATAATAATAATCATTTTGCAAGATATGAAAAAAAAAAAAAAAACAGTACCACACGAAAGTACTGCTCAATAGCTTTAATTTGAATGGTCACAAAACCCTAGTGTGTGACCATTCATTTAAAAATGTCAGAACCACCTTGTACAGCATAATAAACAGTACCACATGAAAGTGCTACTCAATAGCTTTCATTTGAATGGTCGACACACACTAGGATTTTATCCACGTACATTAAAGTTAGAAGCACAATAATTGACTTGATGCTTGCTTCTGGCCGTGAGTGAAAGGGTTAACACTTAATTGCATCGAATTTCAATGTTCGTTATATCGGAGTGAATTCATAATTAATTTAGTTGTCGGATGGGAAATTGTTTCCATTATAAGCCGGAATCATTTCGTTGCACTGAACTGAGTTCGTAAATTATTCACGTGAAAAATTCTGAAACCTCTTTTGAAATTAATGGCGGTGAAGGGGATAATCCTTTAAACTGAATTTCCAGATGTTTAGCTTTCCTCTTTCAAAATGGCAACAACATCCGGATTAACGGATAACACGCTGAATCTGAATATAAAACAGTAAAGCCCGGGCCAAACGAGGATGAGAGTTCATGATAGTTGGCTCTCATGAGAATTTTCTTCAACTCTCATCGACTATCATCACCTCGGGCCAAACGAGAGAAAACTCTCGACGACTCTCTCAAGAAAAATGCGAGGAGGTTTAAATTCGATGAGAGCGCATAAGAGTTTCAGGCCAAACGAGAGTGGGAGTTTGAACTCTCAACAGCTCTTATCTTTGTTTGGCCCCTCCGGGTTAAAGGCTTAAATAAGAACTCCGATAGATTGACAAGAAACCTATTGTTTGCGACTGTGTAGGCAGAGTCATCATGGTACATTGTATGTGACTTTGTAATATGTTTTATTCGCCGGGAGTAATAATATTGATATAAATGCATGTGCTTTTCTAAAACAAGCCGGCTATTTCCTAAGCACGAGCTCTACTTGAATTCTCAGTTATTTGCTGAAGAGTATGTGATCTGTCTGATCTGATGGCGAAGAAAAGAAGGAAGACTAGCTTGCGAAATCATCCCGCCCTCTAAACTCATTGGCTAGCTTGACGGTAATTTCCGTACCTGGTACAACCCACACCAATGGATTATCACGTGGGCACCATGCGTTGACGTAAATTACATTATGTTTGGCCATAATGTCTGCTTTTTGATAAATAATTATTAACCACAACACGGAAAAAGCATATTTTGTGAAAGTATTTTCTCTGGTAGCCAATGAAATGCCTTGTAAATTAAATTCGAGCTAGACTATAAATGCTTCTGTGGCCTTGTTCGTTAGGCATAGAAGGTACGGCTACGAATCGAAGCCTTCTAAAATTGAGGCAACAGATATCTTTGTTAAGGAACTGATTAATATTATCGTTCAATTGGAAATTTGCAGTTTCGACATCCAGAATTAAGGTGTGTATATTTTCTTTTATTGAGGCTATTTTCAAGTTGTTTAACGTGCGATTTCATCGTCAAAGCAACATTTCGCTGTCTAAATTATAAGCAATTCACAATTTAAGGGCCTCCACAGACTAGAGAGATAGTTGTCGATAACTGTTTAGTTGTCGATCATAAAAAGTTGTCGATAACAAAAAAGCCAGTGTGTGAAGCTAGTTATCGATAACTAAGGGCCTTAGTTATCTATAACTAGCTTCACACACTGGCTTTTTTGTTATCGATAACGTTTTATGATCGACAACTAAATAGTTGTCGACAACTATCTATATAGTCTGTGGAGACCCTAGTGCGGACTGAAGTGAAATTTATGAAACAACTCATGCCGTACTAGAATATTGAAATCATTTTTAGGGCGTGTACACATGGCAAAGTGTCCGGCACGTTCTCAAAATCTAACCGCTTTTATCGTTTACTAATTATCTCGAGTTTCTGAAAAAAAATAATTGTAGCGGAGCATTAATCTGGTCGAAATATTTTTAGGTACAGTAATTAGTTTTCCGTTCAAGACCTTGGCCAGCTATATATTGTAGGTGTGTATCTACCTCCACAAGATCAATGGGACCGGCGTAAACCAAAATAAATTTATAGTTATGCAAAACAAGAATTCATTAACAGCTGAAAAACGTTCTTTGATGCCCGACAATTCAGCTTTGTTCATTCACAGGCTGGCAGTCTGTAAAATATGCTGATCTTCCAAATTTCTTTTGAGTTTTTTTGCTGTGAAAGTGGCTGATGATATGTCATATATTTTTTGATAATCGCATCTGTCTTAGCGAGGTTTACGTTAGCGATTATGTTCAAAGTTTTGTTCCAGTCAGAGATGGCGACATAAGATCCTTATCTTCGGAATATAAGTATGATTATTACGCCCCTAACTTGTGAGAACTACGAATTTACAGTTATTCTAAACAGAAGTTTAATAATCTACTTATTTTTTAACGTCTTGGAAAAGTCCTTTGTTTCCGCGGTTACAAATAGTTTGAAGCTCGTACTGGTGTGATTTAGAATTCTAACGTTTAAAGTTGTTTACAAATGGGGATAATGTAACTCTCAGAGAGTAACTAGTCCAATTGTTACAAAAATAGGATGAGATGTTCCGCAATTAAACTTTCTAGTGAAGCCTAGAGCGTTATTTTTGCGGTTGATTAGAATTTTCTTTCAAACGCAGCTTCGAAAATAGAAATGCCGGTAAAACTTCAAATGAAACATTTATAACACGCAATTGAACAAAGAGTCAATCAAATGCATAAATTATATAGCTTTTAATATTCTCGAAAATGTTCCGTCTAAAGGCACCGCGTCCTTAAGAGTTTAGTTTTGTAAACATTATTAAATTTTGATAAATTGCATGGCAATTTGATGAAAGTAATTCTCTCGCGTTTTCCGCAGAATACTGCAATTGTTGTCTTGATGAGATGTTTCGAAATGAGTTATAATGAGAGGATGCAAGCAATAAAATCAAGCACCTTTTCACTGTATGATAAGAATATTAAACTGCAAGCAATTTTACCTTCTTTACCAATAATTACAAGCTCCCCGAGGAAGTAGTACATTTTTAATTGCTCGTAAATACTCCCGCTTGATTGAATAAAACGCCGGTCCTGTCGCTGATATTGGCCTCAAATAAATGTGTGATGCCGAAGTTTCAGACGTGACTCAGCGAGCCTGCCTTGAGGATATTAGATAAGATCAGTGGCATATATATTTCCCACTAATCACATTTTGCAAATTCAAGCAAAAGAGTTTCAGGAAGGTGTGTTTGTCATTTCGCCTCACCTTAACTCGGTAAGGACACTATGGATTTTTCACCAAATGTATTTAGCAATTTATATGACCAGCAGGCTTGTTTATGAATATAATAGGTTTGTACATGTATTTTCATTTTGTGGCCAACTTTTGACTTTAGAATGTACTTTAGAAACTTTAAGTGTAAACTGTAAAATGCTGTTTGTTTGTTTTGAGTTGAAGAGCTTGATCTAACCCTTCACTCCCGGAGAAAAAACCTTTAGTAAATTATAGTAAATTTATATGGTTCTAGCTATTGAGCAGTACGTTCATATGGTACTGTTTATTATGCTGTACAAGGTGGTTCTAACTTTTAACAAGACTGTGGATGAAATCCGCCTAGTGTGTGACCATTCAAATGAAAGCTATTGAGCAGTACGTTCATGTGGTACTGTTTATTGTGCTTACAGGGTGGTTCTAGCTTTTAACAAGACTGTGGATGAAACCCTAGTGTGTGACCATTCAAATGAATCCTTGTGTGTGACCATTCAAATGAAAGCTATTGAGCAGTACGTTCATGTGGTACTGTTTATTATGCTGTACAAGGTGGTTCTAACTTTTAACAAGACTGTGGATGAAACCCTAGTGTGTGACCATTCAAATGAAAGTTATTGAGCAGTACTTTCATGTGGCACTGTTTATTATGCTTACAGGGTGGTTCTAACTTTTGAGTCTGTGGATGAAGCCTTAGGGTGTGACCATCCAAACGAAAGCTATCTAACAGTACTTTCGTGCAATACTATTTTTCGATTGACTTGTAAATATTTTTTCAACTTTGAACTTGGGCCCTCTTGGGAGTCGCACATTCCCAAATAATTTAACATTTCGATAATATTGTAAACGTAATATTACTGACGGACCAAGTCGAATATTAAGTTTTAAAGAGTCCGCAGAATAACTTCGGTTGGTGGGAGACGGAAGTCCTGAAAATGACTTTTGTTGATACTGACGTTTCGGCAATTTCATCTTCAGAATCAAGTTCGTTTCTCCAGCAGAATTAGATACGGCAATAGCCAACGCCTTTTCGAACGTTTGAATATGTTTCTGATTGGTGCAAATTAACAATACCACATCCACAAGTCTCGCTTTCACCAGGCCAATATTGTTCTTACGCCCACTTCAAGATGGCGGCATTTACATTGTTACTTAACTACCAAGTTCACTTTCTCTTTAATTCATTCACCCACAGTTCACATGTATGGTTGATTTCCTATGTGCCTCGTCATAATTTATCTTAATTAAGTATTTTATTTAAACAACGATTTACTGTTTTTAGCTCAACAATGGGTTAGCATTTGACGTTAAGCCTGAACGATTCTATGATTAAGAATCTAGAATAAAAATATGTATGTTTAAGAATTCGTGGTCTGCCACGCAGCAAGAGGCTTGGTGGTAAACCAGTATGGCTTCAACTGCATTCACCTCCGCGTGTATTGTTTTCCATGTCTGCTTTGTAAGATAAAGTCTCAACTGACGGTGCTATCTTGAAGAATATTGTCCTCGTACAAAGCTCAACTCAGTTACAATAAGCTCAGGTGAGGTATGTGAAAATTCTCTTGCATCTTTCGGTGTCCCGATATTTTTCATACGGTTCTTGTGGTGAAGAATCACTGGACTCAAAATCTCATATTTGTGGAATCTCATATTTGTGAGATTGGAAATTTCTTGTCTTGTTTGTGGAGCATAACTGAGTCAGAACTTGCCTCAGGCGGCAATAATAAAAAAATTATCAGTGAAGATCTAGATAGAAGGAGTAAATCGCTTTGACCTTGGTGAAACTCCTATACGAACTAATTGTAAAATTTTAAGTGCACAATGTTTTGATTTTAAACTGTTTTTCCTTTGAATAGTCGCGCGATTATTTGGGCTTAGTTGATGACTCTGGCGAAGAAAACGTTTTATTTTACGCAAGATTTGATCTTGATTGATAGCATTTGAAAAAAAGTTGCGATATATATCGTCGGCGCTCCTTTTACAGTTTTGTTCCTGTTTTAAATAGTTACAACATCTAAGTTTCTAGCTGTGTGGCTCGCAGTTTTACATTGCTGGCTGAAGTAACTCATGAAGGTCAATGAGGAGAATAGTGTGATAATTTTCAAAGTTTTAGTTTGGATTCGCAACACTTTCTCCGACGAAGCCAAAAACTAGTTTAGTGGGTGTTGGATTGATTACTACGAATTTACTGGCTTTTATGTAAATAGCTGAAATCCATTAGTGCACACTGATGTAAATTATACCAACATCTGGTATTACATTTTACATTTTTTAAATTGAAGAATGGCATTGAAACTTGCCATTTTTAAAAGTACTAAACCTTTCTATTATCCTTGATGACGACATTGAGATTTCGATTACTTAATATATTTTACTGATCGAGATAAGTCTACATTAGGGTAATTATTTAAAATCTCTTTTTATTGTATGAAGTAGTTTAAAATCAGTAAAGGTCTAGAAAAAATGAGAAGCACAATTTCAGACTAATTTTTTTTAATCAAAAACGAGTCATAAAATAGTCAATTTCAGTTTGATGGGTCTGTAGATAATAAAGCTACAATAGCCTGAGTGCCGGATAACCTCTGCTGGGAAAAGATAGACAGCCTTCAAATAAAAGGTATTGTTTCACTATTTTGAAATTTTGCGATGAATCACTTTCAAATGAACTGATATCAATGGAATGAAATTTAGTATTCGAGTCACAGATTGTGAAAATCTTTCAAATAGACCATTTTCGACCTCATCAGTTACTAACAACGTAAACTGAGCTAGACGTGTAACTTTAATAACATTTAAACCTTTTTATAATATTCATGGCTGCCTGCAGAAATGTCATTTGTAAAAATGACTCCATTGTATCGTTTCCCATGATCAGAAGCGATCGTATGATTATCGTTGAAAATTTGAATTATCGTGAGAGTAGAGGAAATGTTTCCGACTGTTTTTTAAAAAGCAACCGTTTAATATCTTATTACGTGGAAATAAGCGTCCATTTTAATACCTTATCTGAAGGAATCGAAAATATACGGATACTGCTAAGCATCTCTGCTATCACAACGTTGGAAACTTTGACTTTCTTTCATCTGAGCGATCGAGCGAGGGTTATGAGACTGATTACGACGTATAAGGTTAGTGATTGTACAAAGAACCAATACATGTGTAAGACGTACGGACTTGCGTACCTTTCTTTGAGATAAATATAGCCAATTGTAGACTAAAGAGTGCGCTTCAAAATTGGGATGAATGACGAATCCCCGAATCTTATTCGTTTTTCTCATTGTTGAAAAGGTTCCAAAAAATCATGAGGTACAAACCAAAATCCTCAAACTCATCCTGGAAAAACTTATTATTTGTCGCTGTACAATTTTATTAGATGCTCGGTAATATAGTAATGTTATCTTTAAAAAAATCTTTGAAAACTAGTGGCTTCTATACAGAGTGCTTATGACATGAAAACGATAATATGACAGCATGTGGTTGCAAAAGGCACTTGCAAATTCTTACTAAGGAAATTGGCCTTAAAAACCCTTATTGTCGAACATATGCTATTGTGCACGAGTAATTAAAGTCCCGAATAAACCAGACAGCCATGTCAATTTAAACTGATTTGTGCCGCTCTAAAATTTGATAACACTTCTTTCAATTATATTTCACATTTGTTTAGAGTTAGTGTTGCGCCTCTTTAGAAGGTATTTATACACTTCTACCTTTGTATGACGAACTACGCACCAGCAAAAAAAATATATAGAATATTTTATATTACGTATTCTAAGTTTTTTTTACTTGATTTGTTCTTCTGGAAACATAATTTTAAAACTTTAAAGGGGCAGTATCACTGGAATTTGATGTCATTTCAAAAACCAAAAAATGTTTTTGTATTAACAGAAAACTAAAAATAATAGTCAAATGTTGTTATAAATTACCATCCTAGTGTACTAAAACTGTCAATAAGTGTCTCTGGCCATAGAAACTGGGTCGGAATGGATCGCAATTTGAAAAAAATGTTAGGCTAACAGTTTTTCAATTTCTCGCATTTTCGTTTCCAAAATGCACTAGAACAGACTATAATCTGTTCCTCTTTCCCTCTTTCAAGAATTTGGTTGATTTCTTTTTCCTGGTTTTCTAGAATTATTTTGTAAATAAAAAAGATACACATGTACTGAAGCACAATTTTGACCAACAAAGGTCAAAATCCCCGTGATACTGCCCCTTTAAGAGGGAATGTCCACAAAAATCAAACAAAATCGAATTTTCGCGCGGCGAAGCTAAAAACTTCAAATTCGCTATGTTTTAGGTAATCCTTAGCAAAAATACAAACAATTCGTAGTTTTTTTCTTGAACTATTTTTGTATTTCCGAGAAAAACGAAATTTTCACCTCCAGACTCGATTCAGCGATCCAACTGGGTTGAAACTGTTTCCGGCTCGAAAATTTAACATCTCTCGTTTTACCTGGAAAGGAGAGCCTGATAAGCGCATGGTTAATGTTACAACTAATGAACTTTTGGTAATTATAATTTGTTTAGTTATTTTTTGTATCAGCTTAATATTTCACAGCCTGCAGGACGGGCGGACTCTAGTGCCCGACTCCCACCCAATTACACATATTTTCTAAGTGGCCTGGAGAGCTCAGTTTCAAACGGATATTGTGGCTTATCGATTTAGCCAATGAAAGCTGGATAAACAATTATATCGAAGAACACAAGTAGCACAAACTGAATAATATGCTAGGAGCTTCGCAGTGTCTTGAGGTTCAACTAACTTCGGATATGCGTACGAACTGGTTGAAACGCCATTGAAAAAACAAATGTCAGGAAAGAGACACTCTGCAACAGTCAGGATATTATAATCGAGCAAAGGTGGATATATTTATGTTGTTTAATACTTAGGTAATGCGGATATTTCGCATTGAAATAATTTTAATTACATATACTGTAGTTTATTTTTGGTCAGGTAATCGACAACTGGCGTGATTTCATGTCTTCTGTGTACTATTTTGAAGAATGTTTTGAGGAGTGTGAAATCATTTGCCCAAACGTACTGAGCTTTACATATATTGGAATCTCTTTCCTTCCATAGTTAAAATATTTAATCTTTATATGGGATTCCCGAGAAAATTACAATTTTTTTGACCGACTGAATGTCATAACATGGGAGAATATACTCCGGTGACTATCATGCACCGTTCAATAATTATAATAATCGAATACTTACCAAATTGTGTTCTCTAGACAAGGAAAAGTCATGCAATACGTTGGTAGTATTACTTAGTAAGTCTTCCATACGCTTGATAGTTTCGACAGGCGAATCGAGTGAAAACGATCTATTTGCAACCCAGTTGGGACTCGCTGAATCGAGTCTGGAAGTGAAATCGAAAATTTCGTTTTTTCTCGGAAATACAAAAATATTGCAAGATAAAAAAAACTACATAGCGTTTTTATTCTAACATAGGACTACCTATATGCAAAAGAATAGAGAATTCTATATTTTAAGCTTTACCGCGTTGTGTTTGATTTTTATGGACATTCTCTCTTAAGATGTACATTGTACATGTAACTGCAAAGTTCTATACATTTGAAAAGCTGAAGTATAATGTTGCTTAGAATCTTCATTTATAGCAAAATTCACTGAAGATATTTTCCTTGTGATTATTTCCGCCAAGAGATAAAAGGCTGTGAAAAACGAATACATTTACATCTGGATATCCTGCGGTGATAATGTGTAGGTTGTCTGTGCTTCACCAGGCAGGAGAACGATTCAGTGTAATTCAACTGTTTCTTTTCATCGCCATTTTGAATTCGGGTCGCGTTCGCAAGAGTATTACTGGTTACTGTAATGGTGGCCCATTCAGCTACTAGGCTGGTATCCATAGGAGCCCTAGCAGCTGTTTACTAAATAACCAAAACAATGTAGCCATTGCGTTGAACAATCGAATAAGAAACCGAAATTTGTAGTGTGTAGTGCTGTGGTGACTATTGTTTGGCAATTAAAGCTGAAAACGATTTGATTACTGTGACTGTCACCATAGACCCTATTCCAAAATGGCTGCCAATTTAAAATTATTTTGTATGCATTTAAATTTGCCTCACTAACCTCGTTCTTGAGTAAAACTTATCAACTCAAAAACGAGGTTAGTGAGGCAAATTGAAATACATCCAAAATAATTTTAAATTGACAGCCATTTTGGAATAACTGATATAATATTCATTATCATGTCCTGAAGAGAACCCTGAGAGGTTGAAAGTTCTTGACAGCCAGCGAACTTTTTAATGCTCCAAACTGTTGAAAAATATATAAATCTAGAAGAAAATGTGTAAATTACCGCCATTAATATTTTTTTGGACTCCCTAATCTGTGAAGTAGTGACAGCAGTATGTTAATATTTTCAAACCCATGCATAAGAATGCTTTTAAAAGCTACTTATTTTTATTAAGAGGAAACATTTACAAGTAAAAACCTTTTTTTATCGATAACTACAGTTTAAAAGTACCCGGCGTAGTTTTAATGTAACCTTAACTATTATCAAAATGCCTCATTTCAAGCACATTCCCGGTTGAAATATCTGTAATAAATTTATTTAGGAACAATAAAATGTCAAAAAAATGACTGTAGATATGGATCGATCCCAACATTCATTTTACAATAGACGATGTTTTGTCTTCATGATCAGTTAAAGAAATTTTAGCTTCTTTATTGACTCTTTTATTCATTTTGGTGAGGCGTGCACTAAGAAAAATGATTTAGGACCAAAATATGTGCTCATCCTTTGTACAGAACTGAGAAGACACCATTTATTTCACCTGACTACTCTATTGACAGAAAACTAGAGGATTCACCAATTATCAAAACTTGTAATGCGAGGAATGACCAAAAAACCCCACCATTTTTAGAAAGCAATTCTATCTGTGGTTTGATATTCAAGCGTAGAATAAAAACCTATACTTTATACCCAGACTAGGTCGTCCATGATTTAATTTTTGTTCTTATTAAAACTCATTTTAAACCATTTACCATTAACCATATGAATGTTAGCTCTTAGGAAAGGAACTGTTGGGTTTATACAGTTAGAAATATCCAAAAGGATCGAGAAGTCTAAAGAAGAATTTAGGCGTGCTGGAATAGTATAATGATTTCAGTAACTTGTCAGAAACGATGCGGTACTTACAAATAGCATTTTTATTTGTGTGTGGCTCTTTCATTGGTTCACAATTCCTTCCCTGCTACAAGGATGTGCTGAGTGCGTTCTGTTTTATAGTGACCATATACTGAGCCGATCGCACCTGTGAAGAAATTTATAACGTATATCATTAAACTTCTGAATAACCCTGGAGAGACTGGTACAGACTAAGACAATTGGTGAATAGTATTTGTTTTTACTCGCGCGAGCCGCCATTTTGAATGTGTTGAACGCACTGCTGACTCGTACCCAGTCGCTATTTATCAGTATATTTATATGACAATTTTAGCCGAGGAGATTTGGAGCACGGTCGCACTGGGGAAAAAAGGTGCCGCAGCGAAGAAGCTAAATTGACAAACATCAATCAGTCACTTTTGTGATAGGAAGTGACGGTATAAAGTAGTTACATTTTATTGGTATCCCTTCAAATGTGCAAATGTGAGTTGTCCTTCAGCGACAAATATCTTTATTCGAAGCATGGAAGACAATGAGATTACTGAAGAAAAGCAGCGAGGTTTCTGAAGCAATGGGGAGACACTCTTTTATTAGAACTTAGATGGGTCAGTTTATGTAGTTTTTCGAAGGCTTTAATATACACTCGGGTGGGGTACTCGATAAACGTTCGGTTAGGGAGGTGCGGCCGGGACGCTCAAACCCAGACCCTGTTTAAGACACAAATCTCTGGTTTTCCTACCCTGTTTAAGACAGTATTCTATCTCAGCACATCTTGTTCAACGGCACTGCTAAATATTTGCTGCACACGTTCACTGTTTACACATTGTAAGTGCATGATGGTGGTCACATACCAACTTAAAAGACAATATAATAATTCAGGTTACACCGAAACTAACTATATATAATTCGTCCAGACTGTTTTTCCTTATGACACGGAATCGTCGTAGGACCAATAACCACCAATACTTTTCGTATTTTAAGGGAAACAAGGGTTTAGAAAAATTCTACCTCAAATGAAAGTCCATGTGCTCAGGATTGCGAAAATAATAGTCGTTTGGTTTCTGGCGAGCGCTTCGAAATCGAGCCTCTTGACACTAATACGCCGCCATCTTGGAAGCTACGAATGAAATCGAGGCTATGACGTTGCATTAGTCAAGGACATGTGTGGCGTGACCGTGACATGCTCGTACAACATCCGATCGATGCGAAAGAAGATTTATGTGAGAAATAATAAAGTATGGTCCTGTTCACTGTCTTGCCGTTGGCTGTTATAATACCTGCAGAAGCACGAAGGGGATTTAGGGGTAAGCTTTCATTTATAGACTACATGTACCTGACGATGTAAAACGTATTTTAAGAGAATGTGCATGGCGTTTCCTGTCAGTCCGTGTAAACTAGTGCCTTGAATAATGAAACTCTGGCAACGCGGAACAAACGCATCAAAACGTAAGTGTTTTTATTTTTTCAAGGTTTGCCCGAGTGGCAAGTAAAACAGTATACGTGTATTCTCAACTGTAGTCAGTGAACTAAAATAACTGAATTTCCCAATGGCATTCAGTTTGATACTACGATATTCAAGTTTCTGGTTTTTACAAGCTATGTATATTTATTCCATAATGTTTATCATTTTAACATTTTTTTGAATGAGAATGAAATAGGCTTTATACAACAGACGTTTTTTTACCATTGTACTAGTATTGTTATTTATTTTTATCTTTAGTTTTTGAGGTCCACAAGTTTATCAGTTTTAAATTATACCGTCGCGTGTCACCCTCGAGTCCTTACATATACATTACACTACAGAAACAGAAATATACAGAGCATTTGAACTATTTATAGTTACCTAGACGTGTCTTATAAATTTTAGTTCCGCCTTTATTACATTCGATCTTTTTTTTTCTTTGACTCTGTTCTGTTTCTCAATGTACATCAGAAATTTTAATTCCAATCGAACTGAAAATCAAGCTGCCATATTGGAAAACGTCAAAATAGTTAAATGTTTTCTTTATTAAACGATTTAGCATCAACTTAGATGGAGTTGTTTTGGTCATCACATCGGCAGCTGCAACTTTCCGCTTGAATTATTGTTTTGCTTCAGTTCAACCGTTACAATAATTAAAGTTTAGAATTTTGTGGTATTACAGTACAACTCAGACTCGAAGCGGGCCAGTTGAAATAAACTATCAAGGTTTCGCGAGAGTTTGTGTCAAATTCTGTTGCAGAACTATTGTCTCTGTGCTTCAACGCGATTGGTCAGTTCACGAAAAAGGTCGCCATCCTTTGTTCTCAATTAACTTTTTGATTGGTTACTTTTCTTTCAACTGGCCCGCTTCGAGTAGTCGCACTGTAATAGCACATGGATACATTATGATTTCTCAGGGAATAATCGTAAGCGAAACCGCGCCATTATGATTTCTTGTGACCGATCTTTCCAGCAAAATTGAATCTTGATAAAATTGTTGATAGCGAGTTCTTGTGTGATTAACTCGAGATATCCATCGTATACACCTTATTCCAAAATGGCTGCCAATTTAAAATTATTCTGTATGCATTTAAATTAGCCTCACTAACCTCGTTCTTGAGTAAAAATTATTTTGAATTATCAACTCAAAAATGAGGTTAGTGAGGCAAAAATATAAATTTTAAATTGACAGCCATTTTGGAATAGGGTGTATGATAAATATATGACAGAGAGAGTTATTCATTACATCCTCGGATGGATGGCGACATTCTGATCCTTATCCGGCCATTCTCCATCCATCTTCCACCCACCATCCGCCTTTCGTACATTGACGTTTGCCGCGGGGCACGAAAATAAATTCAGTAAAAACCCGCTTATAAGAACCCCTATTTTACCTAGACTGGCTGAAATGGTTCTTAAATATTAGATCTCTAGTGAGAAACAGGCTGTCTTTTTGCATAGTAAATACTGCTTGCTGATGGCCATAAAAGTAATTTAATATGGGTGCAGTGTATATGTATTTAATCAGTAGATAGGCAAGCAGATTTATAATGTACATTGTGATTATGGACCTGGGGGGGGGGGGGGGGGGGGGGGGGGGGAGCATGTTGGTCTAAGCCTGTGTTTTATGAGTTTTATTAATTTTTCCAAATGACACAAAAAGGCCAACTTCGTATTGCTATACAATCGAACCTCCAACTTCCATTTAATTATGCCCATTGTGGCCGTTGTAAAGAGGTTCAACCGTGTATATCCAGAAAGTATATCAAATAAAATGTGTTGTTCAGCTCAGCTTGGGGCAAAGATTGTTTATTAAGGAAAGTTTCTAATGAGCTCAGCTTGGGGCAAAGATTGTTTATTAAGGAAAGTTTCTAATAAAGCTTCCACTGTAAATTGGCGGACGTCATTACTGAGTCCAAAGTCCAAGGTTCATTAATCGCAACTCACCAAGGTGACATTTTCAATTGACTTTTTTTAATTAAGAAGTGTTGTGCTGCAATGATTGATCTATTTCGATCTGTCCACCATGAGTTCAGAAGTTTACTAGAAACTTCTCCGAGTTAGGTATAAGTGGGGAAGCTTATTGCCAAGAACTGCACAGTCAAGGTTTGGGTGCCAAAGAACGCGCTGCAATAAGAACTTTGTGGTAATGTGATTGTTTGTTAAATTGCAGTTTTTCTTATTTCACCAGAACCAGGTAAATGTTTCTTTCTTTCTTTTTTGTCTAGGTAAGCTGCTTTTAAGATTGGTGATATAGAGAACTGACGCTTTCAGAAGATCACAGGTTGGTTGAATTTTAAGCCCAGGACTTCATAAATATAATACAGTTGAACCTCTCTACAACGGCCACCTTGAGGCCGAAATAACTGGCCGTTGTCGAGAGGTGGCCGTTGTAGGGAGGTTTCAATTAGAGTAAAGTGTATGAATCGGTGTATGGTTGGGACGAAAAATCCTGGCCGTTGTAGAGAGGTGGCCATTATAGAGAGGTGGCCGTTAGTGGAGGTTCTACTGTATACATAAACAGCTGCTGTTTTTCAAGCTTGCTATGATTCTTTTTGTTTTCTTCTCAGAAAAAAATATGAAACTGTTAAGAGCGTGACGTTTTTCCTCATTGAATTTCTGAAAGTTTTCTTGAGCCTGGTTATTTTTATCTTAGTACTAGAGATGGATGAACTTGGACAATTGTTTTTTTAGGGCGTCTGGTTTTGCGTCTCAGTATAAAAACGGGCGCAAGACGGATAATGCGTCAAGGCGAACCTGTATCTGGCTCTGTGCGTCTTGAACGACTTACTGAGGGCTTTGTGCGTCTAATAGTTCGTCTCGTCTTTACACAACAGGCATAAAATAGCAGACGTCACGCAAAATTCGTCTGGACGGATTATGCGTCTCTAGTATAAAAAGGGCCTACGTCACAACGTAAATTTTGGTGTGTCACAGGTCTTCTTACCATCCTGGAGTCGATGAACCAAGTTTAATTCTTTAGTTTGTACTCTATCTACAGTTGTTGTTGTTATTTTTTCAAGACGAATACGTAATGCCAAGAAACAGCTGCCGATGTTAGCATTTGTTATATGTTATGTTTTGTTTAATTTACAACAAAAAAGTTATTGAAAGCCATTTATTTTATCGAGAGGAAGCACTTGCATTGTAAAATTCTCGTTTGTACCATTTTGTTGTGTGTTAACGTGCGATAAAAAAGAAGCCGCAACGTCAAAACAGTAGTGAATATATCAATAATTATAACACGGTTTACATTTTATATCAAACACAAATTCCGGTTCGAACGGTTATTAGACAGAATAACAAGTGTCACTTTTGAGGAATCGCGTTTTGAATCGGCGAATGTTATTGGGTAAATTCGTTAATTTTTGTGATATTGCCCAGGTTTTAGCGTCAACAACTGAAATGAATTCATTTCTTCTGGTTACTTTTAAAATGTTTTGACATCACTTTAATTTAGCTCCTGTTATTTGTAGAGTCCAAAACGTTAGAAATACCTGGGTCAGCTGACTACTTGACAAGATAAACAAGGCAACTTACTACCAGGGCACGGTTGTTCAAAGGACGATTAAGCTAATCCAGAATAGGCCATTTTACAGTTATGTGCTTAGAGTCCAGGCCTTTGAACAGAAGAGAGGCTGGAGGTGACTTTGTTGTGATACAAACCTTCCTTCTTTTCAAATGTAAATTATACTGTTATTCTGTAAACTAGTTTCTAATCTCTATCATCTCATGGCCACCCCTAACCTTGATTTCATACAGAGGCTTGGTTACATTTCACAGAACTGTAAAATGGTCTATTCTTCCAGTTGTTTTCATCTGACGTCATCAAAATTCTAAAATCTAAACTGTTAATCCTACAAAGCTCTTCTTTTTATATCTTCTAGACATGGAAATCATTAATCGTTATGCAAAGTGTGGTATCGATCCAGTGATTCCTTTTGGAAATAAAGCTATTTGAAATGTGTGCTGTCCCGGATGAACGTGTTTCTGAACTGTCACAAAAAACGGATATTTTTATATTATTTTTAAATTTTGAGACGTGATAATAATTTAGAAATGATGTTTTAACAGATTTGAAGTGAAAGCTAATGATATTGACGGTAGAATCTACTCTACTTCTTGTGCAATTTTATGGCGGCCATATGTGTGCCCCTCTGAAGGACACAAACATGGCGGCGACATACTAAATACTGTAATTTTTGGAAAATTAGTTTGGCAATAACTCGGTTATGAAACACGCTACAAAGCTGTAATTTGGACAAAACGTTTCTTTCTGCCAGTTCTTTTACCTGTTAATTTTCTGATGTTGTTCATGCAAGCACACAGTTTTTGTAATGTTGATGAAAACCACCAATTAGCGTGAAGATGTAACTTTTCGGTGAGGTTTTCTGTTTATATTTTTTGTATCAGTTTTAACTTTGAGTAATTTCAAACTCGGACTTAGGGGTGGGGCCGAGGGGTTTGTCTGGGAATTTTTTATAAACGTCTGTCGAATAGTACATTGTAATCTGGGTTTAAGAAAAATTTTAGAACCGTAGCCAGGGAATTTAAAGTATCTGGAATCCTGGCACAGAGAGGTAACTAAAGAGGTGGACAGGAACTCTTGTTTGTTACCAAGACAATGCAGGATTATTTAAAACAAACCTATTTTGTTCCTTTAATTTATGTATTTTATTTCTTACATTTTTTAATTCATGTGTGTTTTCACCATACATTTTCACCCTTTGAAAACTGCAGTCAGGCAGTCGAAAACTCGGTTTTCAAAACATTTTAGACAGAGAACGTTTTTATATTTAATCATAATCTGGGTTTTGTTTTATATCAAGTAAATCAGGAAATAGCATCTCAGATATTCCCACATGTTTATATTTATCAGATCCTTGGTTGTCGCGCCTATGTTTTTGTTTTTTATTGTTTAATCTTTTTTCATATTTTTGTTGAGTATAATATTATTACAAACAAAAAATCGCATGAAGTGCTCGTGCAGTTTGCAATTTTGGTTGCTCGTGTTATTGTTTGAAAATTCTCAAATTAAAAATTGCACTCGCCTAAACGCTGGTGCAATTTTGAGAACTTTCTAAACATCACTTGCACCCATCAATCGCGAATTGCACTCCCATCATGCGATTTTCTACAATTATAACGTCATTTCTGTTCGGATGGATTTTTCGCTAAAATATTATTCCATCGAAACTGCCGGATTCCCTCTACGTAAACATCGGCACCTTATCGTGTTTAACGATAAATTGTTTATCATGCTGATTAACAAAAGAGAAAGCGAAAACAACAAATTAATTAAAAAAACTTTTTTACGCGGTTATTATTTTGCATTTATTTTACAGTCGGTTTCCAGTATAAGTGACAATCACTCAGTTACAATTTCTACTGATTTCAACTAGCCATGTCGTTCGATAAAATCATGCTTTTTTAAGGTTTTGGATTGGAGGGAGCATTTCTTGTTTAAGAGAATATTTCTTACAGGGATTTCGTTGTGGCTACATAGCTTTGCTTATAATCATCCTGGCTTCAAAGTTTATTGATAACTTCATTTTATATACATTGCCTCAGTCAGTGGTCAGAAATTAATTGATTTTTTCCAGGGATTATTGCAGAAAAAGACAAAGATTGAGACGCTTTAGACACGCATGCTAAAGTGTTTCTCGATGTGAGTGAAATTCATGTTGAATTTTATTAAAATATATATATTTTAAATATAAAGTGCATCACGTTAAGCTACAAGCGTCCGAAATAAAAGATATCCAGCATCGAATGGGTATAAGTAAACCAATAACATCGTCCAAAAAGCTTAAAACATTTATAAGCTTGCGTAAGCCAAATATAACACTGTGGCGTTTCTATTATTTTCTCAGAATGCGGTAAACTTTCATCTTCACCGTGAACTATTGATTCAATAAAAAAAGTCCAAAACTTCAAAGAGAAACGTAAAAAGCCACAGACAGGCACAATCTAGAATTCAGCTGAACCTTTTCGGCTTCATTTGAGGTCGAGACGAATTTCTGGTGACGTGCATGGACTAAACATCAAAACGAAAGTTTTCTTTAAACTGTGTTGTCTCTAAACACGTTGTATGTCCACCATACCTGGCAAGTATATCAATTTATTCTTGAGCTAATTTTCAAAACAAAATTATTACCTATTTCTCCTCATCTTAACCGATTTTTTTCGATGTGAGTTAAATCCCTGTTCAGTGGATTTCATTCGGAAATTAACCAACCCAACTTGCTTCACATGCGAAAACAAATGTCCGAAATAGCTAAGATATTCAGATTAGCCCGACAAAACAACACTGACCATAAACCGTAAACAATTGATAAGGTTTACCCAAATAATGTATAGGGAAGGCATTTTTATAATATTCTCAGAGTGTGGTCAACATTCATATCCAGTGAAAAGCGGAGGAAAGAAAACAAGCTGAGTTTAACGGCACAAATTAAAATGTAAGCCACGAGCATCAAATTGAGATATCGGTTTGTCGTGTTTTCCTTGGTTTTGAGATTATGGTAGAACGGAATCAAGGCATCAAAATGTAAGTTCTTTCATTTATCTTAGCCAGATCATTAGCCGCGTTGTATGTAAATATAATGATCTATACCCTTTATATTGTAATATATCAGTATACAGTATTTCACTGGAATTCCGAGATATTAAAGATATCGCAATATTCAAAGACTGATAACTGGTCATGTAGAGTTATTTTTAGTGTCGAGGGGCAATGAAGACAAATTTTTTTCCAATGTAAAAAAAAAATAATTATGAAACAAAAGAAAAGAGCCCTAGAAATATTCAAGAATATATTTACCAAATTGCGTCCCACTCCGGCGTAGCAATTCAGTACTCGCGCTTGTTTTTCTTCCAATATTAATTTTTTTCTGTTGATCTTACATAATTTTTTAGTGTGATAGTACTTGAGATAAGGTAAATTATCTAATATTTGTTTATTTAAAATGAGGACATTTGTGAGATATTATGTCTCACACTTCATGAAATTTAAATAGAACATTGTGCTACCAAATTTCTGGTTTTCTCTTGTCAAGTCCATAATTGAACAAGTTGTATTTTTATAAAATTTTATTTTTGGCAAGAAATCTGTAGTAATTCTGCCTTCTCTTACTTCATACATTCGTTTTGACTGCATTTAAGGAGAGGGGTGGGTTTATATTATGATTCTATGGGGGCGCTTATTCGAGGGGAGGCGCTTATTCGAGGATTTACGGTATTACTAATACTGTGTTTACTGTATTCATGATTAGCCCAGCAAAATTTTAAAACTTCTAGCTTCATTTTCCAATGTCACAAAAGGACCGGGAAATGTTCAGTAATAAAAATGAACGGAATTGTCCAGGTAGAACTTGATGTATTTTTGTCCGTGGCTAGACTTCATTCGTACTATGTTTTTCATTTTGGTTTATTTTCATTCCCTTGTGATTTGTACCTGCGCAGAGCATCAAGCCCCGATCAAATGGTCACAACATTTGTCTCAACATTCTCTCAACATTTGTTGAGAGCAGATGTTGAGACCGTTTGACCACCCCTCTCAACAATGTTGAGGGGTGTTATGACATGTTGAGACAAGTTTGAATCCATTTAAACTTTGTCTCAACATCGTCACAACATTTCTTTTGTTCTTGAAATGCTGAGAGGTTGAGGTTGAGGCCATGTGCGTGTATTATCGCTCATGCAAAATTTCAATCTTGAAGGAAGCTTTTTTTTATAGAACTTTGTGTATTGTAACTTTGGTTGATTTATAATGAAGGAGGGATTTTTGTCCCTTTTCTCCACGTTTGAGAAGGTCTGAAGCCAAATTCATCTCTGAACTTTGTTTCGTCCTTTTCATTGTAACATTTGTTGATTTCAGTATGACGATGTAAGGATTTTTAATTAATGTTTCTTTTCCCCGGGTTTGAGGAGGTCGGATGCTAACTCTGTACTTTGTTTCCGAAGGCCTCCTTGCTCTCTCAGATATGCGTATAGTCAGCTCTTTAATTTGAAATTTATTCAGCTTTGTTTTATTTTATTTTGTCTTAATTTCATTGGATGTGTCATGAATTCTTCTTATCTAATACTATTGTTTGCCATTTGCGCTCGTGTTGCTATGTGTAATCTTCAGAGCTTTGCATGTATTTGTTTTGTTCATAATTTTACCAATTATGTACCTTTTCTAAAAAATTTCAGAATTCACATCTTACTGAGGACAAACGAGGAAATTTGAACTGTATTGTAAAGTTTTATGTCCACAGTGGATACGAAATTTGTAAAGGGAAATAAGAATTTTACAAAGCTCTAACGCCTCCACGTGCAAAACTACATGTTCAAGGCAAATTAGCAAGGTAGTACATCAGTTAAAAAGGACCCCTATACAGTAGAGGGTTTTGTGCTTAAAAAGAACGTTTTACGTCTTTAGATAGCCTGTTTCAGGCGTCAGACTATTCTCTCCTGTAGAAAACGAATATTTACTCTAGCACGTTGATAACACTGCAATATTCAAATTAGTCCGTCTGCTCATTTCAATACGCATGTATTAATTGACTTAAAAAAACTTCTCTAGAACTAGCCAGAAGGAAATGTGACAAACAGCGCAAAACGCGATTACCAATATCGAGAACAACGGTCAACAAAAGGCGAGTGACCGATCAAGGAAAGAAGAAAACGACACGTACGAAAATAATTTAAACATCTAGCGACCGCAGTTTTCCCTTTTTCCGACATGACTGTCTTTCCGCTTTGTGGACATGTCATCAGATGATTGTCTTTCACCTGTCGAAAACACCATTTTGAATTTTAAGATTTAAACTCAAACTTATGATAGTTCTTCTTTACCGTCCCTAGGGTGGTCTGCTTAATTTATTAGGCCAAGGGCAACAATGCGAATCGGGCTCCGCAGTTTTATATGAAACTCATGCATGTTGAAAACAATTAGTGATGTGTTAGGCACCCCTCGCAGTGGTTAACCTCTGCCATCCAATGAAAGCCATGCTCAGTGATCAAATAATGTCAGTTGAATGAAAGTGAGGAAGAGATTCGAGTATTGTTTTGGCTGGTACCGGCGTAAACGCTTTGAGAAGACTTCAGTTTCAAAATAAGAAATTCGAAGGCAAGTATTTTTGTCGTTTTATCTATTTCTTTAAGGACCGATTCAAACGCCGCTGTTATGTAGCTGATATATTGTATACATTCCGCTTATTCAGCATGTGAAAGTCGTAGTTAGGGTACACTATGTCCATCACCTAGCCGTGAAAATCCAATGCTTATCGTACCATATTTGATGTATCGTAGAAACCAATGCTACTTTTGAAACTGTGTCGCAAAGACAATGCAATTTGAATATTCGGTTCAAAATTAGTCGAACTTTGTCAAATTTACAAATTCACACTTCGCATTTGTGCCGAATCGGATCAGTTAATAATTGAATATTGTAGTCGTTTTTAAGACGGCAGAAATACGACTACTATGCCTAACTGACATTTTATCGTTAATATCATCATGAGTTTTTTCTCGATATCACAGATGGTATTTCATAACAATAATTAATTCAAAGCAAGTTACTTGCCCTCGCTTATTTTCTTCATTTCTAGTTTTATCATTTATTCGGCTATTGAAGCATCGTTTTCTTGAGAACAATACGCTTAAAACTTACAGGTCTTTTCAGTTCATGACCCTCGCAAAGAAATCTGCTTCATTTATAAATTTGTAAATTTTCAATGTTAGAATCCTTCGAAAACTCACTTCTGAGAATTGTTATAACAGTAGACGTCAAATGCCAGGGAGGAGGAACTTTGTACAGCTCCAAATACTCTGTATTATAGTGTATAATTCTTTCGGGTTCAGATAGTGGTTGAAATACATTGCAAATTCCGAGTGGTTTTTTAATTAAAAGAAAGTTCTCCAAAATTCTGGCATGTTGACTACTTCTAATTACGAATTTAGAACTGACGTCGTAAAGAATTTTAACGAGTTGCCAATCCAAGCGCGAACTTCATTTAATAATTATATACGACTTGGATAATATGTGTAAGGGACACTGAAATTGTTTTTCCTTTTTTTCTGTTATTTTCGCTTATTCGCATAATAAAAAAACATTCCAAAAAAAAAAAAAAGCTCAAGAACATCGCGTGCATTTGTATAATGTTGTCAACAGACATTCAATAACATTTATTCAAATTTGTCCACTCAGCTGCTTTCCACCCATAGGAGGCAGCTGGGTTTTTTTTTTCTCTCTCTTTCTCTAACTGAAGAAATATCGGCCCATAAATATCTGCCCTTTTGCCTTAGTGCCAGCCTTGCAATCAATTTGTTTCAGTAATTACACTTCAAGTGGCGTCTGGCACGTGCATTTCTAAAACAAGAGATCCGGCAAGACACGCAAGCCAAGCGTTTTATTTCTACGTTGTGTGCACGTGGTTCTCTGCATTCAAAACGGTTTTTTTTTGCTTCTTCAAGGTTATATGGAAACACGTTCGTTTGCTACAAACGATTAAACTAAATTAAAAACACTGACTGGAAAATTACTCTTCTAACTCTAGATAGCCTTTTTTCTCAATGCTTTGGTGATTGTTATCTGACGTTTAAACGCGTCGCTTGTACCGAAAACGCCACCTTAATCTTGTATGAAATGATGACTTCCAGAAGTCCCAAAATGGTAACAAAAAGTAAGAAAGCGTGGCGAGTTCTATTAGAATAGAAAAACACACTTTCAGTTAAATTTCGGACTAAAAAAGAAAGCAAACATGTTTTTGGTCTATTGAACTTCCACCCAATGTGACAAATAGCACTTTCTTGGCTTCAATCGTGTCAACAGAAAGATCATCTTGGTTAGAAAACGCGTTTTAAACGCGGCGGACTACTTACGTAAGCGAACTAAAATATAAGAATAAGTTATGTCAGTGGAGTTCATAAAATAAATTTGCTAGATACCTACTTATAAGCCAATGTATGTTTTAAGTATGTTAATTTTATATAATTACCATTATCACTGTAGAGAGAAACAAATTACTTTATTTGGCTTTTGATGTCAACTTAGTATACGCTTTGAGAATTGAGGCCCAATTCATAGGTCGCATTTCAGTCGCGCCAAATAATGTACTTCACACAAATGGCAGATAGTAAAGTAGAACACATTGCTTTCATGGTGTATTATAACGTAGTGGAATCAAGTAATATATGTTAGATTTCTGCGACTTGAATTCCCGGGGGGGCGGGGGTACTCCCAGTTATATAAACTATATAGGTATGTGCGGCGCCAAAGGGTATGGTTTTTGAGCCGTTTCTGAAAACGGGTATAGATTTTGACCATTTCGGTCTGAAATAGGGTGTGTTTTGCCTACTGGTCCGAAATTATATGAAATGTTTGCCATTTTGGCTTTAAAAGGGGAAAATGTTCCCGGAAATTTCAAGGATCAGGTCTGAAATAGGGTAAGGGTTTCAAGAAGCGTGCCGCACACCCCCAGATTTGTTGGGAGTACCCCCCCCCCCCCCCCCCCCACGGGCTTGAATTACATTCGACGCGACTGAACTGCGACTTGATGTGTCTGATATAAAATGCAGGGTCTTCACTGGAGTTGAGCTACACTATTCTGAAAACCAGTCCTCGTAGATCACAACTGATTTCACTTGATGGGGGACTTTTAAAGACCGTCACTCAGTATTTTTTTATTCGCTTCTGTTTTCGTTCAAAACACTGTTTGAGTTGCGTACTTTTAAGGCGGTACTTGTAATTGGTAATCACTTGTTGTGGCTTGGACCACCGGCAGAGGTTTTAAAATATTTAGCACGCGGTTTTGAAAAAGGAAAACCCACATTTTATTTGCGCGCTTCTAATGGAGTCCGTTTAAAAATAGAACAAAAATAAATTTAGTAGCTTTTCTTTATATTTTTGAGTTTTGATGACTACTCTTTCACTCCCAAGAGTGGCTGGCATACAATCAAATAGAGACGTGAAAGTATATCAATAGCTTTCATTTGAATGGTCACACACTAGGATTTCAACCAATAGACTTTTAAAACCATCTTGTACAGCTTTTAAAATAAACAATACCACACGAAAGTACTGCTCAATAGCTTTCATTTGAATGGTCACACACTAGGGTTAATAAACAGTAGTTGCTCGACTTTGAATGGTCACACTCCAGGCCTCACATTTATAGCCACCTTGTGGCGCGGCTTGTACATCATAATAAACAGTACTTAGCTCAATATAGCTTTCATTTGAATGGTTGCACACTAGGGTTTCATTCGCAGTCTCAATAGTTAGAACCACATTATTTGACTTGAGGTTTGACCTTGAGAATGATTTTCCAAGGATTAAGTTGGGTTAACATAATTTGGCTTTTTGGTATTTTCGTTCAGGTTGCATGACGATTCTGATATAAACGGCAGAGTTTTAGCCGCGGCTTTTAGTAGACGTCTTTAAAGATAAGAAAGTCATTTCCTGTACGTTTAAAAAACTAATAAAGGAGACTGCCAAGATTGCAACGGAGATTATATGAATGGAAAACAGTGGAGTTGATTTAGCTGTTTGTGTTATTCCATTTGAAATTATCTGAGAATTCTTAATGACTGATCCGCCCGCAAGATTAGTTCAGTTAGCGTCTATTGCTGGTTCGGATGGATTTCCATGCATGAGTACAGCGATTTCGATTCTGTCTTATTAAGCCGGCAATCGAGAATTGAAGAGAAGTGGATCTAATTCAGTCAAGGAACACTAATGATATAGGAATAGAAACTTGGTGAGTAGCTTCCGGCGTTAATTCTTGTACCGACTATATAGGTCCCTTTCTCGATTCTTCATTTCACATATTAGAACTTTGTAAAACTCCAGCCTCTTACACAATTTATCATAAATAGAGGCACTCTTGGTTCACTTTATTTTATAACTGTATGTTTTGCTACTCGCGATCGGGTTTTGTTTCTTGCTCTTTAAAGGAGCTACGTCACGATATTTTAAGTCATGTTTGCGAAGTGCAAAATCACCTTCAAACTGAAGAAAGCCTCAAAATAATAGTTTACTGAGGTAGAAAAACACCAAAGAGGTGATAATAAACCAAACAGGAACAAGGATGGTTGAGGATGGAGAAGATTAAAACGGATTGTGAACGACAAACTTGAAAACATTGGCCATTTTTTTCAAGATGCTCCATATGTGACGTAGCTCCATTGCATGGTATCACAGTGAAGTTATGAAGATTCTGTGAACAGTGGTGAAAAGTCACTCACCACCGTATGTTGCGTCGTGCACGCAATCATGTCAGCAGCACCTACAAGCTACACGTAAAGTGAAATACCGTACGTACGTTTTTAAAAACGGAATTTCATCCGTTGAACGCTTACAGCTTTAGCTGAATGCGAGTAAATGCCTTTCAATCGCTCGCCGATTTAAAACTGAGTTCAGCATATTATCGACGACACTTTGACAGCTAACACAAAACAACTTTAAAAGAGTTCGAGCTGCGATCACTGTGTGTTACGCGCGCTGACTGATTATTTCGACAACCATCGTTTGCAGTCATTTTATAACGTATTATACACTTGAGGTTGAAGCTGTTGTCCTTGAAATATCGCGCTCGACGAGTTCCTTGCAGTGAAGTACTAGTTTAATAGCATATGCTACTAAAACTGTGTGTGAGGTATACAGTACATACAGTTGCTACTATTTTTTGTTTACGAAATTGAACATTAAAATTTCAGATGGAATCACGCAAATAATACCCTGGGTACCAGAGGGTTTTTTTTATTTCCTTTGCGCCAACTGTGAGCGGCGAAGCCGCAAAAGCGACCCAGGCGGTTGATAAAAGTCGTGGCAAACGAGGAAACATTGTTGCGGTAAATTTCAATGTTTCCCATAATGTTTCTCTGTTTGCCCGCGAATGCAAATTTGTTGCGGACGAAACATTTGCGTCCGAGACGCAAAAAATGTTTCTGAATAGAAAACAGTTTTCTTTTCTCATGATGTTTCATAAAAGTAATTCGGCGAAATGAGTTCGCGAGCGGATTTGATTTTGAAACTGCATTAAAGTAGTTCAAATGGTAGGTCGCGCGTCTTGATTTTATCATTTTATTCTGACATCTACTGGTATACAAGCAAATTTTCGATACGAACGCTCGGTTGAGAATCGCGAGATTTTGGATGAAATCGCGAAAATTAATTAAGTGACTAAGATTTTAAAATATCGCGAAATATGGCCACTCCAAATTCGCGAAATTAACGCCTCGCGAAAATTACATGTAATAAGGTGGACGTTCTTATATACATTATACAAGAAAGAGTGTAATGTATTTGCCATCGAGATTGAGCTAATTGTTGCTTTAGAAAAAACATTTAAATGCATTATATGATGGATATTGGCCTTTTAAGTTCACGAAATTCTCATGAAAAAAAAAACTCGATTATGATTTTTTCCCCTTGCCCTCTAAAGGATACGAAATTACACTTGCGGTTCGAAAATGACGGCGCTGATGTCAAGTGCTGCGTAGATGTAGATGTATATGAAGATAATAGGTACAATCAGGAGTGCAATATAAAGTTTGACAAAAGTCGCGACTGATATATACCTGATGATGAAATATTATGATGACAATGTTGGTTTTACCGCAAAAAGAATATCTTGGCTATTATGCCTTTAATGTTCCAACTGCTTTCCTTTCAGAGATCTTCTGATTTCAGTTATTAGAAAACCTCAAAAAAAGATGAGCTGACTCCACATTAAAATATTGTCAGAAACAAAAGAAGATATCAGAAAATCGGAGACATTTCAGCGTGACATAGTTTACGAACATTGCCGTTGCACCGTGATTTTGTATTGAGGCGTAGTTCAGGTATTAAAGATTGCTGGTTCAGACGCCGTACTTCACATGAGCCGAATCGAATTCGATGAATTAAGTTCATGCGAGGCTCGGCGTCTGAATCAATTCAGTCGATCTAAATTAATTTGGGTCGGCCTAAATTCGAATTTGATTCGGCTCATGTGAAGTACGGCGTCTGAACTGGGCCTTACTCTTAAAATGATTTCTAAAATCTACAGATTTCAAACAGGGAGCGTAAATTTGCCACAAGCAATCATATTTTTTTCGAGAGACGGTCAGAATCTGAGGGGGTAACAAAAAGCACCCGATTCGCCCCTGTATTCCAGTTGTTTATGAACTCATCAATGTACATAGTACTCCGAACGAGAAAAGCGAGCAAAATGTGTTGCCTGACCGTCTTCTGACAGTTCACCCTTATTATTATTATCATATATATTCATCCGTTTACACTGAACGTATTTTACAGTCGCAAGATATGTTTTGTTGTTGTTGTTGGACGCATAGCATGCAAATGTAATTTCAAATGTACAGTGACAACAAGGTGTATTGCAATAATTGCCTATTTTTTTGTTTGTTATGTTTATTATGTTGTACTCAGTAGCCAGTTGTTGTTTTCCGTGTAGTTTTAAGTCAGACTGTAAACCTCTTGGAAATGGACGCGTTTAATTTTCTTGGTTTGTTTTAATTTAGCTTATTTTTATAGCGGAGCACCTTGATGTTATCGTGCAGTTTTCAATCAGGCTGTAAACCTATTTGGTATTTTTTTTTCATTTAGCTGATAAGATCTTAAGATTTATCTCTGGTAAATGGAATTATGAGTCAGCTTCGAATCACCTGGAAGTACTGAGTAAACGGAGAAGAATTCCCGCTACTTGTAGGCGACGAGGAAAAGCTACGTCTCTTTGCCTCTTTATGAATTGTTCCTCAGTGAGATGCTGATGGATTCGTAATTCGCTTTTTTAGTAACGTTTTAAAATTGGTTCTACGTGCATTACGCTTACCTATTTACAAGAATTCGCCGATAAAATGGCTGTTAATTATAGATTTTTGAGACTGGCTATAAATATCTTCTCGTCTCCGGCAATTTATTTCATGTTGCAAAAGAAATCACATTTGAACTTGAAAATGATGTCATGGAGACATCTAAACGTTGCTCGTTTTTACTTTCGCTAATCTTTCTTCCAAAAGAAATCTATAATCGATATTTTTTCTTTGTTTGATTTAGTGAACGGAATAAATGCAGTCTCTATTTTGACGGTTGTACTATGAACAATAAAAAAATATATTGAGATTTTCGTTTATTTTCGGTCCTATCCACACACACACACATTAGATATGGCACTTTTTCAAGTAAAATCGACCATTTAAAATGCTGCTGGAAAACAGTTTTATGATCAATATCGCGTGCTATTTATACATGGTGATAGGTGTTTGATTAGCGATGGCATATGAATAGAAATTCATTTTCCGGTCTTCTTCACTTAATGGGTCAAAATTTGGACGAAATTAAGAAGAAAACCTTCGTTTCGGTAAGAGAACGTTTCAAACCAGATTTACTTAAATCCCCAAAATAACTTCACCTAAAATAAAGCGGAGCACCTGAACCTAAGCTATAAGCAATCATTTGTTATTGCTAATACCACTGGGATTATATAATGACCGCGCGGTTTTGAAAGGGAAAACCTAAATCTCTTTTGTAAGCTTTTAATGAAAAGGTTTAGTCCATTACCAGATTTTAATCTTAAATGTAAATAGAACAGAAAATAATACAGTTACAGTGTACTGCTATTTGCATTTTCAATTTGTATAATTTTTTTTTTCTGCGTGAAGGAAACTTCAGATTTTATTTGCAGCTTTTAAGAGAAAACGTGAATGAAAACTACTAACTCGGTAAGGTTTGATGACATTGCCGTTGTTTTAACTGAGGAAGTCTTACAAATAATATATTTATTAGGGAATTAATTTCTAGGGGTTGAATACGTAAAACAATAAGATACAGTCTATTTCATTTTAGTGTCGTGCGACCGAAAACGGAATTCAAATATTAGTTCAATAAAGAAAACATTTTTAATACTACTAAAGAACGATGGATGGTAGCTGTCGGAAACAAGATCAAACTTAGAATGATTGGATTTCTTTTCTTGACAGTTTCGCTTTCAAATGTTGTCCCTGTGAAACATAAGACAATTGGAATACAGGTTTCATTTTTGAATAAAGTAAATATTTTAGTATCAGTAAGATAGAAAGATAGCACGTTGTCGGAAACAGGATGGATTTTAAAATGATTGGATTTCTTTGCAAACGAATACCTTTCAAATATGCTGACGTTCTGAAACTTCATTGTAAAAAGGTGATTTAATACAGGTCTTTGCACTATTTTAGAAGTTGGAATCTGCACGTAATTGGATCCTTGTAAAGCATAGGATAACAGTTACATCTCATGGTATTTTGTTACTTAAGTCTTGATCGGCGAATATATGATTTTTAATTAGTATATCAGAAATTATCTATTTCAGCTTGTGGTCGTTCTCAAACACGTTTCAGGCAGAGTTAAGCTACAATTCTGGACAAAAATCTTGAGAACACTTTCCCCAACATATATTTTACATAACCCCGCACCTATTTATAAAAAATGTCGATCGGTAGATCCGCTTGTAGATTGCTTAAATCAAAGCTTAAGAGCATTGTAAAGGGTATGGGGTGAAGTGTTTCAAGGATTTTTGTCTGGGACATTATTTTGCTCATCGCTAGTCATGTCGCTCGGTAAATTCATTACATTTACTTTCTTTTGTTTCCTTTGGTTGTTTGATCTACTCATATCGTCATATGTTTTGTTTTCGTTTTTCGCTATATTCTTTATAATTATTATTGTCTTGTTTTGTTTTCTCTATTTTTCATGTATGTTTATATTGGACTCCGGGTACATATTACGAGTCCGTGTCGTGTTCTTTGGAAGACTATTTTCTCTCAGGGTTCCTCTCTCCGCCCAGGAGTATCAACGCATGGATACCGACAAATTGTTAGGGCAACAAAGCAAAAACTGCATTGTACCTGAGCATCACATCCAGGGAGAGTAGCAATACTTTCCCGAAAATGTGAAGTAGATTGAAGGACAATTTTTGGAAGTAGACGGCAGTAGTAAAGGCGCGGAGGGGGTATTTGCGGGCCTCCCACGGAAAAAATTGAGATGTTAGGCTCTGAAAAGTGCATTTTGTTGGATTCTGGAGATGGTTTTGCTATGGATAATAGAGAAAGCAAAAAACCCCGGCCCTAAGGTCTGATATGGGGGTCCTTACCACGACCCTCCCCCTGTATCCGCCACTGGCTTTATGCGCCATCACTGGTTAGCCATTTGGCCCCCAGCTCAGTCCGATCCCTCGACTGGAACGGATTTTAGCAGAATTCCCTTTTTGTCTTATCCACTATTAATAGTATATCCGTTCGTTCCACAGAGGTCAGGCAGTATTTTGTGTTCTTAAAATGTCCATGTCCTTACACAATGTTGACCTTGCCTCCGTAGGTTGTGGTATGATCAAGTTGTACTTGCTGCCAAACCCGAAATTCCGTCTTGTATGGTAAGCATTTAGGGCTAAAATTCCCTAATCAGACCGGGGAGAAATCTGCCCCCCCCCCCCCCCCCCACGGACTTTAATCGTTTATTGTAATATACCTCAGGCTATGCGACTTTACCTGAAATTTATCTGAAAACAAATCTGGAAAAGACACTGCCCACGAAACTTTACGTTTCCATGGCAGCCAAATTATATATTTGGAAATTGTTTCTGGTGTAACTTTTTCATTCTCAAATCATTTTAGCATTTTTGAAGGGTTTCTGACGAAATTTAAAAAATCATGAAATCCAAGATGGAGGCTGGTGGCTGTTAGGAAATTAGGACGTAATTCCTGCCTCGTAGACGTAACCGTGAACGGTATACAATTACAAAACATTCATAACAATAATAACTGAATAATAATAATAATCAACGTTATTTGATGAGGGTGACACATAACAGTATAATCAACTGACGAGCTAGTGGCCCTCCGTCCTAAAACTATAAATACAAATACAATTAATATACCTAAATTATGGACAAGACTGTTGCAACAATAATGAAATACAGCTAAAAATTACAATATCAGATTAAAATTTGGCAATGCTAAAAGTTACAGCTAAAAATTACAATATCAGATTAAAATTTGGCAATGCTAAAAATTACAGCTAAAAATTACAATATCAGATTAAAAATTTGGCAATGCTAGTTAAAATCTACGAAGGATATAACTTACATTAAATTTAGACTAAAATGATCCACTTCTTCAGTGACATAGCTGTTACGTACTAGCATCACGCATGTTTGTTAATTGTCTCGCTGTTGCAGTTGAGTCAGCTGATAGGAGCATTTTCAGCATTAGATTTGTTCTCGTCAACAATGATTTTAACTCATGGAGAAATACGACGACACATTTGGATTGAATTTACAGAACATGTATTGATCGTTCATCGATCATCGCCAGTTGCAACTAAAAATACAGAGTGCCTGGATTTGAATACACCTATTTCAATTAACGTTGTCGGATAGAAATTAAGGCTGCAAGACAAGACCGACAGGTAGCATGGGTAAAAGTAGAAAGCTGTTGCACGTTTTGAATACTAATGAAATGGGAACTTCTGTCTGCCTTTTTAGGGTAAATTTCAAAATGCACTATCTCTCAGACCCTGATATGCACCTTTGTTTTATTTTTCTCACATGCCTTGAGTATGTACATTAGTTACTGCTGGTTTTATGCCCGTGTCATTCTTTGGTATATACAACACCTACCTTTTCTCCCCCCCCCCCCCCCCCCCTTATTTTTTTGGCTCTCGCTTAGCTTTTTTAAAAAGCTAAGCAAAAGTGTTTGCTGTTGTAAGTAGTGCTGGTGTAAGTTGTAAATTAGTATTATTTTGTATTCTGTGTACTACTACTAAGTTAGAGTATTGTAAGTAAAAGTAATTTAAGTAAAAGTATTGTAAGTAGGAATATTGTAAGTAAGAGTATTGAAAGTAAGAGTAATATAAGTACGTAGTTTATAGTTTATAATTTAATATCTTTGTGTAAGTAGTGTCGTGAGATGTCAATTAAAAAAAAATAAAATAAAAAAGGATATATATATATTTTTTTATATTCCAAAGGAAACACTGTTATTTCACTATTCCTATTTAGACCTGATTGGGGTGGATAAAAACTGAACATGTTCAGATAATGGTATCGTACACATAAATTTTTATGATCATAATAAGTTATTATTCAAATAATAATATATAATAAATTGGAGTATATTAAAAAAAAAATATATATATATATATATATATATATATATATATATATATATATATATATATATATATATATATATATATATATTATTTCTAACGTTTCCTTGTAGAAGTAAGCTATACTTTTAGCCAAACTAAATCAAGTTAGCAGAATCATACAACAGCTATTGAAAAAACGTGGACTAAAACAAGTTATCTAATTCAGGGCAAAGCAAATACATCACGTGCGAAATAAAAACTTGTAGATTTATTTTCCACCGATATGTAAATTCAAATGAATACCCAGACTACCATTCGGTCTTGTCTTGTAGGTTTAACGCTTCTATCCGACAACGTTAATTAAAATAGGTGTATATAATAATACTGTAAGAAATGACAAATTCAAATATTTAAGAAATGAGGAAGACTAAAAACTTTTGTCGTTTTTGTCACACCTTTTTTGTTTTCTTTCGTAGTTATTTTTAGTCTTTCTTATTTCTTAAATATTTGCATTTGTTATTGTTGTACATATGGGTTATTGGCCAAGCTCGTTCGGTCAAGATGGCGGGATATTGGCCAAGTTCTTTTTTTGTGTATTTATGGACCGAGACGAAGTCGACGTCCATAAATACGAAAGAAAAAAAAAAGAACGAGGCCAATATACCACCATCAATAAAGGATTTATTATACGACCAGGACAGTTCAATTATTTGTTTATTCTCTTCAAGACATTCTATCTCTTTGTTTTTGGGTTGACTCAGAAAGTATTTTCCTTCGTGCAAATTACGAACGAAGAGCTTTTTGAACCGGCGTCAGTAAACGTTTTCTTGCGGGAACACAGCGGACCATCCCGAGCGGTCAAGATGGCTCCATCTTGACCGCGCGGGTAGCCAATCACAGCAGCCAGTCATGTAATAAAGCACTGTAATTTTCACTTGCAACTGAAGATGAACGATGAGCCATCGAATTAATTATTTTTAATTTACTAAGACGATCACTCAGGTGGCCACAACGATGCAAACACGCAAACAATAGATCGAATTAAGAAAGTGCTATAGCCACTCAGAAACGTGTCACATTCATATGAATCCGTCAAAGTGTTTATCGCGCTGTATATCTCCGCATGAATAATTATTTTCATTTGAGCACAGCCGTTATTGTATACACGGAGCAATTTCTTCAACCAAGTAAGTTTATCATGAAACGCAGTTTGGTTTAATCAGTTGCATGCATTTGCCTTATAGTACTATAGTTCTCGGATACACTTCCATGCATTCTCAGTTATGATATACATTTTAGTTTAGGCAATTGAAATTTAAGACCAGAAAACCTGTTTGAAACGCCTCGAGAAGACAATGATTAAATCTTAGAGTCAAACTGATTCCAATTTTAAATTTTGAATATCTGTTTGAGGAGTTCTTTATCAGGTAAATTGACAAGAAAAATTAATTTAATCAAAAGAGAAACTTTCTTAGAAGTAAGTTGATTGCGAATTTACATCTTGAAGATCTGTTTAGGAAGATTTCTTTAATCAGGCAAGAGAAATGAATTCAATCAGAACACAAACATTTTATTGGTACAACTAAACCTCGGCCATCAACAGAAAACCACAGCTCGCAATTGGGAATATTTGGGGGCGACATAAAAAAGGTTAGAGCCAGCACTTTCCGTGACTCGATCGTTCTAAAGGACAGCTGGACTGCTGAAATCAATTAACTTTAAGAAAAATGAATTAGCCCACCTTTCTCAATACTGAGATAATTCTCTTTAACTCACTGAGGAGGTCAAACTTGAAGCACTCTAGCCTTTCCACGGACCATGAAATCGATTTCTATGCAGAAAGGATGTGTTCGCACAAAAATCCACTTAGGTTTGTTTTTTTTACTGAGGAAATTTTGTCCACGCTCTAGTAGTATCGAGGAATTTCTTCGTGAGACTACATATCGCGTAAAACAGGGAGGCTAAATAAGGCAATAAATTATAGAAAATGCCAGAACAAATCATATATCAGTCTTTGCTTTGGCATAGTGGGCGGCTTAAAACATTTTTAATGAACTTATCTTCATGGATAATTTTTAGTTCGTTATGCAAACAATCGCCTTTACGCGTTTTCGTCTTTTTATATCAAGTTTATAGGCCGAATGGGTCAACCGCGTCTTTAATCTCTTGCCTTTAGGTTTGGCTCGTTCCGTGAGTTAAGAGCCGCTGTCTTTAAAGTAATTAGAGTTCCTTAGGGACGCGTACGTGAATCCTTTTTTATTCAAACAGCCGCTAGTTTGTAGCACAATTTCCACAAGTTTTCACCAAGAAAAAAATTACGACAGCAAACAGGTATATGTGCTTCTAAAACAAATGAAAGAAATTTCTCCGATGATTGATTGAGATAAAAAAAAAAGTATAGAGTTGAACGTTGAACAAGGAATGTGTTTATCCAGAGAATGCTAGGCTCTTTTTGGATCATTGTATCATTTCCAGGTCCTCAACGATCCTACGCTTCAAAATTTACTGCCTTGAACAACGAAAACAGTGAGAATGGATAAATTTTCGACGGCTTGTATTCCTGACCACAATTTCTCATAATTTTCGTCAGCCAGTATAATTCATCTAGATGCTACTTTATGAATAATATGTGTGATGTACATGTGTGATTTTTGTCCTTGAATAAGGTTTTCATTTGTCTTGTTTACCTTACATGTAGAATATTTTGAACGTGATAGTTTTTACTGGAAGATATTCATACAATGTGGTTTTCGAGAAGAAGTTCTTGCTGAGTTCATATTTCGTTTGTTGTTGTTATACTAATTAGTAGGCGAATTTGATTAAATTAGTGATCAGGAAGGAACCCAGTCGGTTTCTTATGTAAGGTAGTCTTCAGCAGCGTGTGAAATGCTTCAAATGCCGTTTTCGGTAGCTAGCATTCAGGATAAACTCGTCGCAACACAGTATTGCACTTAGTAAGTTACACTTAGTTGGTGTTTTCGATTTCCATGTTGTGAGCGATTTTGCCTTTTTCAGTTGTTGCTTTATTGAAATTATGTATGTCCTCGCGATTCAATCCGTTTCATGAAATTATTTTTACGAACATGCATGGAAGACAGGGAATTACTATTTTCTTTATATACTTAATCTTGAGCTTATCTTCGCGTGGAACTTATTATTGGAGTGAACTTGGCTTTACGGTCGTAAAAAGGAAATCAAACTCTATACGCATATAACGTAATAACAATGTGAAATTCAAAACAAACTCAACAATTGGGGGCAAATGATCGGAGGTAATTTTATCATCACCGGGTATTTGAAGAGGAAAACCTGAATATAAAATTTGCTGCGAAAATTAAGTCACGTAATATGTTAGCACTTTAATTAATTGTCGTCAAGATGAAGTCAAATAAGTTTGCTGGAACAATCTGTTAGGGCCTCCACAGACTAGAGAGATTGTTGTCGACAACTATTTAGTTGTTTGTCGATCATAAAAAGTTGTCGATAACTAGCTTCACAGACTGGCTTTTTTGTTATCGACAACTTTTTATGATCGACAACTAAATAGTTGTCGACAACTATCTCTCTAGTATGTGGAGAATCCATTTTACGGCATTGTTTATTTGCTCAGTTGTAGATGCACAGATGACGTAAACATGCGGTAAGAACATCAGTAACACACTCGACTTTCGTCTCGTGGGCCACTTTTAGTTTCTACTACATTTTGACGTCATTTGTAAATAGAAACATTTTTTATATATTTTTTTTAAATTTGTAAATAGAAAACGCTAGAGCAAATCAAACCCCCATATTTCCTTTATCGCGGTGGGCGGCTTAGAACATTTTTAATAGACTTTGTATCTTCATCGATAATCAGTTTAAGTACGTTATGCAAACAATCGGTGAATGGGATGCTGTCTTTTTATATCGTGTTAGAAATGAGTCATCCACTTATATAACTTATGTAAATATTGCCTCAGCCTGTCTCGTGCAGTTAGATAAATATTGGAGACGAACCGCTGTCTTGAAAGTAACAAGAGTTCCTTAAGGGATACATGTATCCTTTTTTCTTCATCTTCGCCGGTAATAACAGTCGTTGTAGTTTGTAGCAAAATTTCTCCGAGTTTTCACCAAGAAAAAATAACGACAATAAGAAAGGTATGTGCTTCCCAAAAATAGGAAATAAATTTTAATTTTCGATATTTGATTTAGATATATAAAGAGAATAGTTGGATCGTTCAATGAATTTGGGAGACAGAAGGCTATGCTCTTTAAAAGTAGCCAATTCACGTTCACGTTTTAAAGGGGCACTATCATGAACATCACATCAAAAAGTCAAAAGCCAAAGCCAATTGAAAAAGTCGGGCAGACCTTTTCAAACTCTGCCATTGTTTCTGAGAAAAATCGCTAAACTGAACTAATTACGGTTAGCTCTACCTTCAGCAATTCACTTAAAATATGTTTATCTTGATGTTCTAGGCGTTTCGTGTATGAGCGAAGGTACCGAGTCATAATTTTATCGCCGTTTTGACCAAAATCAGCAAAATCCCCGTGATAGTGCCCCTTTAACGAGTTTATTTTAGCTCCTTGACACGTGCATAAATAAAGGATTGATTGATCAGTACTATTTTCGTTCTATATTTTTTTACCTGGAGGCTTACCGTGTCGTTTTTTTACAATGGAGAAAATTTATTACAGTCGTAAAATGGAAATCAAAAGTCTGCACGAAACAACGATGTGAAATTGGAAATAAACTCAACAGTTGCATGGCTTATGACCGAAAGCAATTCTATGATTATTTTACATGTAAGAGATAAAAATATTGGAGGAATCTTAATATAACAGGGGTTCTAAATCTCTAAAATAGTCTTGTTACGGCTCTAGCGTGCATTTGCCGATGCAGTTGCAAATTGCTTTCGGATTAAATCTGAATATATTAACGTCATTCTCTTGTAGCTAGCTCCTGCGCGTTTCTTTTAATAGTGTCTTTATAATCAACAACAAGGGGTCGTCTTAGATTTTTAGCTACTATAACAAACCCGTGACATGAAGAATATTTATCATTCATTTTACCTTTTCACGTTAATGCTTTTCTCGATATGCAATCTCTGATTCGTTTATTTCACCTGATTTGCGGCCATTATTATTGCTATTTCTGTAATTACTTCGGTTTTCCTTTTAAGAAAAGAGCTCTTAGATGGAAACTTTATTATAAACAAACAATGCCGAGAAAACTAAAATTGAACACATTAAGCTTTTAGCACCTCTTAACAATTTTTCGTCATTTGCAAGAGCTCATGAATAATAGATTTGCTTCTGATCGACTTTCCGTTGTTTTCTTCCCTTAGGTTGATGATCGGTTAGCCGGAAAGAAAATATTACATCGAAAATTTGGCAAATAATTGCACGAAACTCGACGGATTTAACTCAGGGAACAAGAAGTTCAAAAACTCAAAATTTGCTTTCAAGGTAAGACCCTAATCGAACATTGGAAGGACAGTGGGAGCTCCCTGAGCACCGGCGCTCGTGTCAGCGACACACTAGGTAATTTGTGTACGCTCATCGTGGCGATTGTCGAAAATCACCAGGTGTACCCGCTACAGCGACGACGATTTTCGCCAGCGATTCGAAATCGCCGATAGGCATGTCAGATATCGGCGAAATTCGCTGGCGATCAAATTCGCCGCGAAGAGAGTATAAAATCGTGCGTCGCTGGCTCCAGACGAAATCTCGAGACCGCATGTGTATGTAATCAAATTACGACTTATGGAACCTCTTGTAACTCGGGACGTACCAACTCTCGCGAGCAACTGCGACCACTTTTCGCGCTTATGATTTGATATTTTCTTTTGTTTTAATCTCCGGAAAAGAAAGCGACCATTCCATATTCTGCCTGGTGGGTGGGGAGGGCCAAACTTCGTTACTTTTCCTACAAATTATCGAGGAGCATTCTGCTGTATCATTTTTTTGTTCACGTGACTCGATAGTTCCATGACAACTATGTTTTGACAAGATGTTTTACCCAAATTTTGTGTTTTTCAGCTTAATTTTCGGTTTTAATGAGATTTACGGATTTTGGCCAGTTTCTTTCAAGATCTTTATAGGTTTTTTCGATTTTTTCAAACCAATTTTGGAGATTTTCTGTCATTTTGGAAAAATCTTCAAATCCAAGATGGCGGATCCAAGATGGCGGATTTTAGAATGTATGGCGGCATTTTGGCGTGATATGACGTCATATTTGACGCGTGACTGTCACTGAATATTTAGCGTGAATATTTTTGGATGGGAATTGCTGTTATGAAGTAAGTTATCATCATGTGAAATGAATGATACGAATAAGTCACTCATTACAACACTCATTAATAATTCATAAAGAAAATCCAAAGAAATGAATGTTTAATGAATATGAATAGATTTCGTCCTGATGTACATAAACTATTCCTTCGATTTACTCGCCTAAAATGACGTGTATAACCAAGATAGTCGATAAACATGAACATTTAGATGCATTCTAGCCTGCGAACAGGCTTCCCGGGCGTGCTCAGACGGCGGAAACACGAGGCAACGAGGCAACGAGGCAAGCCTGTTCGCAGGCTAGATGCATTCGTGCCATAAGCTCGACACAATATTCGCGTCAGATCTGTACGTGTCATGCTTTAGTTACCTGCTAATTGATATTCACTGCATTATATGACAGATATTGTTTAAACAAACCATCAAAATGTGATCTTGTTTACTCTGCGTAATGTTCACCTGTTTATCATTACTTATTCGGTGTTGTAAGATAGCGATTGTGGCCGCCATTACAGACAGTGCTCGATGCGAAAACTTACAATTCACTTTGAAACCGAGGTGGGACTTAATAGAGGGAGCTTAACTACAAATACTATCTACAGTATTTATTTAGTATCTAAAGGCTAAATAGTATTTAGTAATTAGTTTTTATTATCACGACTGATAAGCTAGGATGGAACGATTTTTCTCTTGTCTTTTGCTCTGACATGGTTCAAAGGACGATTGATATCATTCGACAAAAACTTTCATTGATAATTTTGCGTGTGCCTCATTTAAAACAGCAATCGACAACATTGTACTTTTATATTAAAAATTAAATGTTTCGTGGGGACTGCAAAACTCAATTCAGTTCCTTAGCATCGAGATATACATATTTAAAATTTCTTCTTCTGTTGGAATATTTGTAAATATAAATTTTGGCTTGGTTTTTCCTCCGTATATTTACTTACGATTACGACGAAAACCCAGGTAGTTTGAAAGTAGACGTATTTTAAATTCTTGCTATTTTTATATTCTAGTTACATGCTTTTTGTTAAAATTTTCTTTTGTTGTCAACGAGCCAAAAATTTTATGGTTTTCTGACACAAGGCCGTAAAAGATCGGCGCTTCTAGCAATGCAAATTAGTTTTCGCATTTCCGACTGGAGAAAGAAATAATTTAAAAAATTTCATCGGTACAATGGGGAAAAGCTCGAGCGATTAGAAAAAAGAGAAGTGTAGCTGTAATTTTACAACGCTTCACGAGTATTGGCTGCATTAGTGCCATCTGCCAAAATACTGTGGTTTGTTTTCTTTAGACCACCGACATGGAATAAAATTATCAACATTTTAATAAATGATATCCAGTAGGCGGTCTTGATTATTTGTGTTATTCAACCAAGACGCAAACTTCGCACGGCGAGTATTGTTATCTTTATCGATATCGATATGTCAGTTATTAACGTTTGGCTTGAAAAATCGATGAGATTAGTCATTCTCGTGCGAAGGAAAAGCTCAACACAGCGAGGTAGATTTCAGTGCACGAAATTGAAAACGTTAAAGTCACACGCCCTCTAGATATTTTGCAGGGAAACGATCAGATTTCACAAGGTACGACAATGTTGTGTAGCTAGATTTAGTATGGTTTGTTTCATTGCGTTGTTCTAAGCTGATGTTGTTCAGGCGATATCAGATAGCATGTGATAACTCTCTTGTCCCGGCGTTCTACGAAGAAATCTGATGTTAAACCAGGTGACCTTGATAACGGTTCAACAATAGCAAAACGGAAACTCGGGTAGTACTTTTGCCATGGGACACGTTAATCCTGCAGTCTTCATATCGTTTCGAGGAAAGGATTTTCGATTGTGCCCGTTAATCGTTTGTTTACAACGGTTAAGCGCGGTTAACGCCGAATGGCAGTTACAACTAATTCGTGATAAACATTGTTTATTTATTTTGCAAGAGAAAGAGACCTGCTTTTGTTCCGTTTTCACTCAGTCTTCAAAAATAGACCTATATCTATACTTTTCAGTTTTAAATACGACGTTTTAGAAAGGAAATTATCTCATCCAAAGAGGAAATTTATGCCACAGACTTGGAATGGAATACTTGTGTAAACTAACACAGTTTGATCTGTTCCGATTATTTCGTTGAATATTAAAGTGGCAGAAAGTTTAAGGCAACGAAATACATGTATTATAACCCTAAGCTGTTCGTTGTTGAACAACTGCTGGCCTTTTTTCGTACCCCTCGACATTAATTTTCCCATATTTCGAAAGTTCGAGATAACATTTCCCTAACCGAATATCTGAGGCGATTACAGGCCTTCCGAACAGATATTCCACCGAAACGAATCGTTGGGTTCCCTTGGTTGATTTATGGACGTTTTGAATATGCCATAATGACATATTATATAATCATGTCAGCTCAAGGTGTAAATTAAAGTAATAACTTACTTTGGTATGTTTTGTTTTATTACTATTTTTTGTAGGTTAACTCATTTAGCGCGGTTTTGAGTCATGTTCGTGCAGTAGAGAGTAATGGGTGTCAAACTTTACCGCACGCATAACAGATTGAGAACGGGCCGGCTCGGGCACTTTTCACAACAAGCTATAAGTCTCTGTGGAATCGCGTGCAAAATGAAAATAGCCGTTTATTCGCCGCTGGAGGCTTAAAATTACTCAGCGGGACATATCTATCCATTCAGGATTTGCCAGGAAATGCACAAGGAAAATATCTTAGCAAAATTTTCCTCAACTTAAAGGCAATCCGATTTTTTTTCCCTTTGCGTGACTGAAGTGGGAAAAACATGAATAGCGCGAGTTACCGCCTGTCGCATCAATACAGGAAATGAAGACTAGGAGTGAAGCTGCTATTTAAAGAACCTTTGTTTTAGTTTGTTTTCACTCGTCGCACATCTGCAAGGCACCCGCACGGTCTTGAATTACTATTTTTTTTATATTCTGTAGTTTTGGTTTCTAGTCCAGCAGTACAATTTTAATCCGTTTCTGCCAAGTTTTTGAAGACCCACAGGGTTTTAGATATGAATGAAAATTTCTCGGAAAACAGTGGTGCTGTACTGACGTCGCAATTTGTAATATGTCGAAATATGACTTGCCCAAGAATTTTGTCATAGCTGTCGCCGGCATTTAGTAAAAAACCCGGTGTGATGACGTCAGAAATAACGAAATCCTACGAAACAACGAACACTGAAATTTTAATTGTACAACCGTCTATTTCTCTGTAAAAACATTGATAACTTCAACAAGGAATGTTAGTTACATCGGTTTTTCAGAACAATGCAACACTAATACATCAGACGTCGTCATGTTCGGTCACTGTTTTATCAATAAACATAAATTTACATAATTAAGCAATGTTCAGTATAGTGCAAATTACATAAAATAATAATATTTAAAGTCAGTAGTTTTGCATAATAGCCTACCATTGAAAGAATATGACGTTATTGACTGATCGAGAGCGGGAAGACCGGACGGTAAAATATTTGGTTCTGGTGTACGGACCGAGTGACCGAGTGGTCCGTGTAATGTTACCGAGAACAAACTATTTTCCATTCCAGTTCAGCCTACACTGTAGCACAGTCAATAAACATTTTATCGTACCATTTTTATTATATTGCGCTTGATTTTTTGACATTTGTGAAAATGTATTGGTGAAAGTTTTGAATCAGTCGACGTTACGCGCGCTAATTGAGTTACTGACGTGTGCGTCGGCCGGAAGGCGCAGTATTTCCGGACTGGCTTGCGTCTACTCGTCCGGCCCAACACACGTCAGCTAGCGGTGTTGTCTTCTATAGCATTGCGTCAGCGGGACCGTTAACTGTGGTATGATACTATTTGACATATCTTGACTTCCTTCCAGTGAAAAGCATTCGACAACTGAATATGCGTCAGTTATATGACGTTGATAAAGACGATCCACACTTCTGATACCTATTTTGAAATCACATATTATTTAAAAGGATCAGAAACATAATCATAACCTATTAAAGGGGCACTGTCACGGATTCGCATGCGCGAAAACTGCTCACTTCCTGTCGACCATAAATTATTTGGCCGCCATTCCATAATGACGGTTAGTGAAAATATTTGCATTTATTTTGTTTCCAATCACGATTATGTAAAACAGATAAAGTCATAATATTACTGTAACAGCGTGCGCTGTTCGCATACGTATTTCCGAAACATGATTTGCATACAAAATATTTTTGCAATGGCCGTAACTCAACGCACTTTTGACAGCCAAGCTTAGATTTATCCATTCGTACATAAGTTTTCAACGATTAACCGTTACCGTTTGAACTGCTCAATATTTTTTCTCAACGGATAACCTGGCTTAGCTTCGAACGGGTGAATATTTTTTTTCTGAACGGCTAGCAGCAGCCGTTGGAACGGCTGAAGATTTTTTTCGAACGGGTAGCGGCAGCAGTTCGAACATTTTTTTCGAACGGGTAGTAGTAGCAACCGTTCGGCTTGCTAACCGTTCGGGTAGTGAACGGCTTTTAGCCTTTCGAACGGAAAGCCGTGTTGTACATTTTCGCGTGAGAGGTCACAGCTGAGGTCACATCTGTTTCGATCACACGTCTCCTCAACAACAAATGTGTCGCGAAGACAGTATCGTATCACTGTATCCTTCGTAACCTGCAACGAATTTCGCTTCAAGCCATGTTTTGAAACTGTTATCTTCAAGATAAATGCGTTTATGGGGCTTCGTCCACTCCCTCTTGGCTCTTGTCGGGGTATTGAATATTCTTTTTCGTCCAGAATTACTACGCTTTCCACCGTGTCTGCCGCCGCCACTAATCGACGCCATTTTGGATTTGGCAACTCAAACTTGAAAAAGTTAGCCCAACCTTTTCAAGTTCGACTCGCGAGACTGGCGCATGCGTCCTTGTGACAGTGCCCCTTTAAAGCATAACATAACCATAAGTAAACCCTGCCAATCTCTTCCCCTCCGAAAGTAGTTAGCGACTTAGGGCCTCCACAGACTAGAGAGATAGTTGTCGACAACTAAGTAGTTGTCGATCATAAAAGGTTGTCGATGACAAAAAAGCCAGTGTGTGAAGCTAGTTGTCGATAACTAAGGCCCTTAGTTATCGACAACTAGCTTCACACACTGGCTTTTTTGTCATCGACAACTTTTTATGATCGACAAATAAATAGTTGTCGACAACTATCTATCTAGTCTGTGGAGGCCCTAAGCTCCTTTATAATCGATGTGGTTTCATTAGAGCAATTAGACGTTGAATTTATAACGCCTTCATTCGGCTGGTCGGCCCTGCACAAGCTCCATGCATGTATTTAAAAGTCGTCAGTACTCTGCTTCAAAATATAATAGCCAACTTATTTGCGCTAAGAAGATAAGCTTCAAGTTATAAACTAAGTGAAATTAAAACTATAAAGTTTAATTTCAAGCTAATTTGAAACACAACAACACAGCAGGTCGCGTAATAGTTTTTACAACTTATTAGTGCCACTGTTTTTTAGCTATCTACGTCGACTGATAATAAAAAACACAAACAGCTAAAGAATAGAAATAAGATAGTTACAAATGTTGGTCTGACAGATGGAATAAACATGTCGTGTGTCTTTAAAACAAAATTGAGGAGGTATCTTCCATCTTGCTCCCTCTTGTTCCTTTTTGGCTTAATGTTAACTTTTTGGTGTTTTTCATACTTCGTAAAATATTATTTTAGTTTTTCTTTAATTTGAAGATAATTATTTACAGTGCCAAATATGACTTAATATATTATCAATGAGCGTCTTAAAGAGCAATCATACGTTGTTATCGAATTTAATAAAAGTAGCAAGGTTCCTTTGCCTATTTTTGTCCCTGAAACTTTCCAATGGAATAGGGTTCTCCGTATCCATAGGTGCCGCCGTTCCTTGCGGTCCATGGTGGGTTATAAATTAGCGTGACTCCAAATTCATGTCTCTTAAAGGAGCTATGTCACGATATTTTATGTCATTTTTGCGAAGTGCAAAATCACCTTTAAATTGAAGAAAGCCTCAAAATAATAGTTTACTAATAACTGATAATAGACCAAACAGGAACAAGGATGGTTGAGGATGGAGAAGATTAAGATTGATTGCGAATGACGAACTTGAAAACAGAGGGCAGCGGTGACGTAGCTCTTTTAACACCTGCGTCTCCTCCGAATAAAAGAAGGACTATTCAGATTTGAATGTATTTTATTTTTCAATTTTAAGCAATTAATTTAGCTTACATTCTAAGCAATTATCATTTCCCTGTTTTTAATTAAAGCCAGTATTGCTGTGAGATGTATTCAAGCGAGTTCAGGAAATTGGCGAAAGCGGCAGATTATATACGATGATACAAAGTTCCATACAAATTGAAATTAAAAACATTTTCATCAAAAAAAAAAGGCAAAAGCGATATTCGTTGCTTAGGTCTTCACTCGTTAATTTGAATTCATCTTGAAAAGTCATCAACTATTGCTTGAAGTTAAAGTTTGATTAAAGCTTCAAATCGAAAGTTCAAGTTGAATCTGATTCTCAAAACGTTTAAAAAAATGCAGCTGCATAGACCGCCAGTTGTTAATTTCTTCTGATGTTTTCATAACATCAAATAATTTTTATATATTACTATATTCCCTGATTTGAAGCACTACTTTAAACTTAAAAACCGCTAACTGATTTCTGTTATAGTCAGATGGAAGGAAATGATGAAATCATTTAGGTTAGGAATAAAACTAAATTCTCCTGATAGTAAAGCTAAGCTCAGTTCATTTAAAAACACGGTAAACTTAGAATTAAGCCTATTGTCTTTGCACTTGAATTTTAAATACCAACTAACGATGTATTGTTTTTGCTTTCTCGTAGTCGTTGTGTCTGAGCTATTGAAGTGAACAACATCACGACCGCGCGTTGATTATAATTACATTCGAGCTATTGTCAACGGGGAAACGTAGTAAAGATTTCACCGAAAACTTCGAGTTGTTGACACGAAGACACTGAAGCCTTCTTCTTGAAATACGTTCATCAAAACGGAGTTATTCTATTGGAGGTATTCTTCAAAAGTACGAGAATAACCAGGAAAAGACTGTTTCAAGGTCGAATAATTCATCAAGTAAATTGCAAGACCATTGACTGTCACATTTTTTTTTCTCATTCATCGACTTGCGGTTGTAAACAAGACATCGCTATGAGCGGCAACACAAGTTCAGACTCACCAGGGAAGTTCGATACAACTCATATTGCCCTCTCGTGCACTTTTGTGGTGCTGATAATTCTACTGGCCCTCGTTGGCAACGTGTTTGTTATACTAGCATTCAAACGGTTCCGACGAATCCGCCATGTTACAAACTACTTCGTTGTTTCCTTGGCTGTCACGGATATCCTAGTAGCAATGGTATCGATGCCGGTGTGGGTCGCTTACATGGTATCTGGCCCGTCATTATTCATGAGCAAACCTTTGCTACAAATGTTGTGGACAGTGACTGATATCATGGTGAGTGTGTCATCTATCTGGCATTTGACATTTGTTAGTATCGATCGTTACCTGTGCATAACAGGACCTCTGTACTACCACACACGCATGACCAGCAGACGAGCCATCGTGATTCTCGCTACTATATGGTGTTATTCAATCATAGTCGCTTCTCTGGCACCCACTTTCTGGAACAGCGACCTGTACACGTTGGTGATAATTGTACTGAATTACGCAGTTCCTGTCGTCATTATTCTCTTTGCATACGTGAACATCTTTAGAACTGCTCGACACCAAGCAAAGCAAATCGACTTGACCATTAATGGAAAGTCCAAACGGTTTTCATTGAGCGCCGAGGTAAAGGCGGCCAAAACGCTGGGCGTGGTAATTGGAGCTTTCATTGTTTGTTGGTCGCCTTTCTTCGCTCTGAACTTAAATTATTATATTTGCCGCTGTCCGCCTCCGCCTCTGGTTGTTTCTGTAGCCAAGTGGATGCATTATGGGAATTCTATGCTCAATCCACTTATCTACGGGCTCATGAATAAGGACTTTAGATACGCTTTTCAGAAGCTGTTTACGCGTTATTTGCCTTGTTCTAAGAAAGCCTATGGGGCGAGCTGTCGTTCCACGAACACCAATGCGTCCAGCGTCGAAATTAAAGACGAAGAGCGTGTTCATTTAGATAATGTTTGCACAAGTCTCTAGCTGAGAACGTTGTTGCTGTTGTTGTTGTCATTATTGGTAGCAAAACCCTAGATAATTTCATAAAATCAATCGAAAATCGAAAAACAGATCAAAAAATATTGCTAATGTAATGATTTACAATTTACTTGTCGTTGAAATTAGTTTATTGTATTGATAACGTTTTATTCCTTATCAGAGAATAAGTTGTTGTCCAGATTAGGCAGTGAAACCCTGGACCTTACATAAAATCGGTCTAAAATGAAAAAAAAAAAATGAAAAATATTACTAATGTAATGATTTACAATTGACTAGTCATTTAAATTATTGTTTGCATTGAAAACTCAGACGTCTTACTCTTATTAGAGGCTGAGTACAGCGGATTATCCTGGGAGTAAGGAGGTGCTGACAGGAACTGTAGAAAGATTCGTTATTCCAGCGTGTTTGCCATGAACGAATGAGAAAAGTACGCCGAAGGTCGCAAAAAGACGTATGGAAAATTGCACCTTATAGGAAAAGGAAACCCCATCCCTCGACTCCCACGTAGAGACTCAGCCTGTGTAAGTTTTAGAACGGACATGTCACTCAAGGTTTTAAACCGAGAGCTTGTTTAAGACAAAATGTATTGTTTTTCTGGTCCAATCTAAAGTTCCTGTGACGTGAACATAACTATAGTACATAAAGGTGGCCAGAGTGTCCACGTTGAAGGTGTGACAAATTGTAAAATGAGTAATCAAGGTCCCTCATCAGGATCTCATTGTTGATAGCACTTCTGACACCATGTTATGACACCATGTTTCTAGTAGTACATACACGTGGCCAGAGTGTCCACGTTGAAGGTGTGACAAATTGTAAAATGAGTAATCAAGGTCCCTCATCGGGATCTCATTGTTGATAGCACTTCTGACACCATGTTATGATGGATGACATGGTATTTGGTAATAGTACCGACTCGTAATTTTTCAAAATTGTCCAAAATATCACTCACCAATATTTTTACCAAATACCAAAGTGGGAGACGCGGTGGCCTAATAGTTTTCGCGTTGGACTCCGGACCGAGCAGTCTGGGTTCGAGCGCTGGCCTGGGTCATTGTGTTGTGTTCTTGGGCAAGACACTTTACTCTCACAGTGCCTCTCTCCACCCAGGAGTACAAATGGAAACCGGAGACAAAATGCTGGGGGTAACCTGCGATGGACTAGCATCCCATCCAGGGGGAGTAGCAAAGATGCTCCTAGTCGGCTTCATGCTAAGGAATCGGGGATAAGTGTTGGCCAGTTTAGCCCGAGTTCGGCTTTTTCTTACCAGTACAAATCTTGCTGGTATTTGTTTATAATACAAGGCAAATATATATATCACCCGAGTAGGGTGACGATCATTTTAAAACGTTTCAGCAATGGAGTGCTTTTTCTAGCTCAGTTACACGGCCACATAGTAGTTTTTGTAAACTTTGGGAGATAATCTCATTGAAATGCCATTTTTGTCCACAAGCTGTACGATTGAAATGTCCATTATATTGTTTATTTTTTGTTAAGTGGCAATTGTTGCACTTGCATTTCCGTAAATCCTCTAATAAGCGCCCCGATGAGGGGAGGCACTTATGCAATTTTTCTCAAATCGTGGCCAGACGGTCATTTATTTTTGTACTATAAAATTTACGTGCAAACAACAACATAACCTGAGTATTAATATATACAAAACTGTTCGACTATAGTTCTAATGGCGGCACACTTGGTATTCGTAATTATTTTCGGTTCGCCAAACGTGTTCACAAACTGAAACGGGTATTAACGTGAAAATCTGTTTGTACAGTAGTCAAGGTCTGATTCTAGCCCGGTTACCGATGATTGTAAAAAATGGCGAGTGATAAACACGACCAAAACTTTTAAAATAGAGGGAGGGGGCGCTTACTCGAGGATTTACGGTATTTGGAAACTGTAATTACTACACGAAGGTATTTCAGTACATTGTATTTCAAATAAATGCAACTCGTTAAAAAAAACACCTTTCAGAAATTTATTAGCTTGTATTATGACTCCCGAAATTATGCTGGGGTGTTATGTAATAACGTTGTTATTAATTATTTATTAATTATTTGATTATTATTTAGCAGACCCCCTTCTGAATAAAATGAATGAATGAAATAATAGTCTCTACTAACCATGGGATAATGCATTTTCAAGCAATTTGATTGGTTCCCTACTCATGGTCGCAGAGGCATTATACCCTCTCTACCTTATTTGGAAATGCCGCGAAGTTCAAATTGTTTTGTCTCGGGGAAAAAATGGCGGAATATTTTCGTATTTTTCCAGTTTCTTCGGAGAAATTCGACATTTTCCTTGCCAGTTGTATATTATAAAACAATTATTATCCAACACAATCGCAACAGATGTTCAATTTACCAGTGGGGGATAGAAAGGCGGCACTTTTCTCATTCTCCGCGTCCCCAGAGGCCACGATCCTTTTGGTCAGCAACAAGAATCGAGACCTCTGGCAGGTCCCAATTTGTTGAACATGCGCAGAGTACTCGTTCTGTATTATCAGCCAATCAGATTTGTGAGATTTGACGGGAAGTCCGAGATTCGCGGACTTCCGGTGTTGGAACCGGCCAGAGTTCTCGATTATTGGTGCTGACCAAAAGGATCGTGGCCTCTGGGGACGAGAATGCACCTTTCTTTGAAGACAAAGCAGTGACGAGCAACAGTCCTACGTGTCAATCAAGCCGTTTCTAAAAATGGCATCAACCAAAACTTGTTTTCCTCGGGAAACGTTTTCTCTCGCTGTAGCCTGCAAACGCAGCTCGGGAGGATTTTTGGCCTGAAGCGAATAATCCGTCTGAGCCGCGTTTACAGGCTACAGTGAGAGTCTTTCGGATACCCGAAGTGAAGCAGTGCTTCTTGAACGGGAAGCGAAGTAGATGAAAATGGTTATCGTAATACACGAGGCGAAGCGAAATCAGCCAACAACGAAAAGAACACGTCTTCCTTCTGGATCGGATTTCGAGCGAAAACAACCAAGGATAACACATTTCTCGCATACTAATTTTAGGTGTGAATTTCTTGCCTGATATTTCTTCCTTTACACGGTACGGAAACAAAAAAGCAGAAACAAAAAACGGGGTAAAGGGGGTAACCTCCTACATTTCACACCTTTCATACTTTTGCAGTCATGTCACGTTGTGGATTCAAGCGTCCTGTTACGATATAAATTGCAAATGTTATAACATAACATTCTTAGCAAACATTAAACTCATTTTATCAATAACGGTCGTAGAACAAGCTGTGCTACTGAAACGAGGCTTTCGTGTCTGAGATGTTTGCAAAATAATAAAGTTTGAACCTTATTTGCAAACGCTGTTGACATTTTTTCCGCTTACGGTTCGCGAAATCTCGGCTGCTTTTTTAGCCGTTCGAAGTCGGCTGGTTGGTTGTATATCCTTTCATGCCGCGGTGAAAATTAAGAGTGAAAATGGGAGCAGAGATTAGTGGTTTAAGCCAATAAATCCGGGGGGGGGGGGGGGGGTACTCAACAAAGTTTTATACGGAGAGGCTCCGCCGCCCCGAGGTCCTTACCCTTTTATATACCATTTTTGACAGAAAAGGTAACCCTTTCATATACCTTTCATAGATCAAAGGCACTATGTGCCAACTTGTGAATGGAAAAGTAAAGCAATTAATTAACATAGAAATATGCAGTAGTACCGGGTAAATGTAAGTTGACAGTCTCGTCCTCGATGTTTTCGAGAATCGGCGAGTTTCGAGTTTTGAGTCTGACTCGAATAGGGATTTCGAGGAAACGATTTATTTCTCGAAACAGAACAATAAGATTCCGCGCGGCTTATTTTATTCACGCAGGCCGGTGTATTTCGTACTTACGTCCAAATCAGTGTTGGTCGGGAGGGAAACTCAAACGAAAAGCGTACAGTAAGCCCTGTTTAGAAGGTGTATATAAACACAGACTAAAAAATCATTTAGCGACTAGAGTGACCTGCTTAAAAGGTCTTATAAGTTGATTTATACCTCATTAACTAACTTTTTAGGCTTCGTTTAAATATTCGGCCAATATGTTCGGACTGGTTGCTGTTCGTGAAATAAAATATTTCAATCATTTCAAAACGTTCTGATCTTGTTTGTGTAGTCGACTGTGCTTCGCACGCACAATATAAAATTAATTTTATATGTAAACATTCATTCTGTCATACACGAAACTCTTGGAAAGAAAAATACTTCAGTTATTTATGAAGTTGCAATCCTTGAACTAAAATTAGCTACATTTAAATTATCAAAAATGGTTTTGCTCTCCTAGATACTATGAAAGTGAAAGGTTAATCTTATTTGTTTTGTCCCCCGTCACGCAACGCTTCCTCGTTCCGATAATAATATTTTAAAATTATTTCAACCATTCATGCAACCAGACAATTTCATCAAACCAAGACACATCTTCGATTTCTAAGCAACTTTAGGATGGGGTATTAATTTTGTTATCTTGTCATCAAATAAACTGGGACTTTCGTGATGTCTTCAATATTTACAGTGTAATGCCGGTCAGATTTTAACGTGTATGTTTCATGATCATATATATCTAACTGGATTTGAAAGAACGTGGCCGCAGAAAATTGCACCATTTTGACCATTTTGGCGCTTCTTTCCTTTTTTGTCGTTCAGAAACTATCTCCAAAGTAGACTCGTCACAAAATTGCTTTGACATGCAACCCATGCACAAAGGATAGATCTTCGCAATCACGCATCCGTTTTGGAAATCGAACGAATTCCGCTAAAGTTAGGCCAGAGAAAACCTGTTGAACTTTTGGTGCAAAATCAGTGCCAAATTGGGCTCACACACCATTCTTCCACATTCATTTCTTGGCTTCCTTAAGAGGTTGGTTCAAAACTTTTTCAGTTGATAGAAAGCGCATTCGAAGCCGAAGATAGCAAGAAAAGAAAGGGAGAGAGAGGAGAAAAGAAAAGCGAGGATGAAAGAAATGACAATGGAAAGGCTTTTTTTTTTTTTTTTTTTTTTAAGTCCAAAGTAACGGAACAAGCTTGCACCAAGGATAATTTGAAACCATTTCACTCAGAAACGATATAAACATCTTGCCGGCGTTCACAAATACGGGTTCTTAGCTAAGGAAACGCCAAATTTGGCCAAAGAGACAACCCAAAAACCACTCTTTTAAGCCCAAAACGCGTTTTTCGCTCATTTTGCTGAAATTTTCTGCGGGTACGTTCTTTCAAATCCACTTAGATATTGCGAGACATTGTCCTCGACGGCCAAGAAAAGCCCAGTTTTGCCAAGAGATGGACGTTTTAGGCTTTTCTGCGTCATTTGCCACATGACTAACTAATTATTGCGAGACATTGTCCTCGACGGCCAAGAAAAGCCCAGTTTTGCCAAGAGATGGACGTTTTAGGCTTTTCTGCGTCATTTGCCACATGACTAACTAATATCTAACTGGATTTGAAAGAACGTGGCCGCAGAAAATTGCACCATTTTGACCATTTTGGCGCTTCTTTCCTTTTTTGTCGTTCAGAAACTATCTCCAAAGTAGACTCGTCACAAAATTGCTTTGACATGCAACCCATGCACAAAGGATAGATCTTCGCAATCACGCATCCGTTTTGGAAATCGAACGAATTCCGCTAAAGTTAGGCCAGAGAAAACCTGTTGAACTTTTGGTGCAAAATCAGTGCCAAATTGGGCTCACACACCATTCTTCCACATTCATTTCTTGGCTTCCTTAAGAGGTTGGTTCAAAACTTTTTCAGTTGATAGAAAGCGCATTCGAAGCCGAAGATAGCAAGAAAAGAAAGGGAGAGAGAGGAGAAAAGAAAAGCGAGGATGAAAGAAATGACAATGGAAAGGCTTTTTTTTTTTTTTTTTTTTTTTTTTTTTAAGTCCAAAGTAACGGAACAAGCTTGCACCAAGGATAATTTGAAACCATTTCACTCAGAAACGATATAAACATCTTGCCGGCGTTCACAAATACGGGTTCTTAGCTAAGGAAACGCCAAATTTGGCCAAAGAGACAACCCAAAAACCACTCTTTTAAGCCCAAAACGCGTTTTTTCGCTCATTTTGCTGAAATTTTCTGCGGGTACGTTCTTTCAAATCCACTTAGATATTGCGAGACATTGTCCTCGACGGCCAAGAAAAGCCCAGTTTTGCCAAGAGATGGACGTTTTAGGCTTTTCTGCGTCATTTGCCACATGACTAACTAATATCTAACTGGATTTGAAAGAACGTGGCCGCAGAAAATTGCACCATTTTGACCATTTTGGCGCTTCTTTCCTTTTTTGTCGTTCAGAAACTATCTCCAAAGTAGACTCGTCACAAAATTGCTTTGACATGCAACCCATGCACAAAGGATAGATCTTCGCAATCACGCATCCGTTTTGGAAATCGAACGAATTCCGCTAAAGTTAGGCCAGAGAAAACCTGTTGAACTTTTGGTGCAAAATCAGTGCCAAATTGGGCTCACACACCATTCTTCCACATTCATTTCTTGGCTTCCTTAAGAGGTTGGTTCAAAACTTTTTCAGTTGATAGAAAGCGCATTCGAAGCCGAAGATAGCAAGAAAAGAAAGGGAGAGAGAGGAGAAAAGAAAAGCGAGGATGAAAGAAATGACAATGGAAAGGCTTTTTTTTTTTTTTTTTTTTTTTTTTTTTAAGTCCAAAGTAACGGAACAAGCTTGCACCAAGGATAATTTGAAACCATTTCACTCAGAAACGATATAAACATCTTGCCGGCGTTCACAAATACGGGTTCTTAGCTAAGGAAACGCCAAATTTGGCCAAAGAGACAACCCAAAAACCACTCTTTTAAGCCCAAAACGCGTTTTTCGCTCATTTTGCTGAAATTTTCTGCGGGTACGTTCTTTCAAATCCACTTAGATATTGCGAGACATTGTCCTCGACGGCCAAGAAAAGCCCAGTTTTGCCAAGAGATGGACGTTTTAGGCTTTTCTGCGTCATTTGCCACATGACTAACTAATATCTAACTGGATTTGAAAGAACGTGGCCGCAGAAAATTGCACCATTTTGACCATTTTGGCGCTTCTTTCCTTTTTGTCGTTCAGAAACTATCTCCAAAGTAGACTCGTCACAAAATTGCTTTGACATGCAACCCATGCACAAAGGATAGATCTTCGCAATCACGCATCCGTTTTGGAAATCGAACGAATTCCGCTAAAGTTAGGCCAGAGAAAACCTGTTGAACTTTTGGTGCAAAATCAGTGCCAAATTGGGCTCACACACCATTCTTCCACATTCATTTCTTGGCTTCCTTAAGAGGTTGGTTCAAAACTTTTTCAGTTGATAGAAAGCGCATTCGAAGCCGAAGATAGCAAGAAAAGAAAGGGAGAGAGAGGAGAAAAGAAAAGCGAGGATGAAAGAAATGACAATGGAAAGGCTTTTTTTTTTTTTTTTTTTTTTTTTTAAGTCCAAAGTAACGGAACAAGCTTGCACCAAGGATAATTTGAAACCATTTCACTCAGAAACGATATAAACATCTTGCCGGCGTTCACAAATACGGGTTCTTAGCTAAGGAAACGCCAAATTTGGCCAAAGAGACAACCCAAAAACCACTCTTTTAAGCCCAAAACGCGTTTTTCGCTCATTTTGCTGAAATTTTCTGCGGGTACGTTCTTTCAAATCCACTTAGATATATTTTAAAGCTTTCTATCAATTATTCGCTCCTCTATGTCGTTGGCGCTTTTGCGGTAACTATAACTAGTATAAAGAAAATACACACTGATCCAGATAAAATGGTACTTTATTCATGAAACAAAACACGATGAGATGTTTAATTCTCCTCAGAGAATATTGAATTAACAACAACAACAAACAACAAATAATTCAAATATAAAATGCTACATTTCCTTTTAGAAGCAGAAATAAAAAGTTATTTCGCAAATAATTTTATCTGAGGCTTCATCTGCTATAATTTTTCATCGAGCGAAATCGTACAGCTTCATACGTCCGAGTACAAACGTTTGAATTGGGATCAATCAAGAAAAACAACATTAAAAAATATCACTTACCGAACGGCACCGTTCTCGTATTAAAGTCCTGAAAACTCCATTGAAGTACGAGTTTCGGTTTCCGTTTGAATATAGCTTGTCTTCAATAATTATATATGTCCTCTTATTTGGCGATTGAGTATTCTTGACTGTTACTTCTTTCCATTTCGAACTTTACTGAAGGTGTATTTTGATCGTAATTTAATATGCCCTATGCGACACTTGGCGCCCACAGGATGGTCCAGGATGGATGATGATTTTGATCATAGAAAGCAGAGAAACACCGTCTTCTAACAAGAAACCAATAGAGTACTGTGTTCGTTTTGTTTAAAGATCGAATGAGCTAGAAATACTTAGCTTGTGGTGTGCCACATGAATTCTCGCTAAGATGGTCTTGAATATTTTGTCAGGGAACACAAACGCCTTGATTCGCGAACGCCATAGACAGCTCCCGCGCACAGATGGATCCATGATAAAACGTCACTGTATCTATCGTCCGGTTGACCCGAAAACTAAGGCATTCATTCACTACAAAAAAAGTTCCTATAGCCTGTTTTATCAGTGTTATCCAGCCCAAAAAGCCGTAAAACGAGCCAGATTAGCAAAGTTTGAGCCTACAGTAGTCGTAATTTCGGTCAGCGTAGTAACAATGGCACAAAGACCCCCCATATGTATTTATATGTTTCGTATACACCTTCAAATCAACAAGTGCTGGCGTGGCGCAGTGGTAAGGTTCTGAGTTCCAAAGCAGGACTTCGAGGGTTCGAATCCCACAACCCGTCGTTTCAAAAAAAAAAAAAAAGGGGAAAAAAAAGTGGGAATTAATGCATACATTAATTTAATTGATTAATTAGCTATTAAAGTGTACAGCTCATTGACCGAGTGACATTGTCCACCAGTGCTATAACTTGTTCTGCGCATGCGCGCATTCACAAGTTAAAAATGGTACCCCTTTCTCAATAAACACTACATCCCTTTTACAACTTTTACTAAGCTTTTCGCTTGAGTAGCCTTTTAAAATATTGGATGGATCAGCCGTTAGGTGGTCTGTTCAAGATATTTTGAAAGCCCTTTTAAACACCCAAATGACAGTTTTCCCTACCTTTTTCTATACTTCAACTCCCTACCCTTTTAATTATACCTCCAGCCTGAAAAAAAGCTACCCCTTTCGGGCGGAGCCAACCCGTATAGTCCATTATAGGGAGTACCCACCCCCCCCCCCCCCCCCCCCCGGAGGGGCAATGAATCTCATCTCAAGGAAAATTCAGAGCTGCAGAGTTAGCCTGGCACATGATTAAGGAATATATTCGATTATGTGGCTTATTCCTATTTAATTTGGATATTTCTTAGATAAATCTATTTGCAAGTGATCGGCAGTGCGATGTGCACAGTTTTTCAAGCGGCTTTGGAAAATATTGTCCGAAGAGCTTTTGCACGAGGCTGCGAATCTTGAATGTTGTCTTGAGCTTCCTTGCTTGGAAATGTGATGAAACACTGCCTCTATTGTTTGATATATTGCTTATGTTACGTTAACTTCCAAATTTCTTCCCATGCCTTAAATCGTAGGTCTCTAAACTGCTCTTGTCTTGCCAGAAATACAGTTACCCCCTTGCCAATAATATGTAGTGTAAATGGGGTTTAAAGGTCGCGAAGAAAAAGTGCCGCAAAATTGAAAAACGTGCAATTTGGGATCCTATTAAAAAAAACATTTTACATCATTCAATAAAAGACGTTTTACAATGCATGCTTTCCATGGTTTTTTATTTTAGTTAAGACAATTATCTTTAATAATATTCCTTTTTATTTTTACGATCATGCTTTTTTTTTCTACCACCCTTCTTCAGAAACAACGCCTTCTTGATTTCATTTCCTGTTATTCCTGTAAAACGACTTCAGTGCAGTCATCGAAATTAAACGTTTTCGCTTCTAAGCTCTCCGGCTAATTGACCCTGTAATAAAATGAAGCAGGTCATATTTTGAAAAATTTCAGTCCTTGAATGTGTTAAAATGGCCTGAAAACCTGTTCAAGTCCTAGTTACCTTTAAAAATGTCTAGAAAAAATTTAGCCAAACTGCAGATAGCCCAGGATTTAATTTAAAATGATTAATGATAGATATTGAGGGCTTCCTGAACATATATGAGCATGTAGACAATTTGCAGTTATTTGTATTGCAGAGGATTATTTATGTTCAAAGTGTCAAAAAGCACGCGATATTTGGAATTTGACCATACATGTACTTAAGACCACAGACCTTGAAAGTTTCCTGTCATAAAAATGTAATTATTTGTTCTCTGCAATTTTAATTGTCACGATACTCATATTGGAGAAGGAAGCCCTCAAGGTCTGTCATGTTTTGACGGATATCCTAGGAATAATGAATTTCTCGAAATTTCGAAAAAATAAAGTTAAAAAATTTGTTCAATTTATTTTAGCCTGATGGTTTCTCTTTCTACTTCCTCGCCGCTTCCTGTTCTGAGAATTTGTGTGGCAAAATAAAAAAACATGAAACTAGAAATTTGAATTATCACTTGTAATTTTGCGCTTAAATTTACTCTAAGGACGTCACTTTGGGTTCAATTTGAAGCCATGGTCAGGAGTTTGAATAATGTACTATGACGGTATTTATTAGCTAGAAAAACTAGAATATAGAATGCCAAACAAACGCCCGCTTAGAATCTGAGTTTTCTGTGTCTTCTGTAGATTTCTACAGTGGTAGAAGATTACAATGTTATAAATAATTTCAGGGTGACAAAATCAACAGCATGGTCAAGCTCACAAAAAGATAAATATTGAAATTTACATAGTTCATTCAAAGTCAATATTTGCGACGTAAAAATATATAGATTGGTTAGTTAAAAAATGAAAGAAGAAAAACAAAACAAGTTTATTTCCCCTTAAATAAGTATGCATGGTTTGTTATAAATATTGAGGACTCGCTATCCATCTCAGTTTACTCCATTTTTGCTGCCCACCCAAAATTGGTTTCGCTAATATTTTTTCATATTGTGAATCTTAATTGTTGCAGTTATTTGCTTTTCGCCTGTTTAATATTATGATATGAAATGTTTCTAAAAGTGAGCAGTAAATATATGTATCTCTTTTGTTTCAAAATTAAATTCAAGAGAATTTTATTTTTCATTTTGAGTCGGCTTTTCTTAATTGTATCATTGTATATGACAATATATTGCATTTTCAATAAGATGACAATTTCAGAATTATATTAAATAGTAACTGTTTAATCTCGCCTTTGTTACGCCTTTCCTAGCTTTCGAAAACAAGTTGCAAGGTTGTAGGTTTTTCAGTATAATAATATTCTTGTTCGAGGGTCAAACTTTTAACTTTATTTTAATAAATTGGAAGCTCTCCATTTAGGTGACAAATCTCGCATCAAACATGTTATATTAATATTTTAATGTATGGTGAAATTTAAATGAATTATTGTTTTTGTCGATAATTTTCTAATGTATTTATACCGCTGCTACGCTTACTCGGTGCATTTGGTAATCATTTATCGACGTGCCAGATGTAGACCAGCTTTGAAGTTAACTTCATAAAAATTATCAAAATACGGTAAGTTACAATGTAGCTTGTTCAGAGTATTTCTAGTTTCAATTTATACCCAGTTATGACAGTTTAATATTTTGCGTCGAGCTGCCTTTGTAAATGTTATGGGGAAAAGTCAGTGGGTAGCAAGTGTTCGCGACCTAGACGTGTATGTATGCACATCCACATCGTTTCTTTAATATACCGTATAAATATTTTATCATATTTTCTGGTAACGTTTGGATTTAATTCTGTTTTCCCCATATTGTCACCGCGGTTACCGATGAAGAAAGTTATCCGGCAAACATTGCGGAAATCTCCTGTTCGCATGTACATATAGTTATGTTTAAGTGAAGCAGTTCAGACCAGAAGGTGTCATTTGTAATTCCCAGATGATTTATCAACACGTACCATGATCTTCAAGGAACAGGATAATACTCCATTCTCTCTTTCACTGCAAACAGGGGCGAATCTGTACTTTAATATACAGCCTCTATACTGTAGCGGCTCCTTTGACACTGCTTTTGTATCGATTGCATTTTAAAAATGCTTACAGCTGTAGCTGGGAAACATGAAGAAAAGAAAGGATTTCATTTAAAATTGAACTGTTGAGACAATGAATAAGTGAGAAATAAACACCTCGAATTAATCCATATACATCCCGAGGGCCGTATATTATTCACGAGGGATCTTTATTTAAAATGATTTTCTTCAAGAGTACAAACACTGGCTATTCAGGGGCCTGTTTATATGTAGGAAAGTTGTCCCTGGTAGGAGAGTCACCCTCCATACCGTGTAACCCCGGGCGAGAGAACTTTTCATACATTTCTTTATAAATAGCAGCGAACGTTTACATGATAAATCGCAACCCCAAAGTTGGCTCGGGGGGTAGGGTGACCCTGGGTGGAGGATCACTCGCTTTGAAGGTAGGGTGACCCTGGGGGACGGGCCAACTTTTTTCCATATAAACACTTTGGCTATTGTTGTTTCACCCACCAGGGACAAGTCGGGACATATAGAACATGCGCGAGCCCGAGAGGGCCACGTTTTGGCTCGGTCAACAGGGACAACTTTTTTCATATAAACGCTCGGTAAAAAATGGCTCGGGAGGACGGGTAACCCTCCTGCCAGGGACAACTTTTCTCCATGTAAATAGGCCCTAAGTAGGCTCACACATTCGTCGAATCGAATCGCAGACAATGAAAGCGATTTTATATATGATGCATATCTCGGGGACAAGCGGCCAAAAAAAAAGAACCCTTTTTTTGTAGCCCGTTTGCAAGAAGACAAAAGCTGGCCAATTAATATTATGATATGTTTTTCGGATTTACCCGCAAACAACGTTGTGGTTTTTTATTGTTGACATTGTATGGTTCTCTGAGAAAAGAGCTTCATTTTAATGTAGATTTTTCGAATTTAAATGAGTAGGGACAAATAAAAGTAAATTAACAAGTAAAATGGGGGGGGGGGGGGGGTACTCAAAAAAATGTTTTATACGTGGAGGCTCCGCCCAGAGGTCCAACCCCTTACCTTTATATACCATTTTTGACAGAAAAGGTACCCTTTTCATATACCTTCCATAGAAAATGGTACCCCTTTCATATACCTTCCATATAAATTATGAAAATGGTACCCCTTTCACACACCTACAACTCCTGCTTGTTCACTTTATTTTGCTACCCTTGGAATGAATGAACTTAATGAACAATATATATCCCCAGAAGGAAGTGGCAGGAAGCTGTCTAACAATGGCTACGAACTTCAAACCTGCAGTCCACCTCATACCTAAATGACAGTTTTCCCTACCCTTTTCTATACTCCAACTCGTGAAATCCCCGTATAGTCCATTATAGGGAGTACCCCCCCCTCCCCCCCCCCCCCCCCCCCCCCCGGGATTAGAAACGAGAGAGGAAAAGAACACGCAACGAAATACACTTTGGTAAAGCAGATAAATCTCTGCCTACCAGGTATTTCTCTATATAAGACCCAGGATTTATCTGTATAAATCGCTTTCATTCGGGATGTAAGTTAAAGAAAGGTTCTTGAATAACAATGGAGAATGCGTGAATCGTGAAATAATAATGGATATAAGCTCAAACAAGCCAATATTATTTTTTTATAATATAGACTCTATTGTGCCCACGCTCTGATTGGTTAAAAAGCCATGTTTTACCAGTAAAAACGAAAGAAAGCCAAGTTTTATCGTTTCTCGCGTGTTGAATCTATATCATAAGGCATATAAAAAAGTCAAAGCCATGTATTATTTACCTAATATGGTTTTCTATGTTCTGTAAGAAAATGATGCACGCTTAAGGTCAGAAAAGCAGCTAGTGGATGCACGAGCTGCCAATTAGTCGGATAAAAGAGTCAAGAAAAGCTACAGGTTCAACTTTGAAAATCAAGATTGAACTGAGCGTGGTGAACATCCGGGACATCTATAACTTTAGCCGTGCTCTATAAGAAATAGAGCATGGTCAGATTCCATGACGTTTATATGACAGCTATTTTCTAAACTGTCATAAAACACTTTAACACACTTGAGAAATTTGAAAAACATTCGCCTGTGGCTCGTGTTTTCTAAAATTCTCTCGTTTCTCAAATTCCCGTCGTGTTTTATGACATAATAATACATGGCGTTGGCTACTTTATTTTTTAATAACCTGTGTTGCATAAAATTGCCAATTAAATACTGTAAGAGCTTCCTTATAGCGGATGAATTACTTCCAATTCACAATGAAATGTTTGAAATATTAAACTAGAATCGAACATTTACCAAAACAAATGGTACACTGGTTTCTCCAATCATTTAGGCCTAGCTCTTTTATTTTGCTTTCAATTCTTGTAAACGCTGCTCTTATTTGAGTGCACGTTTAAAATTGGATATGTAAAGAAAATGTAATGCTTTTTTTGTGGCTGCATAGTTAGTTAGTTCTGGTATTTACCAGTTTCGGAAAGTCAAGCGTCGTGAAAGGAATATATCGTTTTTAGGAGTGCCGGACAAGAAGACAAATGGACAATTATCCTGCGTTTTATAAAAAGGCCCATAAATCTTCAGAATATTTCATTTCATTTTTGTTTATTAAAAAGGTGAGACCAAAAATACCATTACCTGTTTAAAGGCAGTTTCGGCGGCTTCCTGCTCTTAAAAATACATTTAACTTATTACGAGTTCGCGTATTTCATGAAAATGTCACTTTTCAACATAATTTTCTTAACCTAAACGGAGAGAGATGGCTTTTGAATGGTCTCTAATACACAATTTGTAAACACTGATGTAATCTTTGCACTTACTTGATCTTGTAAGCGACTCCTTTGAATTGTACACTGTAATAAAATTCTCAATTTTGTCGGGTTTACATCCCAGTGCATGTTAACAACACAATTTTAACTAGGGGTAATATTTTGCAAGGCCCGAATATATTTTTCACTTTTCTGTCAAAACCGGAAAAAACGGGAGGGAGGTTCAACGCGCTTATATTTGTGATTCGAGTGAGACGCACCCCTTTCTTAAAGGTATACTCATATTAAACGATTGAATAGAGTTGCCACTGGCTAAAATAATAATAAAACCTTTACGGGACGTTTCGGGAATGCTGTCCTGTACTACTTTTTTATTATATGACAAACTAGTACATGATGAAAAGGAGCATTCTGTTCCCTGATCGAGCGGTACGAATTTTGCAATACTGACCGCTAAGGCGGATCACTCATTAATTAATTACTCTTCTCGGCAACTCGCTCGTCATCCGGGCATTTGTGGCCTTCCGGAAGTTGCGCAACGTGACCAACTACTTTGTGGTGTCCCTGGCTGACCGAATTCATTTTATGAAACATTGAACAAAAGAAAACGTTTTTTATTTTTATTTTATAAGTATATAAACATTTTCCTTTCATGTCTGGCAGACAATTTCGGTTAAATTTTTAAGAAAGTGACCTGAAAATGCATTGTTTGATTAGTATTACTGAGTAGTAGTAAATCTTTATTTACTTTGTTTGCTAGATTTTAGCGCGCGTTTGCCAAGGATGGATATGGTCATCAGCAGGGGGGGCTAGCAGCGAGGCCTGGGACCTAGTATACATGATTGCACATTTAAGAAATTTGGCCGAGCGAGACTAAGTACTGGTTTGTTTGAAATAAACATGGCGGACATGACGTGCGTTTGTGTTCGTTCAGAAATATTTTGGCGATTCCACGTTCAAACATCTATGGGAACTATTCGGTCGCTGTTTAACTGAACTTTGGTCATTGTGGGACACCATGGATGAAAATTCCACAGCAAAATCCCGTAGAGGTACGTTTCTTGAATGATTGACAGATTTCTTTACTTGTGCGATCATGTATAACGGAAAAGCGGCAAGATCAAAGGGCGCTGCCTGCCCCCCCCCCCCCCCCCCCCCCCCCCCCCTGGTTATCAGCAAAGTTTTTGGTCCCTATTAGAGAATATTGGTAACGAGACCAATAGTTCCCCAATGCGGACCTCATGCTAGTTCAATAACATATATATCTAACAGAACGTTCAAGAACGTGGCTCAAGAGAATTTCAGCATTTTTACGGCAACTACGCCAAAAGTCCAGTTTTATCACTCCAATAAGACTAGAAGAGCGAAAAGGAGGAAGAAGAGAGGAAAGAGAGAAAAAAGAACTGACATACCCCATCTTATTGTATCGTCTACTTTGGAGATCAAAAGGTAAAAATGGTAAAAATGGTGCAATTTTCTGCGGCCATGTTCTTGCAAATCCAGTTAGATATACTTGACTATAAATAAAATTAATATAAGATTATATAAACCTGTGATTTATAGACATAAAAAATGCGTCTTGAACGGGATGCCTCGCTTCTGGAAGTAATCTTTATACATGATATATTTTTGGAAATGTCCATGGATCTCAACACTAAAGTATTTGGTATTGCTGTTGCATATGGTATTGGGCGACAAAATTGACAATGAAAGAATCTTCCAAAGGAGACGTTTGACAAAATTGAGTGCAAATATCGCATCAGTGTTGACTCGGTCATACCTCGCGTGCTTTAAAAAACACGTATTCGAGAACATTCAAAATCCATCTATATTTAGGAAATAATTCCTTGTTGGCCCTCTACCGAAACGTCCGAAGCACAAAAACCATCTCTATTTAGAAAATACAATTCTTTTTTGGCCCTTTTACTTAAACGTCCAAAGTTCATAAACCATCTCCATTTAAACAATAATTATTTTTGGCCCTTAACCAAAACGTCCAAAGTTGACTCCAATTCATCTCCATTTAGACAATAATTCTTTGTCGCCCCATTACCAAAACATCCAAAATTCAAAAACCATCTCCATTTAGACAATAATTCTTTTTGGCTCTTGAGCTAAACTTCCAAAATTCAAAAACCATCTCCATTTAGACAATAATTCTTTTTAGGCTCTTGAGCTAAACTTCCAAAATTCAAAAACCATCTCCATTTAGACGGCAATAATTCTTTTTAGGTTCTTGAGCTAAACTTCCAAAATTCAAAACCATCTCCATTTAGACAATAATTATTTTTGGCTCTTGAGCTAAACGTCCAAAATTCGAAAACCATCTCCATTTAGACAATAATTCTTTTTGGCTCTTTACTGAAACGTCCAACGTTCAAAAACCATCTCCATTTAAACAATAATTCTTTGTTGCCCCTTTACAAAAACGTGCAAGTTCAAAAGCCCCTTTACCGAAACGTCCAAAGTACAAAATCCATCTCTATTTAGACAAGAATTCTTTTTTGGCACTTTACCGAAACGTCCAACGTTCAAAAACCATCTTCATTTAAAAAATACTTCATTTTTGTCCCTTTACCGAAACGTCCAAAGTTCACAATCCATCTCCATTCAATAATTCATTCAAAGTTCAAAAACCCTTTCCATTTAGACAATAATTCTTTTTGGCTCTTGAGCGAAACCTCTTAAGGTCAAAACCCTTCTCCTTTTAGACAATAATTCTTTGTTGCCCCTTTACCGAAACGTCCAAAAGTTCAAAAACCATCTCCATTTAGAAATATCTATTTTTTGGCCCTTTTACCGAAACGTCCAAAATTCAAAAACCATCTCCATTTGGACAATAATTCTTTTTGGCTCTTTACTGAAACGTCCAACGTTCAAAAACCATCTTCATTTTAAAAATAATTCATTTTTGGCCCTTAACCAAAACGTCCAAAGTTGACTCCAATTCATCTCCATTTAGACAATAATTCTTTGTCGCCCCATTATCAAAACATCAAAAGTTCAAAATCCATCTCCTTTGAGACAATAATTCTTTGTTGCCCCTTTACCGAAAGATCCAAAAGTTCAAAAACCATTTCCATAGATATGTTTTGGCCCTTTTACCGAAACGTCCAGAATTATAAAACCATCTCCATTTAGACAATAATTCTTTTTGGCTCTTTACTGAAAAGTACAACGTTCAAAAACCATCGGCTTCATTTACAAAATAATTATGTGTTGCTCCTTTACAGAAACGTCCAACGTTCAAAAACCAACTTCATTTCAATTTTTTTTGTTGTTTTATTCACACTTTTTTCAAGATTACAGTAACAATGTACATAAGGAATTAAAAACGTTTTTTAGTGGGAATAAATAAAGGGCGTATTTCGTGGAATAGAAGTGTGCAGAGGCCAAAGTAGCAGAGCTTTCGAGTTGGCCCCTGCATTTGAGAGAAAACATTTGTTGTTATTTAAAAAAATAACAATTTTTTGGGCCCATTACCGAAACGTCCAAAGTTCAAAATCCATCTCCATTATTCTCTTTTGGCCTTTTCACCGAAGCCTTCAAAGTTACATTGTTATTAACTACACACCTGCTACATTTTTTCTATGTACTGTTTCAACTGCGAAATCCTGCATTTTAGTTTTAACATCGATTCCTTTACGCTGTCCACCGTCGTCTCCGAAAGGCACTAGACACTGTTTCGTGTCCTTTTTCCATATACCGATAACTCGGTTAGATCACTCACCGAGTTTAAAAAAAACCATTTGATTCCGAATCCCATTGTGAAACATGATATCCTTAATTCACGCGATGTTTCGTTCGTTGTTTGTATACCACGAATTTTAAACGCGTTTTTGGGCCCTTGTATGTTTGTATAGTCAACATTCATGTTTACCTTTAATAGGATATAGACTATCGAATTAAACCACATGTGCGTAAAGAACGATATGTTCTATCAAGAAGGTATGACATTTATTTCAGATGTTCAATGGATGCTACGTGACTTCAATTGCTAAAATTCAAATTTAAATGGGAAAAACTCGAGCACGACATGTTCAATAGGGCTATTTGAAGAAATATCAATGGTTTGACAGTTGAAACAGACGTTTGTAATAGCTGTCTAGCTAAATATAGAACATGCCTCTCGTATGCAAGTATTGACATTACAATGTAATTGATCAATCGCTTTTAGAAACACTTGGAAACCCATTTGCTATAGAAAATTCTAGTTTCCATTTTCTCAAGACATTTTGTACGTGCCAATGACCGATTTGTTTCCTCTGGCTGGGATACGAACACCATTAACTAAACCACACACAGCTATTTTTAGACACAACACCTGCAAATTTCTTTCAGCTTTTCGATTTGATCTATATATCTGACAATATTTATCATGGGCCACTAAAAAAGAGGAAAACTTCTAAAGATGACATGTTACAGTAATTTATCTTCAAAGCAAATCGAAGTAAATGTCTTGATGCCCAGATTCCTAACAGGAAAGATGTTTAGCTGAACTGACCTGTCAAAAACTACACTTCTTTAATGCTACGGATTACTACTGGCATAAATTCTGATAATTAGCACAAAGTGCAAAAGACACAATAACGAATAAGAAAAAAGCCGGATTTCAGACCTCCGTTTAGTTTCTATTGTAAAACGTTGCACAATTTTCGTATTCGTGTTTCGCAAAGGCAACTTGAAGGCTATTTATAGTACTTTCTTGTTCCGGCAGGCAGGCTGAACTATTTAGCTGTATCGTAAATGCTTAGAGGCCAAAGTTTCATTGAGATAATCAGATCTTTCAACCACGGACCTTGCTCAGTTTTCTACGAGTTCCAATTAGTGGTGAGTACATTTACAGTAAAACGTGTGGTTTTGTTTTGTGTGTGCCGGTTCTCGTTTCATTTGCGTTTTATTTTTGACAGAAACTTGCCTGCTATGAAACGTTATATGTGGATCCATGGCTCCTTACAAATCTCTAGATATATATCTTTTCACTTTATGTACTATCGATCCCAGACGATCATTTCGGACACGGGTTAAAATTCAGCCTATTTTTCATTCTGTGAATCACATGATACTAATTTTCGTGCTCGCGCGCGCGGCGGTAAAATAGTTGAACTGTTGATGAAAAACATGTTTACCCGCAACCGCAACCCATAGCAATGGTATCGCCCAATATATGGCGAGTTTTCTTCCCCAAAAAACACCTTTTCCTAGGAAACGAAATGTTTTTTCCCTTGGAAGAAAGTTCCGTTTTTATCAGTATCAATTTCGCCTACCCGTGTGTTTACTCGAACGATATGTAACACGCAAGTACAGCCCCCTCCACTCCACATTGAAGTGGCATTTCTCGTTGTGTTCCTTTATAATTTAGTTGTTTTACATCGTGAAGTTTATTTAATTTCCTTACCCATTTTCAATAAGAGTTTCGTAACCGATTTTTGCGGTTTTCGTGCAGAAAACCTTTCTTCTTCGAGGATCTATAAAATATGTCTGTCATCTGTATAAATTATGCACCTTTATGGGTCGGAAGTACTAATTTCATAACTTGCTCGTTCATCTTTTTAAATGTAATGAAAGCTTTTTTGATATTGATGCAGACGTATTGCATGCATGATTGACGTATAAAACAAAACAAAACCAGATTATATTTACGATGGGATCATAGAGAACAATTCTAAATGTATACTTACACCATTACCGAAAAAAACACATTTAAAACTAAGTGTACTGAAATATACAGCCAGATAACAATTAGTTTATATAAAAAATCCATTAAAACCTCGGAGTTTTTATGAATTCTCACGGACTTCCTTGACTGATTGACGGGATAATATCCTGAAATGAAACAGCCAAAACTGAAATGTCAGGCCAAATAACAATTCGTTTATATAAAAAACCCATTAAAACCTCAGAGCTTTTATGAATTCTCACGGACTTCCTTGACTGATTTACGGGATAATATCCTCTTTATATAATTAGAGTGGCTATCTTATAGAAAATTACCGCTGCGATCAATTCAGGAGTGACAGCCTCGCTGAGATTAGCAAAGTAATAACGTACAATACATTTCAGTTCGAATGAATCGAAACTAACAATAGGTTTTACGTACAAGCGGATTGGAAAACCACATCAGACACCATCTGCGAAATTTATTAGTTCAACCAGCGCACGAATTGAAACCAAAATATATCATTGAGCGGTATTTTTTATAATTTTATCACGGCTTTATTACTGTTGAAATTAAATTCAAACATTTTATAGCTTGTGTGCGCTACATATAAAATGCATTAAATACGCAAGTGATTAATTGTCGTATGACAAGTCTGTCAAAAAATACCGTATTTTACCGGCCTAATAGAAGAAACAGCCATTAAAATAAATATAACATAATTAAATTCGCGAAAGGAAGTTCAAACAGTTTGGCTTTGCAGACTGGCTTGGCAAACATCGGTAAGAGCGTTTCTCTATATACTTGCTTATTTTAAGGGCATAATCACCTATTTCTAGGATCTGTATACAAGAATTGTTTGATTTTGACAAACGAAAAACAAACGAAAAGAACCCTGAATATGTAGCGAGAACGATCAACGATGGCGAGGATGTAAATGGAATACAATATGGCCGGCCACGCGCGTTTTCAAATTTTGTTGAAATTCCTCTAAAAGTTTGGTAAAATCTTGCGTCTTAAGGTGACTCCGGAGAAATGTCCGGCGCACTCGACTATGATAAACTTTGGGTCATAACTTTATCGGCTTTAATGCGATTGCCATAAAACTTTTGGAAAAATTGCAGCTATCATTCAGAAATAGTATGATATAATTCGATTTAACTAGGGAAAAATATGTTTAGCGATATTAGCGCTTAAGTGGACAGCACATTTTGAACAAAATCGCACCCAGTGAAAAATTTTACGGATAGATTTGTGTTAAATTTCTAGAATGAGCTTATATTGACTTAATACATACCTTCACCGAGTTTCAGCAAAATCGTTGGAGCAGAAGAACGGAGGTAATAAGGCCATCTAAATTTAGCCCTGAAATTATCTTGAAATTTTCTATTCCTGGTTTCAATTTGGAGAAATTGCTGTTGAATTATAAGCTACTCCCCATCTGAGCGCAGACGAAACTGACGAGCAGTTTTGTTTGTGAATACGAAATGAGCACGTGCGCATTTATTCGAATAATTCGCACCCTAAAAAGGGAGGTGGGAGGAAAGATGTACGCTCCATTAGAGGTTTCGATGGGTGGCAATGTACATCTTCCCTCCCCTCCCGGGTTCGCTGGCGCACATATTACTTCGGTCCCCCTTTTTGGGTGCGAATTCTTCGAATAAATGCCGCACGTGCTCATTTCGTATTCATAAACAAAACTGCTCGTTAGCTTCGCCTGCGCTCAGATGCGGAGTAGCTTATAATCCAACAGCAATTTCTCCAATTTAAAGCCGGGAACTGCCGCAAAAATCGATGCAAAAACATTACAGTACCTTGAAATTCACGTGGAAGGAGTTTGACACAAAACTGTTGGATAATTTTCGAAAAATGTTGGAAAACGCAACTTTGGAGATTTGAGCAGGTCTTTGAGCATTTTATAATGTTTACAGAACTAGTGAATACTTTTTAATGGTTTGCACGATTGGAAATCGGCTTGGCCCTCCGATTTAGCAAGCAATGGGAAGGCTTCTCCCAGAAATTCGGGTTCGTGGCTTGTTTTGTCAAAGAGTATCAGGTATAGAAAATTTCAAGATAATTTCAGGGCTAAATTTAGATGGCGTTATTACCTCCGCACTTCTGCTCCAACGATTTTGCTGAAACTTGGTTAAGGTATGTATTAAGTCAATATAAGCTGATTACAGAAATTTAACACAAATCTATCAGCAAAATTTGTCACTGGGTGCGATTTTGTTCAAAAAGTGCTGTCCACTTAAGCGCTAATATCGCTAAAAATATTTTCTCCTAGTTAAATCGAATTATATAATATTATTTCTGAATGATAGCTTTAATTTTTCCCAACGTTTTATGGCTATCGTATTAAAGCCGAAAAAGTTATGACCCAAAATTTGTCATAGTCGAGTGCGCCCGACATTTCTCCGGAGTCACCTTAACATGAAATTATTTTTTCGAAATTGTTTTCTATATTTCTACGTCAACAACGTTTTTATTACATACGAACATCTTCTAAAAATATTAATTACAGGTTTCAAGTAGCGACAACTTTTTAAATCGATACATGCAAATATTTCTACTGATCTATGCTCCTTAGTATACACCTATTTCAATTAACGTTGTCGGATAGAAATGTTTTTAAAAGCCCGCAAGACAAGACCGAAAGGTAGCATGGGTAAAAGTAGAAAGCTGCTGCACGCACCGAATACTAATGAGATGTAACATGACAAACATTATTTATAACGTTTCCTTTTTGTTTTAAACCTGTAGAAGTAAGCTACTTTTAGCCAAACTAAATTTTAGCAGAATCAGCTAGTGAAAAAACATGGAAAAACAAATTATATAATTCGGGGCAAACCAAATATATCACGTGCGAAATAAAAACGTGTAGATTTATTTTCCAGCGATATGCAAATTCTAATGAATACCCAGACTACCATTTGGTCTTGTCTTGTAGGCTTTACGCTTTTATCCAATTTTTATCCGACAACGTTAATTGAAATAGGTGTATCTTCAAGTTGTCTCGATACAGTCTTTTTGGGGCCATATCTAACTTTTTCAACTGGCATTTTGTACCACAATATATATACTTTTTAGTGAAATCGATATTACCATGACAATGATGAGAAACCAAAAATCTCAAAATCAGCAAAACTCAAATTCAGATTTTATATGGTGTATGGCAAATGTACAAGCTGAATAAAAAATTATGTATGTTGGATTTCGAATAAATCGCAAAAGCATTTCCTACCGTTGTTTTTACATAATAAATAATATACATACTGTAAACTTTGCTTTGATCAAATTACTTTAAAATCATGCCAAATAGTGTCTTGAACTTTGTTTTGGACGCCATGAATGTCTTGTCAATTTTCATTTTTGCAACTCGATCATCCTGAGAACGGATTATATTTTATTAAAAATGGCAAAAATGCAGCAGTAAGGCCCGGTTTAAACGTCGCATTTCACATGTGCCGAATTGTAATACCTACGTCGACTCGAATTATTAAATTCGACATTTGATTTAGACGTCGAATTTATAGAGTCGCATTTTTAAATTCATGAGCGAGTTTTTGTAAAGTTTAATTCCCAGGCCCCGTTTTCATTTCGACTCTTTTCGTCGATTAAGCCGAAATACTGGCTGGTGGCAGAAAGTATGGAACATCTATTCTGATGCACGCTTTAAGAAAACTCTTCGGGTGTCTCGAGAAACTTTTTGTTTTATTTTAAGCCGTATTCGGAACCGACTAGAGAGAGAAACACTGTGACTGAAGAGCCGATTTCGCCAGAGGAAAGACTTGGCATCTGCCTTTACAGACAGGGAATTTCCTTTTTCGCGAACCGACGTTTTATTTTTGGCGCCAATCTTTTTCAAGCATGACTGGTCACGTCAACACTGATAGCTTTCAACCAATCACGAATGCTGTTATATTCAGAAATACATTATAATAATTTATGCATTCGATTCGGCACATGTGAAGTTCGACGTATAAAGCAACTGTCGAACTTCTGTGGAATATTCGACTGGCCAAGTCGAAGATGCGGCAGAAGTCGCATTTAATTCAAATCTGTCGAATTTAAGGACGGTGCCTCCTTTTGTTACTGCGCATACGTTCTGCGCATAATTTCTCGCGTCATTAGCGCGCGCTCAAGCGCGCGCACATACAGAACATTGCGGAATCTCTTTCAGGCTAAGCTTGGCAGGGAAATATATGGTCGTTTTCTTCATATAACTTACAAAAACGCGTGGTGACCACAACTTTTTATGTCATAAAATGGAAGCGGCAAGACTATTAAACATATGATTAATTTTTTGTTGTGTGCAAAAGTTATTTAGACTGTTTTTTGGTATACCAGAGGACAGCTGTCAGGGTTGATAATGGCTACGTTGCGATGATTTTTAATTAAAAAACACATACACAGTAGTTGTTATATTACCATTTGTTAAGTATTTTAAAGCTTTTTATATTTATTGTTGCTTTTGTATACTTCAAGGCAAATTCAAAGGGAATCTGCGAAAAAAAATATTTTCTTTTTTTTCCGAGGAAACGCTATTTCAGCATTTTTTTCCAGATTGAAGCTTGATTATCTCTGGAAAATGCGTGGTTACCCCCAATTTTCTTTTTGGATTCCAATAGCCCTTGCTAAGATCTGCTTTTCCCGCATAGTCATAAACCGCGCAAAAATACTTTGGTATTAGGAGGCACCGTCCTTAATTGATTTAAACGTCGAACTTCACATGCATTCATTTCCTGAATCAGATTCGGCACATGTGAAATGCGACGTTTAAACCGGGCCAAAAACGGTTCAAACAAAATGTCATTTTTAAGAAAATAATTTTTAAGAAACAAAACATTTTAACTATGTAATGATATATTTTGATAGCATTATTATGATATGAAGATAAGTGTATTGTGCATCATTCGGTGGAACAATTGAAAATACCTTTTTAAAACGATCTTTCTCACGAATCGACTGTATTTCGGATGATTATGTGAACAGCCTGGATTTAGGACATATCATACTTGCTGCACCCAATACAACTACATTTGTAATGTAGAGCAGATAACAACGCCTTAGCTTTGAGTCAGCGATAATGCGCATGTGTAGCTTAATTATTAAATTGAGAGCATTCTCTACCGCCAGAGCTGTAATCTTTTACGCATGATTAACATTAATGGTAAAAAGTAAGAGCTCTGGGGAGGTTTGAAATTTCGAGCGATCTGATTGGTGTAGCGCAAAATAATAGAAGTCGCGCTTCTCTGATTAAGCCAATCTATAGTAGACTACGAGTAGTCCCTAATTTTTCTCAGATCGAGCGGGCGGGCGGGCGCGCGCGAAGCGCGTGGAAATATCCTCGCGCGAGGAGACGCGACGCGAAGAGGCGCGAAAAATGAGGGACTACCGACATAGCCCCAGCGTTTGAATTATGCGTTGCTCTCACAACGCAAAATTCTGATTGGTTCTTTCTTGGAGATATGTAAACAATTTGTCAATACGCGCAAGCCGATGTCAACATCCCAATGATGGCTGATCGATCAGCTGCCAAAAATAGATGCGTTAAAACCAAAACAAATCGAAGCACCGAAGCACTGGAGGCGCTCTTTGCTGGTCGAGACGTTCTCGCGATTTTGCTATTGATCGATCGCCGAGCTTTGCCGGTTTTCGCCGTGTCCAACGGTGATGCTACTCGGCTTGACTTGGAATAAACTGAGCTCGAGCAAGGGGAACTTTTTCTTTTTTAAAAACCTTTCAGTCGCAATCGGCGAAACCGATTCGTCAACAACAACAACAACAACACAACCAGGTTGTGGACCTTGGTTAAGGAGATTTCCTCGAAGGAAACGGATCAGATCCACGGCATTCCTTATTTTTGTGCCACATTTGGCACACACACGGGAAGAAAATGAAGCACATTGTTCACAAGGAAACCCCAGTTGATTCAGGAAATCGGCGAGGAGATATTTCTCGACTCTGCCCGTTTTGGAATTTCGAAAATATTTTCGGTTGAAATCCTTCGCTTAAAATCTCCGTAAAAAGTGTCGAAGTTGCAGCCACAAACACGGCAGAAATCGTTGATGCTACATAGGCTTTTTCTGAGGCCTTCCTATCGCTTTTTTAGGCGTCTCAGCCATTTTGAGATGGCTTCTCGCGAAACATCCACGAAGAAAAGCGCATTCCTTCGGCCCCTGGTCTGTGATAAACATCTCCCGCAGTTCATCAATGACAAGCGCAAATGACAGCAAGAAAGACGATATGAAATTGACACCCAAAAATCACTCAGCCGCGAAGGGTCAAACGCTGGGACTATGTCGGTAGTCCCTCATTTTTCGCGCCCCTTCGCGTCGCGTCTTCTCGCGCGAGGATATTTCCACGCGCTTCGCGCGCGCCCGCCCGCTCGATCTGAGAAAAATTAGGGACTACTCGTAGTCTAATCTATAGCAGCCCTTTTTTAAAATTTTGTTTTTGGAAAGTCCACCTAGCCAGATTTTTTGCCTACGCTTATATGGAGTACCCTAACTCTTTTATCCGTCGAGCATGCGCAAAGATAGAGAAGAGATCTGGGGTCGAGAATGGATCGAGAGAGAAAGCTAACAATATCTCGCATAAAATACAAATCATCGGTTTCCAAATATAAGCATTTCTCGTCTTTGACGGAATAAAGTCGAATTGTCCATTTTTAAACCATTTATTGATTCAATATTTCTCCATCTTAAATTCGTGCTCCTTTAATTTGTCGGTCTAGTAAGTTGTAACAAATAATTTAACAGCAACTGCATTAAAGTACATCAAATAACAAGATTAACTAAAAGGAATTATCAATTTAAAATTCGTATTATTATTTTCTCACGATCAGACTTGTGAAGAAAATAACAATTTTCCAAATGAGAGAAAGTGAGTGAGAAAATGAATGAGTGTCAAGTTGTAATATCCGAGGTCGCAAGTTAAGGTTCTTTGGTAATTATGTTCCTATATATTGGTTCAATTTGCAGTTAGACGGCGTATTAGACTCAGAACGCATTCCTATTTTCCTGAAATAACATCAAGTTGCCCCTAGAAGTAGTAGACCTCGTCTGTTTTACAGACGAGAAGTAAAGAGAATAGCAGAGCAGAGCAGAGAAGAAGAGAAGAGAGGAAAAGAGAGGTGTACAAAAGAAAAGAAAAGAACAGAAAAGAACAGAAAAGAACAGAAAAAGAAAAAGAAAATATTGAAGATGTCTAACAGCAGCGCTGTAAACGCACCACAACCTTTCCCAGTTGATTTCCGCGCGGGTACCGCAACATTCACCATCGTCCTTATCCTGGGCACCATATTTGGTAACATTCTCGTCATCGTCGCGTTTATACTTTACGAGCGCATCCATATAGTCACCAACTACTTCGTGGTGTCTTTAGCATGCACTGATCTTTGCGTGGCCTTGTTCTCGATGCCCGTGTGGGTGGCATACCTCCTAACTGGACCCGCGTGGGTGCTAGGCGCAGAGTTGTCACGTGTTTGGACCATGGTGGATATTCTGATAGGCACAGCGTCCATCATGAACCTCATGGCGATCAGTTTTTGATCGTGTTCTTTGCATAAAGAATGCTCTGCGCTACACCGCATGGATGACCCCACGAAAAGTGACTATCATTATTTCCTGTGTCTGGATATATTCCTTCTGTATGGCCGTTGCAAGCATCCTTCTCTTCGCCCAACCAATCTTCAACCTGATTGTAATGATCATGTGCTTCTGCGCTCCACTGCTGGTCATAATCACCGCGTACTCGATTGTACTGAAAGTGGCGCTGCACCAGATGAAGCAAATACACGCTAATACGCCTGCGCAGTTGCCTAGGAGCCACTATAGCTTCTTGAAAGAAGTCAAGGCCACCAAAACACTGGCAGTTGTGGTGGGTGCGTTTGTGATCTGTTGGCTACCGTTTGTTGTTATAAACATGATTTATAGCTTGTGCGAGCCACAGAACTGTCCTGTAGTTACCCCAGAAGTCATCTTAGTCACGAAATGGATGCATTACAGCAATTCGCTGCTAAATCCCATCATTTACACTGTCATGAACCGTGATTTTAGGAAAGCTTTTAAATTGTTGCTATTTTCAACAGAACCGAGATTCCAAGAAGAAATATCCGAAACAAGGACACCAGAACGCGCAAATAATGGATCCGACATGGAGTTAGCCGCCAGTGTAGGCGAATTAGGAGTGAGCGAGCGCTTAAATCAGTAAAATATTCCATGGAGTGTTAATAAGTCGCCATGTTGGATTGGTAAGCATTGGGGGTTGGGGCGAGTGCAAAACAACGGACAAGGGGGTGGGAGTCAGGCAGAGTGAGGGGGAAGGGGAGGAGGGAGAAAACATCACCCGCCCTCTTTCACTCGTCCCAACTCTCCACGTTTTGCGAATCCAAGATGGCGGCCATACACTCGAACGAAAATAAACCATCGCTTAATCTTGCCCACCAAAAAAATCTAGGCTAAGATGGAATAGTTGCAAACTCCTTCCTGTATATTCGTATTTTGTTTTCAACGGGAATTGGGCATGGGAATGTGGGCCGGTCCCCATGGGCCTTCCCCTAAATCCGCCACTGGTTAATAATCAGAACTAAAACAAGATCGACAAACTATTCGTCTTATTATGGCGAAAAAAACTAAAAAAAAAATCAAGATGCAAAAAAATAACAAATTAAAATACGCTTTGCTGTTACATCGTGTATATTTTCTCTCTCACAAGGATCAGTTTGCCTTTCAATTTTTTATTGTCTCTTAGTTTTACTGATCCAGGTTGTGCACTACATCCGACACAAGTCATAGAGATCTGCGTTCTTCAACAGATAATAGGGAGTTTAAGAAAATGAATTTTACTTCAGAATCTCGCGAATCTCTAATGCCATTCAGTTTGTCTATCGGTCAGCAGACCTATCCTCAGCTGTAATTATGTAAAGGCAGCGTTCAAATTCAAAGATAAATTAGAAAAAATTCGCTGTTGCGGTTCACGTTCTCCGATAAAACAGAATTTAGTGATTTCATGTTCTGTCGCACTTTGTAAAAATCGTCGCACTTCGTCATACATATCGCACTTTGTAATAATCTCGTCGCACTTTGTAATTAAAGGAATCCCCGACTGTTGAAACAAGTTGCCGTTAAAGTGATAGAAAAATAATCTGAACCTAAAATTTGTTGAAAACCGCGCAATATTATTTCAGTGTTAACGAAAAAACTGGCTACAAATCTCTGCCATTTTAGGTTTCAAATTACCCGCGCGTCACCATCTTGGATTTTATGACGTTTCATGGTTGCCCCTTTTGTTATACAACAAAAGAGCTATTGTTTACTGACAATAGCGGCAACCACAATACGTCATATAATACAAAATGGCGGCGCGCGGGAAATTCAACCCCCAAAATGGCTGATATGTGTATCCAATTATCCCGTACAATTGAACGTTTTTCCAATTTATTTCAACAAATTTTCAGTTTAGACAATATTTCCAACAATTTAACAGCAATTTGTTCCAACAGTAGAGGTTTCCTTTAACAAACAGATTCTATTTGGCCGTGCGTCTGTACTCTAATAGAGTACAGATGACGTCAAAACGTGACAAGAACAACTCAGTAGAGTGGCCCACGAGACGCAGTCGAGTGGGTCACTGTTGTTCTTGTCATGTTTTGACGTCTTCTGTACTCTATTAGAGTACAGACCCACGGCCAAATATAATCTATTCGTTTTCTATAATTTTGGAGATATTCGCTTCGGATTTTCACTTGATTATACGCTAAATAAGCCGATAAAAATTATGTCAACAAACATCGACAGTGTTTTCATGCACTCAAATAAAACTTTGTGAAAACTAAACGGCTTAAAATAAACTACAGCTCAACTCAGCAAATGTTTCGAAAAACAAATATTTAGAGACTAACCTGATATGAGGAAAAACAATCTGAATTATTCCAGTCCAAATCCCGTTGCAAGTCGCTTCACGGCGAGCGATAATCCCGCTAAATTTCTCGGATTCTGTTCACAATGAGCCAAAAGTCCATCATATTTTCCTCCAAGTTCTAGCCAAGCTTGAACAGCTGATTTAAAATTCGTATCAATTGATCTACATTGAATTTCCTACGGAATATTTCCATTTTGATGAAAAGTTTTCTGTTTTGAGACGGCGATGCGAAGATTCGTGTTGTAGCAGGGCGCGCGTATTTTCCCGCCACACGTGACGTCATTCGTCCGTCTGTACTCTAATAGAGGACGGTTCTAAACCAATCACAGCGCGAGTTTTACACAGTAAATTATATAATACCTGATGCACTTTGTAATAACACTTGTCCCACCTGAGCCTGAGAACGTTCTTGAATTGTTCTTAAGTTACATGGTAAATCTAGAAATAAATGCTGTTTTGGATGGGAAAGAAGTGTACATTTCGATACAAAAACTACATTGTTCGTGTTCATGTTCGTGTTCCATGTTGGATTCAGTTGGACTATGCCACTGCTCAGTCCAAACTGTTACATTCTATGATTTTCTTTACACTGCTCATTGTACAAACGGGTGGAGTAAAATGTTTTTACTAAATTTCAGCCTGAGGTATTTTCTTAACATATTCTTAAGTTTAAGCCTTTTTTCAGCCTCAGCTCAAACATTAGACGTTCTTATATATGAAAAAATAGTGTACTTTATTCTGGTAGAGTTTATTATAAAGTGCGAAGGTGGTTATTGCAAAGTGCGACAGCTTGTTATTATGTACAGAGTGCGACAGCTATTATATTACAAAGAAGTGCGTCGGGTATTATAAAGTGCCGGCGACGAGATTATTACGATAGGTAGATAGATTAGAGAGATTAGTACGATAGGTATTACAAAGTGCGACGATTATTACAAAGTGCGACAGAAGACGTTTATTTTTTTGCAGAGGACGATTAAGAAATGCACCGAGAGGCATAACGCACGTGCACTGCTCATTAAACGTTTGTTTGTTAGCGACTGTTTCTTGTTTCGTTGCCGTCGTGTTTTAAGCGGTCTAATTATAACTTAAAACATATGGTCGTCAGTTCTTTTGCACTTGTTGTAAACACCTTGTACCGCAGCATAACCACCTTGTACAACATAACCGAAAGCGAGGCTTGCATGGGGGTACATAAGGACGTTTCTTTTTAAATTAGCCTATGCATTGTAAAGATTATAATTATTTTAATTTTTAATTATACTATTTTTATACTGGAATTTAATACTATCACTTTATTCTCAACCACTCAGTATTTCTTCCAGCAAAGTCCCCTTTTTGGTGGAAAATATAAGGTTCTTAGAGCCGAAAATTCGACCCCACCCATTTTAGGCAAGAAAACCCAATTATAAACCCATTTTGAGCAAATCTGGGTTGGCCACTGTAAACAATTATTTGATTATAGGTTTTTGTAATATTCAGAATAATCATATCTATAACAAAGTGATTGACTCTTAGCAGGTCTACTCTTCACCAAATTGGAGCGCGAGCAGCTTAGGTGTCCAATAACAAGACCTGTGTCCAACAAGGTGTTCAATAGCAAAATAAGTGTGCCATGCTTTTATTCGGTTCCCTTTTGTGAGCCGAATAAATATTAATATTAATATTATTTTTTCCTCGAATTTTGTCTTTCTTTTTTCATGGAATTTTGTTATAGATATGTTTAATTGTAATATAACTTCATGTCATCCATTCTAATTGGTCGGCTCGCTACGCGGCCGTCCGATTTTGATCATCACTCGTACGTTGATCGACAACTGACGTGGACTCTACTCAGTCCTATAACACATATTTATAATATTTATCTGTAGGCTCTCAGAATAGAGATAGAAAGTGGGCTAAATAATAATTAACATATATCTAACTGGATTTATAAAAACATTTATAGAAACATTTATAAAAACACGGTTGCAGAAAATGGCACCATTTTGACGCTTTTGCAATTTGGGGTTTTTCTCGTTCAAAAACTATCTCAAAAGATCAGGTATGGCAGTTCTTTTTTCTCTATTCCCACTCTTTTTTCTCCTTTTCGCTCTTCTTTGGTGTGGTTTCAAGTCTTATTGGAGTGTTAAACTGGGCTTTTGGCGTAGTTGCAGAAAAAAATGTTGAAATTTTCTTGAACCACGTTCTTATAAATTCAGTTATATTTATATCATATATCATGTTATGTTGTAGCCTGCTCCAGGTGTTCTGTTAGTGGGGAGCAGGCGCAGAACAGAGGGTGGAAAAAAATTAAGGCGAGGAGCTCCCTCTCCCTAGTCCCCTCGCCTTTTTTCACTCGCTATTCTTCGCGCCGCTCCCCACTAATCGAACGCCTGGAACGTAAACTTCCGAAGATAATTATTTAGTGTTAAAAATACTTACTAAGCCACAATAATCTATTTCATAAGACCTTCTAAGTGAAGGTATTATTGTTGCGCCATGAGCCATTGTTGGTGGAAATTTCACCGCGGTCAAACGCATGAGCATGCGCAAAGGCGTAAATTCTGGTCGCCCGCGCGCCAGTTTCCCGCGCAACATTTTGAAGGAAAACCATTGCAACAACTCGAAATCAAAACCTTGATAGTTATATGCGAAAGGAAACAAAAGTAGGTAAAAGGAAAAGTTTAGACTTTTCTAATACAAAGTTCAGTATATTTCCAGCATTCGGTTGATCTTACCATTTTTTTGGACGTTTACCAAAAACGTTAGACGTGTTTAAAACATGGTGTAATGATGAGGTTTGTCGCCGTAGTTTATTTTTTTGTTTGACGTTTGACCGCGGTGGAGTTGGCAATTGCGTATTGATGTATTGAATTGTTGGTTATAACACCAATAAATTGCCCAAATAAAACATTGAAGTCGACTTTGAAATAAAGTTAAACAAAGTGTCAGCCGTCTCCTCGCCTGGCTTCGTAGATTACAAAAGTAATAAAATACAATACAATAACGATCATAAAATAAAAAAATTAATAAAACACTGTGCGTGCTTTTTTAAATTAAACTTATTTTATTATAGGACAACTACCATCTGTAACTCATTGGATCTTACTTTAAAACTCAGTAGAACTATTTCTATTTTAAAAAAAGCATTGAAACGTAAATTGATTGTAGAGGTTTTAAATTCATTAATATCTTTATTAGAATGTAATATTATTAATTGTAGTATTGTAGTATTTTAGTTACCATATATTATTGTCTTCGAAAAGCCCCCTTGGAGAAAGATAATAAAGTATGTATGTTAACCTCCACAAATGAACCGATGCAGGAGCCGCTCCTGGCCAATGTGCAAGCCCGGGGAGGCTCCAAACAAACATACAGTCTTAAAATAGATTGAAAACCACTAAATAATGGTTTCAAACCATAGAAAAACATAACACAAATACTAGAAACTGAAAGCTGCAATGAAGTGCGGATGGTCAAAATTAGACAAGATTGAATGGATTGCAAAAAGGTTAACTTGAAAAATAATGGCACGACGCTTTTCAAGTGGTAAATAATACTTAGAAATCATCTGTGTTTGTTAGGTTATTCTTTGAATGAATATTTCGATTCATTCACATGTTTTAGTTTACTAAGAGCTCGTAAAAAATAATACGGGGTAGGGAATAGCGTGACATAGCCCCTTTAAAGATGATTTCCAGTCCGTACTGCGCAAGCTCAGGGTTTATTTACATTTTTGTTTTTAATTTGTTGATACGTTACAATTTGGTGATAGCGTACATGAAGTTGTTATGAAGTTTTTGAGTCCGACATTACGTGTCGTTGAGTTACTGAATGCTCGATGAGCTGAAACGTCGGTTTGGGATAACGCCGAGGTTCTTCTACTCGTTATTATTGTTTGGCAAGGATATCTGGCATTAATAATGAAGAAAAATGTAAGTTTGTAGAACAATTTCTATTTTCGCTAGTATTTACTTCCTTCGTATGCGACTCATAAACATAGCAGGCGGAGATTGCGCAGTACGGACTGTAAAGTGTAAATCATCTTTAACATTCAACTAAAGAATCTGAACAGATCAAATTGTGTAACGATGGTTTTATAGGGCGATATTTGTTTACGTCGGTGTTTTTTTTAAATCTCTTATTACCATAAATTAAAGGAACATTACATTCAGATAGCGACTATGCCATTTAGTAACTGTGACAAATATGAAAGGAATACGCTAAGTATTAAACGAGATATTTTCTGTTGAAAAACGTCAAATTTACGGACGTTTGTACAGTGGGTGGCAAGAGTTGTCACCCACCACAAAATGTTTTGTTTCCCATTGCCCGACCGACCCAATTTTTTCAAAAAGTAAAAAAAAAATATAATTCATTGCCTCACGTTGTTTATATCATTCTGACATCTAAATCAGCCCAGTTATTACGTCTTCAAACACCTTTCAGTCAATATTTCGTTTCTCCGCTTTTTTTTCTTTTTTTTTAACCGACCGACCGACCCACTTTCACGAGAGAGAGGGCGATGGGAAACAAAACATTTTATGGGATGGCCAAACGTCTGTAAATTTGACAACTTTTACATGCGTCGTTTGAAGCGGATTTTGAATGGTTTCCTTTCAAACTCGGCTCTATAACTCAATTTTTCATGCTCTTTCGTAGTTATGCTATCTATTTTTAAATCGGGCAAATCTTCAAATTCGAGATGTAAACAATGACGTCACGATGGATTCGCCTATACACAAACGATATTGGAAAATCCAAGTCGTTTGCTAAATTCCCTTTTTGGGTGTTCCTGAAAACTGTTCTCAAGTAGCAACAAACTTGTCAGATATCTAATTCAGTAAATTTATAGTAAACTGTTTTTGTAGTCAATATTGCCTTATTTGGGTCGTCACGCAACGCTTCTCCCCACTAAGAGCGTTGCGTGACAATTAAACGTATGAGGCCGCGCTATATTTAACTTGTATTATCTTTTGAAGTCAATATTGTCGACGTATAGCCGATCGCTATATCAGGATACACTGGTGATATTCAAAGTATACTTCACACTAACGACATTTTGTAGTCGTTATCAGCAAAAGCACTGAGATCAAACGATACAATTATTTACGTGAAAATAAAATTAAATAATTCATACCACGGTAGCCTAGACAATAATTACTACTTCACTTAAAATATCCTAGCAAAACGTGGCAGACGATACCACTGTGTTCATTGTCATAAAAAGTAATTACAAACTATCTCGATATAGTTTGCTTAGGGGTGACTGGCTTTGAAATTAGACATGCAGGTTATCACGTCATATGCTCAGCCGTATGCAAATATGCTCTTGTTTACAATGTGGTTTCAATCAAGCTCGATCAACACAAAATTTCGACAAAGACGACGGAAAACACCAGGTTTTTTGGTGTGCACAATTTTTTCACGATAAATACAACATTTATTGGAACGCCAACTAATTTCAGATTGGTTTGCCAATATCCTAGCGCCGCTATAGTTCGAAAAAGAATGAAAATTAAAGCAAGTTTATTATATTGTCAACTTGAAGCTAATATATATGGTAAATTATAAATGTAACTGCTGGTTATTATTTTTCTCGTTTTCTGATTGGTTCAAAGCGTACAGGTTATTGGAACATATGCTTCGGTGTGACCATATATGGAAAAGAACCGCGTGTTTACAATTTGCTTTTTCGATTCATTCACGCAAGCACAAATTGTGTCGAGAAAGATGGCGGCTGCAAGCAGTAGATTTGCTGGTGAACTGTCGCCCGACGAAATACAGAGATTGCTCGACAATGCCACAGCAAAGTCAACGATTAAAGCCACGAAGTTTGGCATGAAAATATTTAATGGTGAGTTTTGCTTTAAAGCTGAAAAGTAATATTATCGAGGGCTGAATGAGCACAATGTTTATGCCACTGCACACACATTCGGCATCATTTTATTCAAACGAAAGCTATCTTTTATTATCTTATTTTAGACTGGCTTGCCAGCCCTGGCGGCGCTAAATTTCCGAGACCAATTGAAGAAATGGCGAAAGAGGAGTTGAATACGTGCTTAAAGTGTTTTTACACTTCAGCGCGGAAACAGGATGGTGCGTATTATAAAGCCAGTTCACTGAAGTCAATCCGTGCGGCTATCGACCGCTATCTTCGAGCGCCGCCACATAACAAACCGTTTTCTGTCATTGCCGATGCGGCGTTCACCGAAGCAAATAAAGTACTAGGTGCTTTCGTCAAAGATCTCAAGATGTCTGGCAAAATTGAGGATATTGTTCACAAGAAGCCCATCACGAAAGAGCACATTCAAAAGCTATACGCAAGTGGTCAACTCGGACCCGCTGACAGCCAGAACCCAGCTCAGCTTCAGCGGACAGCGTGGTTTTATGTCGGGCTTTATTTTGGACGGCGAGGACGTGAACAGCAACGCCTACTCAAGCGCGAAATGCTTGTTCTTGGAAAAACGCCTGAGGGAGTGGAATATTATGAACTTAACAGACTGATGCCTGGTTCATTGCCTTCCGCGACTACCCAAGAAGATGAAGAGGATTCTGAAGCGAACGTCTTCGCCGTACCGGAATCGGCAAGGTGCCCAGTTAAGACGATAAAGAATTACCTAGCCCACCTAAATCCCGCCTCAGATGTGCTATTCCAGAGGCCAAGGGATAGCCAATGCTCAAAGTTCAAGCCTGAAGATGATGTGTGGTATTCCCTGGCTCCAGTTGGAAGGACATTTCTCAATTGCTTCATGAAAGAGATGAGTAAAAGATCGGGGATCACGCCACACCTCACAAACCATTGCTTGAGGGCGACCTCTGTGGCTGTTTTATCGCACGCCGGGATTTCGCACACCAAGGCAATCAAGTCTGATCCGTCCATCGAACCACACAGCGCTGGTCAACCGATCTTTGAGCAAGAACAAAGCAAATCTGCTTTGCTAAGCGGCTTCGTTGCAACCGGCGAAGCACCGGCTCAATGCAGTGAAAGAGTCATTGGCACAATGGTTGAAATCGAGCAACAACAATCGGGAGGTGAAATTATCTTCCAAGTCCGGAAATTTCCAGTTCTAATGAAAAACAACCAGTCCGTAGCTGTAGCAAACATCCCGGCCGCAAGCAACTTAGCACAAGCTGTTCAAGGAGGTCAAACAGCCAGCACAGTCACCAGTACAAGCAGCGGCACTCTTCCCAAGTACAGTTTCTACAACTGCGATGTCCAGATTAAGCAGAAATGACCTACCGTCGCTTTGTGCATTTTTCCCCCGTTTTTGTGTGCTCCGCCAAAGCAAAGGTAAACGATGAGAGTTACTAAAAAATTATAGACCCTCTCAAGAAGAGTGAAGGTTTTTTTTTCAGTGGTATAGAGAGATTTTATAGCATCAAGTTTGTTTTTCCTGCAAACCACAAAAATCGCCGTCTCGGAGTGCCGTTTTCCGTCTATTTTTTTCAGTCCGTCACTTTTTAACGTTTTCTTTTGAACGTGAGCATTTTTTTCTTTTTTACTGATTTTACCGATAGATTAATTATAGGAAAAGCAAAATCACCTTCAAAGCGATGGTGTAAAATCTCTCTATTTGTACACTTTACTGACAAACGTGGCCCGATATAATAGAGGGAAAAACCGGATTCAATGCCAAATAACTCGCGTAAAATTCAATTCCGAAATATTTATGAATGGTAAACTTAGGATACCAGACAAAGGATTTTACTGATCAAATTTAAGGGATATAGCTGTTCTAGAAAGTGTGCAGTTGGGATTTTAAGTTTTTCATACATGTACACTTGTTTAGAAAATTTCGTCTCGCCAGACTTTGACTGGGTTCCACAGACAAATGTTTGGAAAACTTAAAAACGCAACTGCGCGCTTTCTAGGGCAGTTACATCTCTCAAGTTTGATCAGTAAAATATTTTGCCTGGTATCTTAAGTTAACCATTCATAAATATTGCAGCCGTTCACAGTTTAAGGAAATTATTTGACATCAAATTCCCCGGCATACAAACACTATATTTCGCTGATGTTGGATGCCCCCGGCTATATTGCGAGAAAAAATGAAATGGTCGTATTTATTACCCGTTCAATTTACATTATTTGGGGGAAAGTTCACTTAATCCACATTATGCAACCTTTTCAAATGATTTTACGAACCGTTGTCTCGTTTAGTGATCGTTCGGTGATGTTTAATATTGATACATTTATAAATTTTATAATTTTGGGCAACGACATGAGAAACAAATATTTATGATTGGTAAACATAGCTTGTGAAATTAGTTGTGCCCTCTAGTTTACAGGTAAAAGGAAAAGGGATGAAAACCCACTTTAAAGGATTGAAACCCATTTAAAGGCTGGTTGTAACCCATTTAAAGAATGATTGAAACCCATTCAAAATTTAGAACGTTTTCAGACTCACCCATGCATACAACTGAATCATCTGTAATTTTGACGTGTTTTAAAAGCGAATATAATTCGTTCAATACTGAACGTATTCCATAAATACTTTCCATGGTTACTTATCATAGCCTCGAAAATATTTATCTGTTTACTTGTGTTTCTGAAGCTAAATATAAGTTATGTTAATGAGGTTGAATCGTTCTTAAATATTGATGTTCTTTTATTCGCATTGTTCTATTTGAGGTGCGTTGTAAGGTTGTATCTTGCCAGTTGTCGAAAGTCGATTAAAGCTGATCCAAGGTTTGAATTTCTCTTATATAAAAGCGTTTTTCAATGCTAATGTTTCGTGGGCTTTGACAAAGTCACAAAACTAAAGGACAAAAAATACAAACAGAAAACCTCACTGAAAAGTTACAAAACTGAAATCAAAATTCACGCAAATCCTGGATTAGCTTAATCGAGCTTTGAACAACCAGGACCTCAGTTGTTCAAATGTTATATTAACCCAGGTCTGGTTTTAAGTTTAGAAGCGTTTCTTGCTACAATTTTTAAGTTAAACTGTGGAGCAAGACCATAAACAACAAGAACAAAATAACGTATAAAAAAGTAAATAAATATTAGTAAGTATAACTTTATTCAGTGTATAAGTTATTAAAACAATCTGCTTATGTTCTCGTTTGTTAAAAAGCGGTATATATTTCTTTGAATGGAAGTAAATATTTGTATTAATACCGTTACTTGAGAAAATAAAATTAGCAATCAAAGTCAAATTTATATTGTTATTTGAGGGCGTTATAGGTGAATTTTATGAAATGGTATGAGAAGTAAAAATGGGTGGATAGATAAACGCGTTCAAATAGGAAACCGGAGCTTAGCGCCGCCCCCCCCCCCCCCGGGGGGGGGGGGGGGGGGGATACTCAACAAAGTTTTATACGGGGAGGCTCCGCCCCGAGGTCCAAACCCTTACCGCCTTTTATATTCCATTTTTTGACAGAAAAGGTAACCCTTTCATATACCTTACATAGAAAATGGTACCCCTTTCACATACCTACAGTTGAAACACTGCATCGCTTTTACGACTTTTACTAAACTTTTCGCTTGAGTAGCCCCTTAAAATATTGGATGGTTCAGCCGTTAGGTGCGTCCGTTCAAGATATTTTGAAAGGCCCTTTTAAACACCTAAATGACAGTTTTCCCTACCCTTTCGTGAAATCCCTACCCTTTTAATTATACCTCCAGCCTGAAAAAGCTACCCCTTTCGGGCGGAGCCTCCCCGTATAGACTATATTACAGTATATAGTACCCCCTCCCCTCCCTGGGCGCCGGCCATGATGAGCTCCTCCGATTGAAATTTGGTCTCACCATTATTTTAAAATTTGAAATTGTAATTTTTAATCGCAATTTTCTCTTCTGTTTCATTCCAAAAAAAATCATAAAAGAAATTCTGAAAGGTTTATGGGACTTTGCACTCATGATTATGACGGCATTTGTATACGAATAAATAATAAATGGAGGAATGCGAAGTGCTAAAACGCATGAAAAACTTTCATGAAAAGCTTTCACGTTGCCTAGTTCCTAGGCCTCTATATTTCGCGCGGTCAATCCGTTTCGGGTCGCGGTTCGTCTCGGATACGTCACCGAAATGAATTGACCGTGAAGGACTGGGAGAAAGCACAGGAACTAGCAAGCGTCTGTAGGCTAGAAAATGTCACGCCAGCATAGCGCAATGCGGGATACGTCGTTTGTTCGGGACAAAAACCGTCGACTCAGTCCCGTCTCGGAGGCGAAATTTTGCCATCAAATGGAACTTGTTCCTTCCTGTTTACACGTTGTACTTCACAATCTTTTCTGGACAACTGCATAGCTCGGTCGTTACACCGTTGGCTTTATCGAAAGTAGATGACCTGCTTTTCAACGAAGAGGAGCCCCGAGTTCTTGAGCAAGATAACTGTCTGTCGATTTTTGATCTTGTCAACGAGCAAGTTTTACCGGTTATATTTGAGTACGTCAACCGGAACAGATGTTTAAAGGCTTTCTTGAACTGCTGGTTCATCAGGCTGTAGATAATGGGATTGAGGACTGAATTGAAATAGTGAAGCCCTTTTGCGATCATCACTGCTTCGACGTCAATACGACATTCGCTGAAATTTAAAAGAAAATTGATTTTGAACAATTTTTCTGAAACTTTCACCTATCATATTCATAAATTTACATTGATTCTCTGTAATGGGTGGTCACTATCGAAGGAGACTACAGTGGGTCGTAACACAACGCCTCTCCTCAGGAGGCATTTTTATGATTACGTGACGACCTCAAATAACGGCTGTGAAGGTTATTGATTCCTACTGGAATTATTTGCTCGCAAAGATAAGTGATTAAAAGCTAGAGTAAATTAATTTGTTGTCTGAGCAAATGTTTTGGACTTGTTCTGAAATATGCGATTATAATAATATGAACCGGATGATGGCGGTGACTCTTACTCTTCTGACGCAACGGGGAACTAATGGCCAGTTAGTCCAGTTAGTCCAGTTCACAGTTAGTCCTGGTCCAGTTCTAGCCCTCTCTCTTGTCGGTCACGCAACGCTAAGCTCTCGGCGTTGCGTGACAGAGAGAGGGCTAGGACCTCTCTCCACCCAGGGGTATAAATGGGTACCGGCGTGATTGTTGACACAAACTGGCAAAATTGAATGTTGGGGGGGGGGGGGGGGAGGTAACCTGCGATCGGCTACGATGGGAAAGCACTCTATCTAGGAGGAGTATCAAGGTTCTTCGTGCTAAAAACCTGAGTTATGCACCGGCACCAGGAGCATATCATATGCTCCTGCCGGTACTGATGAGCCAGCAGGCTTCTCTGATCCCACGACTGGAACAGCCTTGACCTTTGACCTTAATTAACCTTTGTATACATGTTTATGACTCACCGGCACAGAGCATTGAAGATATTGAGAAAGAAGAACGGGAACCAACAGACCACAAATGCCCCCATCACCACCCCCAGCGTCTTGGCAGCCTTGAGCTCCTTTGGAGACAGAATCTCTTGGTCTTCTCGCCGATCTTTAACAGCATTTTCTTGCTTGCGTGCGAGAAACTCGAAAGATCATGAGATACACGTAGCTCATAATCAGAACTGGTGCAACAAAACACAACGAAAACGCCACCAACTGGTAAATCGTGGAACGCGATTCATCCCAGAGTACGAGTTTGATGACGGTCATAACCATCGCAAATGACCACGCTGCGAAGATGGCGACACGGACTTTCGGCGTTGTCACGGTGCTGTGATACGTCAACGGCATCGAGATGCAGATATAGCGTTCGATGCTGATGAGGAGAAGGTGCGAAATGGACGCAACGCCGCACAAGATGTCGGCGGACTGCCACATCTTCATCAGCCACGCGGAGAACGTCCATTGTGGTCCTGTCAGTAAATACGCCGCCCACACCGGCATCGAAAATACCGCTACCAAGATGTCCGTCACAGCCAAGGGACACCACGAAGTAGTTGGTCACGTTGCGTAACTTCCGGAAGGCCACAAATGCCCGGATAACAAGCGAGTTGCCGAGAAGTGTAAGTACGATGATGACAATCAAAAGCAAGGTGGAGATGACTTTCAGTGTGAAATCAAACGATTGCATTAATTGTTCTTCCGCCGCGGGGGACGTTGTGGTATTTAGAGTTGTGGTTGGGGTAAAGTTGGCCATCTTTTGTCGAAAAGTTTGCAATGTGGATTTACAAGCTCCAAACGTCTGAAATTAAATTGAAACATAAATTAAAGGATAAAATTGCATCTCCTGTCATAAAGAAAGAGGATTTCTCAGTGAGCATATATCGTTTTCATATAGATTGGCTAATAAATCATGTTTTCAATGCGTTTCAATCTTGTCCAGTTTGTATTGTAATAAAAAAACTATTGTTTAGAGATTTCATTTCATTTTTAAGACCATTTTATGTAAAAGTATACAACAAGCTTGACATAAGCTTTCGAAGCCTTTCTGCTATTTCTTCTGATGACAAAAGCCCTCCGTGGCAAATACTATTTTGTGGCAGAGCATCCGACCGGTGTGCAGTCTAAGGTCGGTTCGACTCCTTTAACGATAACTCTGAATTCTTTTTCCGAGTAGCTTGTGTCACTGAATCTTCATACGTGTGCGTACGCTACAAAAGCCTTTGAATAATTGGACACAGGTATCGCTACTATACTAAACATATGCCGCCATGATAGATAGCCTTGGCTAGTTACCTCTCAGCAGGTTTTGGCTTATTAAAATGTCCTTCAACTTCTCGTAGCTTCGATATCATAATAAAAAAATCACCTATCTAGTCCATCGTGAGTGAAGTATTTCACCTTCAAGTAATGGCATATGCCTATCTCATAGCAGCTACTTACTGTATGTGTTTAGACTTCAATCAACACCAGATCGATGTCTGACCGATGTCTTAGCTTGCTCACAAATTCGTCGTTCAACTGACGAAGTGTTACACTCAATCGAAGGACCTTAATTGCAAAAGGGCCCGAGTTTGTGCTATGAACATAGTCAACATAGTGAATTTCTATCCGTGACTCTGGATATGACTGAAATCTTTTGGTTTTTGGTTTTGACGGAAAATAATTAAAACGCTTTTTGCTGATCGTTAAAATCACCGCAAGTCTAAATATTAATATTCGATTAACGACAACGAAAGAGTGATTGCGCATGAAAAAAATACTGTTTTGTTAATCGTGTTAATCGTTGTGGTCATTGATAGGTAATCAATATTTCGTAAATTATTTAAAAACGTACAGATCAGAGAATTAGAGAGATTAATGCATCACGTTTGTTTTTCCCGCAAACGGCAAAAATCCCACTTAGGCCGTCTGGCGTTTGCCGTTTGTACGTCAAAGCGAGTAGTTTCGCGTTTATCGTGAACGTGTGAATTATTTTCAATTTTTCTGATGGATTTATTTAACGATTGGAGGAAAAGTAAAGAAAATCGAGTGCAAGCAGACGTTTGCCGTTGAACGTGGTGCTTAATCTCTCTACTATCTGCCTTCTTTCCGAAGACCTAACGGCTTAACTTACTAACTAATAAATGGTTTATTTCAGGTAAGGATATAATTTATAAGCGATTCCTTTTCTCGATTTAAAAAGTTGACTTTCGTACCCTTTTAAAGTTGATTATAATTTGAAGTTTCAATATAAAATGGTTGAATGTTCAATAATTAAATAGCGAGCGAAATTCTGAATTTGATTCGCGGCACAAACAGTGAAAAATCGTCTCATTTGTCATTTAGTTTTCTCATAAATAGATGTTTGATAGGTAGAAGTAAACCAATATTTAATTTTTAATTTCCGCTATATAGAATGCGCGCACGCTTTATAAGTATTTTGAAGAAACTTAGAAGCCTTTTTTGGTTTTTGTGTTCGGAAAGGCAAGATGGTCCAAATTGTAAACTGAAATCAGTCGGTCAGTCGAAGCTCTCTGAGCGGACACTCTCGACCTCTCGTACGTATGGCCGCCTTGACAAAACCCCGTTTGAAGTCTTAAGCTCACACAAACTCTATATTTATACATATTCCCGTTTATCTAGCGGCCAGCTCCAGTTGCGGACACTTTTTTCTGCTTTCCGAGTGTGTCCGCTTACGAGAGCTTCGACTGTATTAAACTATTCTTGTGTTCGTAAACCGGAGCGCACAGCTAGCTCTAGAGATTTAGAAGTTTAGACACTGTTTATATCGACATAAATATTCTGTTTGCCACTGGAAGATAATTTCGAATTCACGCAATCCATGGCCAATTCCAACTGAACATTAGACAGGTTTTGGCGCCCGGCTCAAGATTATAGTACCAATAGCCATTTTTTATGACATTAAATTCAACAGATGCTGTAACTCCCACTTTTTTTTTTCAATCTACTTCCTTTGACCCTCGTTATGTTTAAAAATATCTTAAACATACCTGAGAATCAGCTTGGGCTATTGAAGACAGTTTCAGTCAACAAACAGCGTTGCCGGCCAACAATTTGTAAAGAAGTGTTGATCTTCATTTGCATTTTATATCGTTACAGATTTGATAGTTATAGCTTTTTTCAGACGTTTAAGGTGGACAATGGTTACTTTCAGGCAGGTGCTTGCGTGAGTCCTGTGTCGTGAAAAAAGAACTATTTAAACCATTGTTTCCGAAGTGATCGTAAAAACCGAATATTTTTCACGGGACTTTTGGGATTTTGACAAGTTACAAGTATAACTTTGACACAAGTTTTCAGTCATTCGCTTAACAACTGCCGATAGTTTACGTTTACTAAAAGCCTGAAGTGAAAATTGCTTACTATTATATCGATGACAACAGCGCTCTACTGCAAATATTTATGTAGAAAACATGACTATTTGAGCCTGTAATTAGTTTTAGTTGAAAGTAATCCCACCTCCCCTGACCTTTGAAAATAGCGGTTCACTTAATGGGCGAAATAAATGAAATGTCAGTACGACGTTCTGTCATCACCAGCTGACAACATTCGCGCGAAAGAGTAAATATTTGATATTGTACAAACCCCTCTGTTTTTCTGGCTTCCCTTTTAATTTTCAACGACAATGTTTTGCGAACTCTGTGCGAAAACAGTGGGTTTTTTATATAGGAAATGTCGGCATTGCTTAAATTTTCTTGCGGGAGTCGAGAGGCTTTTAATGACTACATTGAATATCGTTTTTAGTTACCAGTGGTAATATCCGTGTTTAGTAATTACTTGTAAATATAAATGCGTCGCTCTCACTTTTAATATTAGCCCAAGAAGAAAAAACACGACTGCAGCCTTGGTGTAGCTATATAAACATAAACTTTGTGTTGCGAAAATAAAGATATTTATCATGCCTCATATTTCATGTTTCACGCTTTCTATACCATTTCAATTTAAGACTGTGATTCAGTTCTATGGTAGTTATATGCCAAAGCTTCCACAAGTCTCTCTGTAGCTCAGTGGTAGAGCGTCCGATTCCTGTTGAGAGAACTTGTTATTATTTTTCCAAGTACGCAGCTCAGTTGTATCACTGACATGTATTTAATAATATATTTCCGGTTCATCGTGTTTCTACCAGGTTTATAACATTTTCCATCATTTCTTTTCACAGTTCTATGATTCACAACATGAATCGCAGTACATCGTCGATACAACGTATATAAATATAACTGAAGAATCTTCCAAATTTAACGACCTCAGATCTGATCTATAACGACTGTCCCGCAATATAACGCCGTAACAAATCATATGTAAGTGGGCATTTCTGCAGTAAAGACATGAGTTAAATTTTGATTTAAAGTAGTCTATATAAAGACTGGGCGAGAGTTGTTGAGAGTTCAAACGATAATTACTCTCGCTCTGATCTCGTTTGGCCTAAAATTCTCAAGCACTCGCAGTAACTCTCGTCGACTCTATCTCACGCGCTCTCATCGAATATGAACCTGCTCAATGTTTTCTTTAGAGTCGTCGACGACGATCCCTCTCGTTTGGCCCGAGGTAATGCTAGTCGATGAGAGTTTATGAAAACTCTCATTCAGAGAGCCGAATATATCTCAGCAACTCTCATCCCCGTTTGACCCGGGCTTAACGAACATCATACATAAGTTTTGGAACCGCACTCGTTCCGTATAAAGAGATGGCACTTTAGAACATAGTCAGTCCTCACGAATGCTCTGTAGTAGTTTCTTCGCGTCCTATCTCTCTTTCTAACAGGCAATCTAAACACCTTGTTATCATGGATTAACACTGAACAAAGGTGGAAATCTATAAACCAACGGTTTTGAAAAAATACCTTACTTCATCAATAAAAATCAAATAGATTCAAGACTTACCAGGACTTCTAAATCTCCTAAATGAACTAGAACTGTGTTAAAACTCCCTCAGTACAACATTGAGTCATGTGAAAATCATACTACTTTAAAACTTCGTTCAAAGCAATGCTGTTAAGGCTTCGCACGAGTTTTCCGTCGCATTTATCCAGATTTCTCCCGCACGAACTTGAAACAGTATGAATCAGTATTGATTCACGCGAGATTCAAGGTGAAGTTCTCATCCGGTTGAAAGCGATCAAAATTGATTTTATCGACAAATGCTGCTTGTATGCACACAGAGAAAGCCTCTAACTCAAAAGGCAGATTTCGATTGGCTATCGAGTAAGCAGTAATGTTTTCTCTAAACGGATTTACATCATAGTTGTAGGAAATGGTATTTATATTTCATTCAACTGTTCTCATTATGTAATTACCGCTGTTCAGGCTGTTCGGTTTTTGTCATAGTTATTTATCAGCTATCATTCACTTGTCATTTATATACTCCGGAAGAAATCCTATCACAAATTAATTCCTATATAAAATTATCGCTAATTTTCATCAGTTTTAATTTAAACTCTTGCAATGACTTTTCCCAGTGTAAATTTCATCTTTTTTTATTAAGGCCATCCCCATTAAATGTTTCGTAAAAAAACAAGTTTCTGATTCATTGCCTGCGTCCTTTTCCAGTGGTCTTTTCTCGGTAGCTTCCAACTTTAATATGCTTTGTTTACATCTTAAAATCACTCTGACGTAATCAGCCCAGTAATGACGTCTTCGAACACTTTTCAGAGTGATATCGGCTCGGAATTATTTATGTATTCATTTGTCAATATGTCGTTTCTCGGCTTTTCTTTTTTTTCTTTTTATACCGACCAACCGACCCACTTTCACGATAGAGAGAGAGGACGATGGCCGGGAAACGAAACATTTTATGGGGATGCTCTAATCGTTCAATTATTAAAGCGACTTAGCTCTTTAAAACTACTTGTCAGCCTTTCAATATACAAATAATTTTTTTTCGTTATTTTTTCGTTTATCTCCGGTTATTATAATGAATTCGTAGATGCAATTGTTGCAATGACAGTTTGACGCACAAAATGATCTATCGATCTACGGAAATTGTGCTTGCAAATTTCAGTGATATCTTTCACAATTCGTCTTTGCCAGCTGTTTTTTGGCGGGAAATTATAGCCCGGGGCGAGCTTTGCTTACAGTCGGGAAACAAGAGTTTCCGAATCTTTCTATCCAATCAAAAACTAGCGCGAGCACTCACGAGTACTTCGAAAGCAAACGCGCCAGGAAATACGTCATATTGCTTAGCAACTCTGGAGACGAACACCGCGGGCTCAGTCGGGAGATTTCGCCATCAGCTGGTACTTGTTCTCCCGTCGACTGCATTATGCATTAGAAATTCACCCAAACGGGTATCATAACTATCCGAAGAGCATGCAAAATGTAGACAGACATGTCAGTGAGGGTAAATTTGACGTTTTTCAAAAGGAAATCTCGTTCTCAAACTCATAATAATTCATCAAGTTAAAACAAAGGAAATCATAACCGTGCTGGGGGTTTGGATATCTGATCTTAATTAGCATAGATTTTAACGATTTTATTCTCCGTTTACTCCTTAGCTTTTGTTTCGATTGAGAAGACATAAACACTCGAGACAATGTTTCATCCGATTTCCAAACACCTCGAATTTCGTAAAAAATACTCCGCTATGTATTTTCAACTCTCTTCTCGGTGTTTGGCAATCGAAGGAAACACGTTGTCTCTCGTGTTTGATATATTATAAATTACTTGAACGTATTCCTCTCATATCTGCCACAGTTGCCAAATGGCACAGTCGCAATTTTCCTTAAGTGTACTTTTTGATAAGTTTATGCTAACGGACTGATCAAACAACTCCGACGTAAACAAATATCGTGTTAATTATGGCTAACACCCAGGACCTCAAGATTGCTTCGCAGTTAGCCTGAAAACAGGCTCCAAAGTGGGGTATAGGGCGAAGAGGATTTGAACTTTGGCGAGAAGATACAAGTTGATGCCGTTGTGTAGGGCGCACGAGATGCGACGCACATCAGAACCTCGTGAAATGAGAGAGAAAATCGCATCAACATGATCATGGACAAATGGCTAGTTTTCATCACCTGTCTGCTTAAACAATGCATTGATATTGTGACTTTTCAGTTGATCACTCTTGTGAATTTTAAAAGTGGGTGAGGTTTTTATCAGGAATCTAAAATGTAGCACTAAGTATGCATATCTTTCTTCCTAGTGTTTGTGATTGTCATGTCATCATGGATCAGCATGAAGAGTTACAAATTTCAGCTGCACTTTGCACGCTTCGGTAGAAGACGAAAACCATTGTGACAAGGGCAGTTAAAAGCTTTGCCGTTTTTTTTTAATCAGTGAGCAAGAATTATGCCGAAGTCATATACGATGTCAAAGTTAAAATGTTTTGCCCTTTTAATTAAATTGTCAGCAATTAAATTTAAAGCAGAGTTAAAAACATCTCGTCCAAATTTCCAGATGATTTATTTGCTATTTCAGGTAGAGATAGTCAACGGCTATCGTCACATTCGCTTCTTTAGTAGCTTTTCATTTGTACTGTCAAATGGGCTAAATTTCTACTAGATTTTATGCCCTGACTGTTATCCAGGTTGTCTTTCAAAGCCAAAGATCTTTTTTAAACTGTGAGCTGCCGCTCTATTTTCCTCAGATTCGTCTCGCGATTCGCTTCTTCTAGCGTTGCGTGACAGAGAGCTTAAGAGCGTATGACTGTAATTATGGAGAATCCGGCGACAGAAGCGAAATTTCAGATGTTTCATTTTATTTGACCTAAAGACCCCTTTGGTAAACTGTTTCCGAAAATCATATCAAAAAGTTATATCGCTCTTTCGGTTTCAGAAAAAAATCAAAAAGTTCAAAATACGACTAAAATCTCGTTCGAGCCCGTTGGAAACAATGAAAACTTGTGCGATTTCGGAAAGCTCGTACGCAACGATGAAAAGCATTCCGATTTTCTCTTTGGCTACGTAGAAAACAATCCTTTAATCTACCCTCAGATATAAAAATAATGTAATATTTTTAATTTTTGAGTCTATATACTGACCCGTTGAAAATAGTGACCTTCGGGTGTTTTAGGCCAATATAAAATTAGGGTCAACTTCAGAGGTCCATATAACTCCTAGTATATGTATTCTAAAACAATTATACGGCAAATCTCAGCTTTATAATCCTAGTTCACTGTCTCAAAGTATCTTTTTGGCCCGCAAAAAGCTACGTATCCAGAGTAAAAAATGTCGAGGCTATTTTTGACTAATTCCGTATGTTTCTCGCCAACACGACTGTCACGCAAAACACAACGGCCGACAACAAGTTATTCATAAAATTGCCTAGAAACGACAATTAACTATACCCTACAACGAATTATTTCCATAATGTACATTTCAGTTGGTTTTTTTGGTAACATTTCGACAGCTTAAATTGGCACAGTACAGTACCTTACAATTCGATGAATTACTTCGTTCAACCGCCGACACGTACTATAACCAAGAAAGCTAATATTTTAAAAAACAATTTTTAAAGCCTCACCTGAAGACATTGGTCCTCTTGTTCATCTAAGGATTGTTTCCCCATAGAATCCGAGCAGGATATTGAGTAAGTTACTCTCTTATTTAACATTTTCACCACTGAAATACATGATCATCATGGCTGTGATCAAGCAATTGTTCACCTAAAAAGATTGCGTGACGCAGACCGCTTGAAATAACTTTGCCGTCATTTTAATTTCCGAGAATTGCTCAATTCCTGGTCAGATTGTAGATAGTTGACCATAGCCTTTTGTGGAACCGACATCGGTTATTCTTCTGAATTGCCTCTATTCATTCAATGTTACTGTGAATTGCAACGTGTGGCTATTCCTCTCTACTGAAAGATAATTATTATGTGGATCAAACTGCATTATGCGGATCAAACTGGAAAAACCCTGAGGATTTTCAGTGCGTTAACCCTCAAAGATTGCAACTAGGATGTGTCGTCTCATCTGAAATCATGTAAAGTAGTGGACGACCGGGGTTGAAAACGAATTTCAATTATTGCTCGCAAGGGCAGGTAAGTACTCAGTGTTATTCTTTTTTTTTTTTACCATCCAGCATGGCACTAGCTACTTTTCAATCAGCTTTCGAACCATCACCGCGCTTTTTTTTTTAGTTTGCGTTTTTCTAGGGGTGTTTATTATTAAAGATTCCCATGCATTAGTGACAGTGTGTCCACGGCATAGAGAGACACATGGGGTTGGCTGAAGGAGGGGGGAAAATCAGATGCTCTATGCAAGCGAGATGGCAGGACACAAGTCCTCGTCAGCCAAAGGGGGATCGTGGAATTTGCAGCAAGGAGTCAGCGTTTATCTTAATGACAGGGGAAAATGTTCTTCCAATCCAATCGGAAAACAAATAAGAACCTGGACATGTTTTCAACAGCTAGTGCACTTTTTTGTGTGTAGGACTGTTGTGTGTTTATTTTTATTTTTATAAATGTTAGAGAAATCACCAAAAATATTTCCTTGAACGGGAAAAAGTGACTTGAACGAAAAATGGTCATATAGCCACTGATAGATTACGGGAGCGTGCGCGAAAATCGGCGCCACTCGCGAAAAGACGCGGGTGGGGAAACAAGACGCGCGGAGGCGGAGGCGAATTTATTCTACCCTAGCGCGTCGCCCCTCCTCGTGGGAGGCGTCACGCGTTCGCGTAATCACCGCTAGCCGCTAGACTATCCCTGAGAGAAATGAGGGACTTATCGTCCTAGGAATTAAGTTACTTTCCCCTTTTAACCTTGCATTTACATTCGCGACGCGAGGAGGCGCGACGCGCTGGGGTGGAAGAAATTCGCCTCCGCTTCCACCTCCGCTTCCGCCTCCGCCTCCGCGCGTCTTGTTTCCCCACCCGCGTCTTTTCGCGAGCGCGCTGATTTTCGCGCGCTCCCGTAATCTATCAGTGGCCTTATGTGCCAGTGGCCCTGTGTTCCGATTGGAAGAAACATTTTCCCTGTCATTAAGATAAACACTGACTTGCTGCAAATTCAACGATCCCCTTTGGCTGACGGAGACTTGTGTCCTGCCATCTCGCTTGGCATAGAGCCTCTGACCTTTCCACTCCTCCAGCTAACCCCATGTGTCTCTCTATGCCGTGGTCACACTGGTCACTAATGCATGGGAATCTTTAATAATAAACACCCCTAGAAAACGCAAAATTAAACACGAAATGGTAACAAATTTAAAAAGGGACTGTGCAATAATTATCAGGAGGGGGGGGGGGGGTGGGGAGTGGAAAATGGGCTTCATGTAGGACAATATTAGGTAATACCCCCCTCCCAAAGGAATGAATTTAGTTATTGCCCCTCTATAATCAGTCAGAAATTATGTACGAACTCACCCCCCACCCCGCCCCCCCCACCCCCCCCCCCCCCCCCCCCCCCCCCCCCCCCCCCCCCCCCCCTCACAGTATATACACACACCTTTATACAAGTACCATGCATTTTTTCTACACGCACCTGTGGATTAAAATCTTATAACAGAAAGAAGAGCTCCTACTACATGTTTAATTGTTGGACATCCGCGTCTGAAACAAACATCACCACCGTAGCAATGCACAACAGAACCATAGCAGAAGGAAAAGAGCACGTGTGTTATTTTCAGGTCCGGTGAAGGCCCGAAGAACCGGAAAATTTTTCGGTCACCACCTTATAAATAGGTATGGATTCGCCAATGTAATATGTTACTTGAAATAAAATGTTACGCCCCCCCCCCTACCCCCCCACCCCCCCCACCCCCCCCCCCCCCGACCCCCCCCCCCCCCCCCCCCCCCCCCCCCCCCCCCCCCCCCTCCTCCTGGTAATTATTGCAGTGTCCCTAGTGCATGCCGGATTGTAAAAAAAGAAAACAAAAAAAACAAGACAGTACTTACCTGCCCTTGCGAGCAATAATTGAAATTCGTTTTTCAACCCCGTCGTCCACTACTTTACATGATTTCAGATGAGACGACACATCCTAGTTGCAATCTTTGAGGGTAACGCACTGAAAATCCTCAGGGTTTTTCCAGTTTGATCCGCATAATGCAGTTTGATCCACATAATAATTAAAACACTGTAATCTGTAATAATTAAACACTGTGGGTCCACTGTAATTGGCCATGCTGTTGTGGTTGCCCTGCCTATTTGTAATATTTATTCCGTTTTTTGTTTATTTTTGTTATATATATCTTAGGCGAAGCCAAATAAAATAAAATTATCTTTCAGTAGAGAGGAATAGCCCACAAGTTGCAATTCACAGTAACATTGAATGAAATAGAGGCAATTCAGAAGAATAACCGATGTCGGTTCCACAAAAGGCTATGGTCAACTATCGACAATCTGACCAGGAATTGAGCAATTCTCGGAAATTAAAATGACGGCAAAGTTATTTCAAGCGGTCTGCGTCACGCAATCTTTTTAGGGTGAACAATTGCTTGATCACAGCCCATGATGATCATGTATTTCAGTGGTGAAAATGTTAAATAAGAGAGTAACTTACTCAATATCCTGCTCGGATTCTATGGGGGGAAACAATCTTAGATGAACAAGAGGACAATGTTCTTCAGGTGAGGCTTTAAAAATTGTTTTAAATATTAGCTTTCTTGGTATAGTACGTGTCGGCGGTTGAACGAAGTAATTCATCGAATTGTAAGGTACTGTTACTGTGCCAATTTAAGCTGTCGAAATGTTACCAAAACCACTGAAATGTACATTATGGAAATAATTCGTTGTAGGGTATAGTTAATTGTCGTTTCTATGCAATTTTATGATAAACTTGTTGTCGGCTGTTGTGTTTTTGCGTGACAGTCGTGTGTTGCGAGAAACATACGGAATTAGTCAAAAATAGCCTCGACATTTTTACTCTGGATACGTAGCTTTTGCGGGCCAAAAAAGATACTTTGAGACAGTGAACTAGGATTATAAAGCTGAGATTTGCCGTATAATTTTTTTTAGAAATACATATACTAGGAGTTATATGGACCTCTGAAGTTGACCCTAATTTTATATTGGCCTAAAACACCCGAAGGTCACTATTTTCAACGGGTCAGTATAGACTCAATATTAAAAAATATTACATTATTTTTATATCTGAGGGTAGATTAAAGGATTGTTTTTTACGTAGCCAAAGAGCAAACCGGGAATACTTTTCATTGTTGCGTACGAGCTTTCTGAAATCGCACAAGTTTTCATTGTTTTCCAACGGGCTCGAACGAGATTTTAGTCGTATTTTGAACTTTTTGATTTTCTAAAAACCGAAAGAGCGATATAACTTTTTGATATGATTTTCGAAAACAGTTTACCAAAGGGTCTTTTAGATCAAATAAAATGAAATCTGAAATTTCGCTTCTGTCGCCGGATTCTCCATAATTACAGTCATACGCTCTTATAGACCATTATCCAAAATGGCCGCTGCAAATTCAAATGATTAAAATTAAGCTGAGTGGAAAATCAATACCAGCACCTGAAAGACGACCTCTTGTTTGGTAATCGTACAAAGTTTTGTTAGGTTAGGTTCTACCTGAGTCGAGAAAACGGAAGTTTGAAAAACTGGAAAATTTAGAGACGTTTGTATGACTGGGGGTATACGCCATTTGGAGAAAGGTCTATTCTCGCGCCCCAAAAAGTAGAAGAAGGTAAACAAAAAAGAATTAAAAGAGAGACAGCTTGTAATCGAGGATCATTGATCGTGTGGGGTTTATTTTCACTGGTCTCATGCTGCCGAGCTCACCACGAAATGTGTGATAAATTTGACTTTATAGCAGGTTGTTTTTAATATTTCATACATAGCTCTGGGAACAGTAGCGACTAGAAGTGTCAAGACAATATTTAAATATAAAAATAAAAAAGTAATAAAAAAGATAGAGTACTCCGCATATTGTACGAGTAAAGGCTAAATTTCTTACGTCCTAGCCAAACGGCGTCTCAATCAGAGACGCAAGTTGAAGACTCGCGTTTACTCAGTTGCGAGAAAAGTTTGAGGGTTCAAATTCGATGAGAGCGCATGAGAGTCTATGAGAGTGCATGAGAGTTTCAGGCCAAACGAGAGCGAGAGTTTGAACTCTCAGCAACTCGCATCCTAGTTTGTCCCGGGCTTTAAACGTGATTCTGAATCAGATGCAATTCATGCAGTTGCATGCATACAGGCACCAACCAAAACATTCTCCATTTGCATGTCTAATAAAAGAACCGAAGTGTTAATTAGGTCTTCGTTAAAACCGATTCACGTGCATGAATTCCTTCGAGGTGTAAATCATTACGAAGAGTGAAAAACAAAATAGATGATTAACACGGCAAACAGCAAACGTCAGCTGGCAGTTGATTGTCTTCACTGTTCGTCCGTCAGAAAAAACGAAAATAATTCACATGTTCACGACAAGTGCCAAACTACTCACTTTTAGGTAGAAACGGCAAACGACAGGCTGCAAAAGTGGGTTTTTTGCCATTCGCGGGAAAAAAACGTCATCGGCTTATTCTCTCTGTCATTTATTTTTTAGCAACTTTAAGTTTAACTTAACTTGCGTTGCTACTGAAATTAAGTAGAAATATGGTTTGTTATTTATTGGTTTTTCGCAGCTGCGTAGAAAAACAGAAGGCATATAGTTTTTCTTTATACTGAATTTTACTCATGTTAAACGGGGATGGTTTGTTTTAAAAATTTCGTAATCAACCGGCTCATCGTTTTGTATTGAAATTACACTATTTGGCGCGCTCTTTCGCGGCTTAAATCATTAAAAATAATGAGCTGCTTTGCGCTTTTATAACCACTTAACATGTTTAAAATTTCACTTCTGAGTGATCACGAAGATAAAAGACCAATTTCATTTTTCGTCGACATCAACAAAACTTGACGGCTTTTTATACCCATAAATGTACAAAAAATTGTACCTACTAATTAATTGCTCAACCATGTTTTGGGATCGACGGAAACAAACCTATTAGTAAGGTCCTGAATCTTCTTTGATCGGTTTGAATCAGTTTGTATTGATTGACCTTCAAGTTTGCGTACAGTGACTGAGATGAATGATCGAGACAATAGCTGTTTGCAAGTCCCTCAGTGGCGTTGGGCTAAAACGTACTAACTAATAATTGTAAAATCTTCTAGTGTTCAAACGTTGAGCGGACACTCTCGTAAGCGGACAGCTCTACTTACGGCCACCTTGACAAAACCCCGTTTAAGCTCTAGCTCATACAAACTCTGTATTAATTTACACCGTTCTCATAAGCGGCCAGCCCCAGTTGCGGACACTTTTTCTGCTTCCCGAGGGTGTCCGCTTACAGGAGCCTCGACTGTATTTTAAAATACCTTAAAAAATTAAAATACCTTACCTTTTTCAGTCTGAATTTATCTCGTTGCCTTTGGAACACAGCAAGTGTGGTAAACCAAGCAAAAACAAAGGGAATTTGTAGGATTAAAACCCGAGTAAGAGTTATCAGTCGAAGGCTTTCGCAGTGACTGCTGTCACCCTGGCGATTTCTACACTACACCTGCTTTGCCGCATAAGAACAGCTTGAAAATATGTCATCAGTCGTTGTCTCTGAAAGATTTATAGCTCTATAATTTTTCTGACCGTGTTTCCAACTGCGTATCTCACAGGTTTTCAAAGTGTTCCGTGCGCAAAGCTCATTAAGAAACGAAACCAGGTGGAAATAAAATGTTAAAATATTTGGGTGACAATTACCCTCGAGTTTGATCGAGCTTGCGAATAATTTGCATAACAGTTTAATTTAAACCAAGAAGGAATTAGTTACTAACCAATTTGTTTTGCTATTAATTGGTTATACCAAAGCCAGGATTTACTGTCCCAAAAGCGAGATTAAAATATATATTTTAGATGGATTATTTTACGAAAAACGTTAACTCGATCGCATCAAAACGGCCGCCAAGAGAGTAGTCGTTATGCTAATTGACGATGAGCAGATAATTTCTGTAGGCTAGCATTATTTATCCAACTGCTGTTTATTTGAAGAAAAAGAAAAAACTCATTCTGATATTGATAAATATAGAATAATTTTTTTTTAATCAGTAATTTTTAATAATTGTTTTTTAATAATTTCAAGTTATATATGTACCCTGAAATTCTGTGTCAATAGTTTCTTGCAATTGTCTATTCGGGTAAATTGAAGTAAATTCGTTCTAGCAATCAATATATTTTTCTATTCAGTTTCTAAGCAGACTCGGTCATTATTATTTCCAAGTCACGGTTGGTTGCTCACCATAATAAATAATATTTCCATTGTCTATGGACAGCAGATTTTAGCGGGGCGACTGTAATGCTAGTCTGAAGTGTCAGCCGTCTCCTCGCCCACGGGGGGGTTAGAGCGAGGAGACGGCTATATACATTGTACACCATTTTTCACTCGATCGTGGACGTTAATTCATTCTTAAATTTAGAATCAATTGTTATGTTTTGGACGCTTGAATTAATTTAAGTTTTGTCTCCCTTTTGCACATTTTTTACTTTTCATTTTTTCTTCCTTTCACTGTCAGTCAATCGTGTGTACTTTTCAGAGCACGTGGATTGTTGCGATCTGACCGAGGTTTTTTTTTTTTCTCGGTGGATAGTTTGAATGACTGTTGGACTAGTCTTAGTTTGGATCATGGAATTGGCTTTCGCACCTGTTCATTATTATCTACAGCTAGACAGGGACATAGTCCAGTTCTGGCCCCTCTCTGTCACGCAACGCTACGCTCACGCTTGGCGCTTGGACTAGACAGGGACAGTGTAGTGTAATAGCCTTTTGTTAACTTGTGATATTTGGATAACAAGAACATAGAAGCGAGGCAATTTCAGGCACAAGCTGTATATACATCGTGTTTTCTCTTGAGCTACTTAAACTTTTTTAATATTAAAACAGTTTTAAAATGTAGAAGAACTACAATTATATTAGTTTACGTTGTTTTTAGAAAAAACTGTAAAACAGGTTTTCTCTAGTTAATCAGAGTAGATTCGCATAAGCAACAGAGGTCAACAGAGAGATGGTTTTACGATCGTCAAGGTAAACTTTAACTAAAAGAGTATATGTAGTGCTAATCCGTTTTGTTTGTATACTAACATAGTCCAAGGAGCTCAAGAAAATCTCAATTTCTTGCAGCTCGTGCCCGAAATTGCCTCATTTCTATGTTTAACTGTATTGTTGTGAAAGTATGACAAGTTAACTGTAAAATATAGGCAAAGGGATACTGAGGAGGTCGTCAAATTACGGTGTTCTTAAAACACAGCAACTGACTTAGCAGTTTTTTTTTTTTTTTTTTTTTCGAAAAATGGATTTCCCGGCTCCACCGTCCCTAGATAAAGTTGGAGAACATCCCCATGTCAGCGGACTGACCGGGAAGAAAGCAGAGCTTCAAGATGAGAAGTTGTTAACATGATTTCCCTTCTTCAAGGAAGTTTGAGCAACTGTTTTTAAAACATGAAAATTCACCGTACATGTACATCAGGTTCCGCTGACCAGGAGCCTTCTTTTCCAAAGAAGTTTCTAAGTTGTGGCACCTGTGTGGCACTCTAACACTCCACTGACGTCATACTTTCAGATATTTTCAGATATTTTGGTAACAAGAATCGAAACCCCTCTAGTGTTTCAAAACTAATTATTCTCAACTGCCGGAAGTTTAGAATGCTGCTCAAGCACTCGAGAGTACTACGATCTGAGTTGTACCGTGGTCAACGTATACACGACTCAGGAGATTTCCAGACGATTTGGGAGCAATCTCGTGCCCAGAGTCAACGATCTCCTCAGTCACCAGAGTCTAACCTGGCGACGACTACCTGACTGACTGAGGAGACCGTTGACTCTGGGTATCCAGTTGTCAAGGAACGCGGGCTCACAAAATGGCTGGAAATCGTGGCAAAATGGCGGTGCGATAAGGGTGCAATATTGTTTTATTCCCTCATTTCGTACAAGTATAATATTTCGTACATCACTCCTCTTTTTTTCAAACTGGTACGTCTCATAATATTAAAGCTAAGAAATAACGTTTATAAACAAGATAAAATAGTTTAAAAGTTCCATAAATCCGGGCACAACTGTAAAATGTTCGAAGCGATCGTCGCAAAGCTTCGGATCACGATTCACGTTCAGTCGTCCTTGGCGCCATGTTTGATCGTCTTTACAAACTCCAGGTAGTTGAAATTACCGTCATCGTCGGAGTTTGCTAAGCGGAACATCTCTTCACATTCATCATCGGTGAACCTGCAGGATAACGTGACCGTCACGGATTAGTAACGCAACGTGGACACTTCTAGCCCAGGCCAGGGTCAAATATACGTTCTTTTGATACAGTCGAAGCTCTCTGAGCAGACACTCTCGTGAGCGGACAGCTCTACTTTCGGCCGCCTTGACAAAACTCCGTTTGAACCCTAGCTCGTACAAAACTCTGTATTTACAAATAAAGTAAGCAAGGCTGATACTACGTAGAACACTTTAACGCGACAACAACATGATAGAGTCCAAACTGAAAGCCAAAATGCAACCGTAGACCGGTGGGTGTAATCTGCAGGTGTACAGGTGCGAGTGCAGGTGAGTAACCTAGGGTTAACGGTTAGCGGTTAGTGGCTAGCTAGTTAGGGTTAGGAAATAGTTAGGGTTAGGGTTAGGGTTAGCTTTTTTTAAGGGTGTTCTGGGCTATTCTGGTTATACACCTGCACTCACACTTGCACCCACACCTGCACATCTGCACCTGCAGATTACACCGTCCGACCGTCAGACAGCTGTTTCAGCCTGGTTGGCTGTTCAGATCTGTCACAGATCCTACGTATACCAGCAGCATTTTCCGTTCGCGGTCCTTTGCCACTTATTCACTCTGTATTTACACATTCCAGTAAGCGGCCAGCTCCAGTCGTGGACACTTTTTCTGCTTCTCGTGGTCACTTAAAAGAGAAGAGCTCTGGGATCGAGATTGCTTACGAGAGCTTCGACTGTATTTACACCTTATTCATAAATGGACGCCCTTGCAATTTTTGTTTGGCTATGTTTTCAAAGAACTGAATTAAATATAGTTTAATGGCTCCAAAATGGCTATAAAGTCACCATCTATATATAGTAAGTAGCCTCGTTTTCATGTTTTGCCAAAATTGACTGAAATGATACTGAACTAAGGAAGGAATATAATGACAAAAAATATCGTCAAAATGAATCATTGTATGTAGTCTGAGGTCATATTCCTATTTCATAAGATGTCAATTGCACTTTTACCGAAAAATAGGCTATTTATGATAGTTCCCATACAAATGTCTTCAATTTTTATGAGCCATATATAGCTTTGCAGCCGTTAAAACAAAAACACTCAAACGTCTCAAGATAATATATTTTGCAGTCCTTGTTAATATGATTAATATGATCAATTACTTTGAAAAGCTAGTCAAACAAAATACAAAATTGGAGGGCGGCCATTTTTGAGCAAGGTCTTTGCTGTTGAAAGCCGCGGAATATTTAACAGCACGGGGTGTTGATAATTGTTTTATTTTGATTTAATGACGCGTAACTGGATTAAGATATCAATTATATGAGAAGATTATTATCGAATTAACACCAGTCCTGTGTCGACTGTTCACGGCTTCTCCGTGAATTTGCTTTCGAACAAGAATCATTTTAGCCCATAGCAAGATGTCGAATTAACCCAATGAGGTGGTCTTAGTTGACGGAGGGGTTTTAACTTGGCTGTTTTTCTATCAGGCACAGAACGACTTTAATTTTCCAAAACAAAAGGCTTCTCTGTTGCAAGACAGAACATAGATAAAGTCATGCAGGGGACTGCTTGCTGAGAGATAAACTTTTATTTGAATTGTCTGTTGAAAAACACGGACTTAAAATAAAGCTTTCGGGAAACAGCGACGCGAAAAAGCAATACTTATGTCTTTCTTGACACAAACAGCGAGAGTTTTAATGATAAGTAGAACCTTATTTTGGAGTACTGCTCAACATAACAAACTACATTCCCTTGGAACCGCTGCTCGATCGCATATGTGCTTACTATCTGTAGTTCCCGAGGCGTGACCTTTGTAATACGTCGTATTTGAAACATTTGGAATTCTTTCTTCCACGTCAAAGTTAATTACAAGCTTAGCACGTTACCCCTTTACATCCACGTCTCTTTTATTTTTGAACGAATTTTTGTTCCTCTGCGTACGGTATATAGTACATGTCGTTCCAATATGTTTCAAACATAACCTTGTTAAAGTTGCATCAATTACATTTGTAAAATGTCTCCACTCCGATTATGAATAGATCCTAGATTGACGGGAACCTGGAAACTAGCTCGATTGGACGCCAACTTTCTAAAGATCAGGGCAAACTATGCATATACAAGTGCAGTAAAAAACATGCATGAACATTTTGCCAACAGTTTATAGACGAGTGTGGTTAATTAAAATGTATTTTAAATGCGCCCTAAGGCCAAGCTTGAAAACACAGAATTATCATGCTACTTCACAGTCAGTTCTATCCAGTAGAGATGTTAATTGTTTTTTACGATTATGGAACTGTTGTTGATGAATGCGGTATTGCACTGTGTTGAATTGCTGTTAATATGGCCGACAGCAAAAGGTCCCTGAAATTAAAACTGCACTCGTAGCAGATTTTCATTTCTCCTCGTTTTTATTTATCCGCGAAGCGCGCGCGGTTCGTGGGTTCGCGTCTTTTGGCGCACTCGCTCCAGCTTGAACTACTGGGCGGCCAACGTTGGCTAACTGAAATTAAGGTGGCACTACCCTATATTTGTTTTGATGGCATAGTAAAAGGTTCAGCAGTTTATAGTCAAGTCTACTCGCAGGTCAAGTGGAGCACACAGGCAGAGCTTAACTCCAGAAGTGATTGTGGAGAGTACCGGTATGTCAAGGGGGCTTTCTGTACGGTGAAGTGACAAAGACTGCTACTTTCCCGGGTGTAATGACATCTGCTAGCTAGTCCATCACAAGTAATACCCTAGCATAGTTATTAATTTGTCCCATTATTCGCTGAGTGAGAACCACTTATACCTCCCAGTGAAATGTCTTGCCCGAGAGACTGGGCTATACTAGAACCGGCGCGGACTTCTGGCTACCACATCTCCCAGGTTCTGTTTTTGAATAGAGTATATTAAATTTACGACATATGTTTGCAGCACAGTGCTGCCTTACCTGTCCCCCATTCCCATCAGCAAGGGTCGAAGTTTGTCTTCGGTGAGTATTCCCTTGCCAGCCGAGTCAAACGAGCCAAACGCATTCCTGATCATGTCTTCGGGGTCTGTACCATTCAGCTTCTCACCCATCAGTGTCAAGAACATGGTGAAGTTCAAAGGACCGGACGCTTCATTCAACATTTCGTCAATGTAGTCGTTGGATTCTTCTTTGCCCAGGGAGTTGAACATGTCCTTGAGATCCGTGTCCTTGATAAAACCATCGCGATCCTGGTCGATCATGCTGAACGCCTCTTTAAACTCTTGAATCTGCTGTTGGTCAAACATGGCGAACACGTTGGACGTGGCACGCTGGGCCTTCTTCTTCGTACCGGACTTTTTCGCTTTCGTTTTACCAGACATTTTGGATTTTTTTGGTGTTTCTCCGCGCGCGCTCTCAATATAGTTGTCTGCACAACGCAAAAAGATTATGCACTTGTGCTCTGTGCCCTGCCGGCGGAATGTTTACTTATTTTAAATCGTCGGGTGTCAAGCCGCGCTTTTGTAAGCCGATTACAATGCTCTTGACCTTATTAGGTAACTAACAGCAATTTAAGACGTGTCCGTCAAACCTTGTTCTCACGAAATCACGGCGACAAATACACAACTTATAAGCAGAACTTTCCTTCGCGTGCGTCCAGCTAATATCAAGAAAAAATCTCGAGAAATTGAAACATTTAAGCGCCAAAGACAGAGCCTGACCGATGCGCAGATTTTGTGGTTCTCATTTTAGTCGGTGTAGCCCAGTTATCAAATGCAAACCCCTGAAAAGTCTGTCGTGTTATTTACAGCTAATTCTGCGGCTTGGGAATATTTTGATCTCAGTAGCCAAATTACATTAAAAAGGATTAAGGGAAATGTGGATTTGTTTGACGAAATCCCAGTAAATTTGCTTAGAATTAGCAACATCTTTTCACAACACAGGTTCATTCAGTTGTGAAGTTTGTTATCTCTCTCGTGACGTTTAGCGACGGTTGATTAGTCGCCAACGCCCTCTTCGCTCAAAATACGAATTCTCCTTGCTAATAAACAAACTTTGTTCTAATAATAGTTCTGGGAATCTGGCTGTTCATCAAGACAATATTCTCTAGTTGATAATGTTTCCATATTTTCTGTAGAAGATGTTTACCACCTTAGACTATTCGGAATAAAACAGCTCGCGAAAAATTCCGTCATTTTGTGAAAATAGGTCCGCACTGAGTACAAAATATGTGCAAACAACACAGTTGCTCCTTTCTCAAATAAACTCCGCAAAAATATAATTCGTAGGAGACCTGACCGAACTATTTTACCCTTCAAGTTTAAGGGATTTAGCATTGTTGGGAAGCCAGAAGCATGGGGTTGTTTTCAGATTTTTTTCACCGATTTTTTTGCGATTCTCATATACAAGGACTATTCTCTAGAACTTCATGTAAGCCCAATTCAATTGGTCCTGTATTTTCTTCTCTATCGATGCATTTATAGGTTTAGCCCGACCGGAAACAGACCTTTAAATTCGAGGTACTCAATTCAAAGAAGAATAGAGAAGCCGCCAAGAGATTTAAAGGGGTTATGTCACGCAATTTTCGGCAATTCTGTTACACACAAACTAGTCTTCTGAAAATAGATTGAAACCACTAAATAATGGTTTCAAACCTTAGAAAAACAGAAAAACAAATACTAGGAAGCCACAATGAAGTGCGGATGGTCAAAATTGGACAAGATTGAAATGGATTACAAAAAGGTTAACTTGAAAAACGACGGCCCAACGTTTGTCAAGTTGAAGTCCATTTGTATGAAACAAGTGGTAAATAACGCTAGAAATCATCTGTGTTTGTTATGTAAGTAAGATTCTATCTTCAAGTTGACTTAATATTCCATTCACAAGTTTGAGTTTAGAGCCCGTAAAAAAATACAGGGAAGAATAGCAAAAAATAGCGTGACAAAGTTCAGGAAAACTTATTAAACCGTCCGTATTAAAACTCTCATAATAAAGCAATCATCAGTTTAATCATTTTAGCTAATTATCCGGCGAACGCATCATTCGTATTCTTTTGCTAACACAATAAAATGAAAATCTAGGCTAGCTAGTTAAGAAAAGTTTTGTTCTCTGTAGATATATAGTCCTTCCCCACACAAGCTCTTCAGTCATCCTTTTCGCCATGTTTTATGGTTTTGGTAAATTCCAAGTAATTGAAATTGCCGTCGTCGTCCGCATTCGCACTTTGAAACATTTCATCACATTCGTCATCTGTAAACCTGAAAAATGAACAAACAAGTAATTTAGAAATAAAATACAGTCGAACCCCTATTAAGCGGCCACCTATCGAGGGTGGCCGCTTAATAGGGGTTCGACTGTACAGAGAAAAATAATCGCCATACCCAGACCTCTTTTGGCCAGGCGTGCGCGTGTAAGAGATCTGGGTAAAAGACCAATACTTTCATGAATTGAATAGTCCATTTTACAGTTGTGTGCTTAGAATCCAGGCCTTTGAACAGAAGTGAGCTGGAGGTGACTTTGTTGTGATACAAACCTTCCTTCTTTTCAAATGTAAATTATTCTGTTATTATGTAAACTAGTTTCTGATCTCTATCATCTCATGGTCACCCCTAACCTCGCTTTCATACAGAGGCTTGGTTACATTTCATACAACTGTAAAATGGTCTATTATGGGATTGTGGTCGCGTGGTAAAAATACATCCACGCGCCATTCACACGCGAACACGCGCGTTTGTCTCGCAGTCTAAACTCTCACTTATCATCCCAATTATGGAATTCTTAGCGTTACGTTGTTATAATGATTGCACATCAGGCCAGATATTTAGATAAAGACAACAATAATTATCTAATCGTCATATCTGATCTAAGCATTGTCCAACAGACAGTTTTCACAAAAATGCGAAATTTAGCAGAATCTGGGATAGACTCTAAATTGTGGGAGAGTTCGTCACGACATTTTGTCCACGAAAGCAATCACTTTATAAGCCAAGAGAAGAATGCAAAAGATTCCTCTCACTTCTGGAAAAGTAAAGCCTCGATTTTGGGAACAGAATAAAAACTGCATTAATGACCTTTGGTTGACCTCTGCAAGTATTTTCTATACTTGTTTTGTCTGTATTTGACTTGGAAATATTTCTAAAAGAAGCTGTCCGCAAGAGTTTACCGTTTTGATTCGTTTGAAAATAACACTAGATTTCTAACTAGGAAAATAAAGGAATCTGAAGCCAAAATGTTCTTTGAACAGCATTTCGTGAGGGCGATTTAAAAAGTTCAAGTTTGGAAATTGAGTGATGAAATAATTTATTTCTGTGATCTCTATCGGGTATTCTACCTTCTAGTATGTTTGATAAACACATTGGTAAACCAAATCTGTTTTCTAATACTTTGCTTCAATAAATTCTCAGCACAAATTCGATTCTGTCAAGCAATTTAACATAAACAGAATGATACTTTGATTACTATCGTTAGCACCAGACCCCAAGTAAAATAACGCATTCTTATCTTTATATTGTCGGAGCAATGTTGTCTAAAGAAATCAATATTTGGAGGCTCGGCGGGTCTCTGTTTACAATTCTAACCTGTTCAAATTCCAAGCTCCAAATATTAACTCTCCTTGTTGATCGCCATACATTTATTTCAATGTAAGTTCGGAGAATTTGGAGATACATCAAGACAATATGGCCCTAGCTGATGATATTGTATTCAGGCTAGTCCATATATCTGTTTGGCAAACTTTTTCGAATTGACCACTTCTCTGTATTGAAATGGCTTTCCACAGTCAGCATATTCATTTTACAATAACTGATATGATATCCCTTAAATGATCGGAAAGCAAACAGAAACAGGGCAACCTAATTCAGGATTTTGGCATGTCTCCTTAATATCACAGTATGTGTCGTTTCAACAGTCCTACAACACCCCTCCCTACCCCTACACGACCCCAATTTGGGTTTCATTTTAACACACTGTTCTGTTGTTACGTTTGCAAAAATCAGCACAAAACTGCTCGCTTATTGCATCGCAATCACAACTCTCTCATTAAACAAAGAAGTACTGCCTGCAAATTGTTCTCTTTCGACTCACCTCTCTCCAAGTTTCATCAACAGCGGTCGCATTCTGTCCTCGTTGATCACGCCTGTACCGTCGGGATCGAACGTCGTGAATGCGCTCTTGATCATATCTTCGGGATCCGTACCGTGCATATTCTCCGAGAACAGCGTCATAAACATGGTAAAATTCACCGTTCCTGTAGCTTCCCCCAGCATGTCCTCAATGTAGTCGTCTTTCTGTGGCCTGCCCAGCGAATTGAACATCTCCACCAGGTCTTTGGCGCTGATAATCCCATCTCTATCCTGGTCAATCACATTGAACGCTTCTTTAAATTCGTGAATCTGCGTCTGGTCGAACATCGCGAACACGTTCGAAGTTGCGCGCTGCACCTTCTTTTTCGATCCACTCTTTTTCGATTTTGCTTTCCCCGACGACATTTTGATCGTGCGAGAAAGTTAATATCTCCAGAAAAAAATTTGAGCTCGAGAAGAAACCTTACGCAGCGCGCTTCAATGCGAGACACGCCTTAGTGATGGAGAGAAGGTTGAATGATGAATTTAAAACTCGCCGGAGGTTGTTATCTATGTTTTTTTGGCGGTTCTACAAAGGGAAGATTGATTTTTTGGGTTAATGGGGTCGTTTTATAGTGAAAGTGACGTCTGCATCATACTAATGTAATGAACTTGTCAACATAAATTTAACTCAATAAAACAGAATGGAAGCCAAGGAGGTTAAATCTGTTCACGTTTTCGTTCAGTGAAAGGAGTTCTGTTCTTTGATAAGCCATCATAGTTTGTTGTTTAGTCACAGAGCATTATCCACGATACTGGTATAAGTTACAACAATAACAGACAGTAAAACGAAATGTTATCGTGTGAAATTGCTCAGTACAAAGTGCTTGTCAATCGTTGACCGAGAATGCGTACCCCCGCGAGACTTTCTGTTTTCTTAAAACGAGTCGCGCGGACAGCACTTATGATTAGCGGCTATCAAATCACCACAGATCCAACTTAGGGATATTAATTACACAATATTTTCAAGTAGATTTGTTTGCCATTCATTAATCTTGAAGCTCCATATGTTTTCTGGTCCGTGTTTATTAATAAAATGCCGCAATTGTAACAGCCATAATCACTACGTGCGTCACGCAAGTCATTTTGACGGTTCGGTCACGAAAATCTGCGAATTTCTTTCAGTCTCCTATTTTCTAATGCGTTTGTTGCCTGTAACAAGCGAATTGTCAGACTGCGAAGTTTTTACTGTTCTTTATTTCTCTTTCTCTATTTCAAAACCAATCGTGTCAACAAACAATGGTTTCGAATTTCGCGCGGGAAGCTGAAGATCTCGCGATTCCCGCGCGCGAATTTGCGTCTCTTCAGTCAGCGGTTGCTCGCCAGGCTGGTCAGCGGTCTCCCCACTTTGAGCTTTTCTGTCCGCCATTTTGGATTTTTGTGAAGGACTTTCAGAAGGTAGAGTTCATTTTACTCGCTGGAAACGATGATTACGTAGACATCAGTTAAAAAACCTGCCGTATGAGTTCATTAGAATAATTTTTACGTGCTCTTGTTTAAGGTAGAGCAGAATGAGCGGCGTTTTATGGAAGAGTTTGCGTGTACCCTTGACGAGGCGGCTGACGCGACAAATGGCCGACCATCCCACGGCAGAGCAGCTTGGTTTGAAAGGATGGCAAGCACACTTGAACGCTCAAACTATCGCTGGCAGGCGTAATGTAAGTAGCTTCCGAGGCAAAGTTGTGCACAGTTTATAATTAATTAAAACTGTGCTTCCAATAATGCTGTATCTTTGAATAATGATATTGCATTGGTACAATAATTAAGCTTACGTAATAGACGTTTCCACGGGTTTTTTTCAACTTTTGATATTGGCCAGTTAGCAAAAATCTATCGACTGTGCTGGAAAGAGCACCTTGAAATTAGTAAATTGGCCAAATTTTAGATTCATATCTTGTAAAATCGCAAAGATATAAGGTATTCGCATATATTATCGGACCACTATATATTATCGGACAGCCGAGAAGAAAGATACTCAAACACGAAAAAAGAAAACGGAAGCCAGTTCCAACCTACTTCTTGGATAATAGTCGTTCCATCGACTCTACCGATCGAGTTTTGTTCAGATCCATTTGCGTGTTTCGGAGAAAAAATACTTTATTCGTAAACTTGAAGAACATGGCGTCTCTTCAACGCATTAAAATAGCCAACCGCGCAAAGGAAATTTGAGAAAAAAGGCATGAAACTTGACCACAGAAGCTTCGATTTCAGCAGCTGAAGACTTCACGCCATATTGTATCCCATAAGCCATCCTGGCTGTTGTTTTTGAGTGCTGACCCAGCGCTCGAAATAGAAAAAAATTATAGCCTGCCTTTTTTTTTATTTTTGGCAGGCCAAACAAATTTTGACCTGGCATTTATTTTTTTGGCCTGCCACATATTGAAAATTTTTACTATAATTATTACAACAGGGCTTCTGACAGGGTGCGGGGAAAAAACTAAAAATTGTGCAGGATTTGGGGGGCAAATTGTGCAGAAATAAACATTGCTTGTGTGGGGAATTGTGCTGGATTGACCAACCAAATATTTGGTAATTGGGAACAAGAGCTCCCTGAACAATACATTACTATATGCATCAAACCTTTTCTTCGATCGTATCACCAAATCTGTAATGTTTACTAACGCAAAAATACTCTAAGTCAATCGCCCTATAATGCATTGCAGACCCCACATGGCACTATTTAACAACAACTCTGATTCGTTACTTGCTAAACAATTGCCGCAATCCACCAATGAAAAATAGGATTAGAAGTCGAACTGAGACTAGTGCCCAGGAGGGCACAGAGGTGCCTGGTCTCGAGCTGTTTTTGATGAAAGTGAGGGATTTCTCCATTGTTTTGGAAGGTAAATAGCCTGAAAAATAGGAAGAAGAAAATGGCACAAAACCAGTCCAGTAAATTTCGCCTGCCATTTTATTATCCATTTGGCAGTTCATCGTTATTTTCGCCTGCCAAACTGAAATTTGGCCTGCCATTTGGCCATTGGCAG